>OX376163.1:16049314-16649314 GCA_947363495.1 Euzophera pinguis
ACTTTTCAAAATGTACAGCGACGAAGCTAGGAGAGACCATTGGCCGGCAGTCCAGAAGAGCTTGATAAGCATTTGTTGCGAAGCGTTGGAGTACTTTGCCAGTGTGACCAACGAAGCGCATAGAGACGCCTGGACGTCGATCCTACTTCTGATCCTCACGAGAATACTGAAGATGCCCGATGAAAGAGTAAGTCACTGTTATTGTACTTTTTTACACTAGTTGAGGTATCACAAAATAGGTTCTATAGTTCTCTAAAAACTAATTTTTTTACGGTCTGAGTTTTCGTTATACTTGGTGGGTTTGTCAAAACAAAGAATATGACTGTTACTCCCAAAATAGGTTCTATAGTTCTCTAAAAACTAATTTTTTTACGGTCTGAGTTTTCGTTATACTTGGTGGGTTTGTCAAAACAAAGAATATGACTGTTACTCCCAAAATAGGTTCTATAGTTCTCTAAAAACTAATTTTTTTACGGTCTGAGTTTTCGTTATACTTGGTGGGTTTGTCAAAACAAAGAATATGACTGTTACTCCCAAAATAGGTTCTATAGTTCTCTAAAAACTATTTTTTTTACGGTCTGAGTTTTCGTTATACTTGGTGGGTTTGTCAAAACAAAGAATATGACTGTTACTTCCAAACATGTAAGTTATAAACATACTTTCTAAAATAAAATAGGTATTAGCTATAGCACTAATAAAGATAGTAGTGTTATCTTACCATAAAAGATTGCGGATTACCTAAGCTATCCCACAAAATGCATGGTAATTTAGATTTTATTACCGCTTCATAAAGAAGCAATTACATTTGAATCTGTCGTCGTACGTACGTCCGTTTCCCATTTCAAAGTACTGCATATTCAAAACACAATCTGACGACTTCCCGCATCTAAATAAGACACGTAATTATATTACCGGTGCTCAATATGGCGTTAGCATACAAATTTGTTTTTGAACTGGTATGCAACTTTGCACCAATAGATATAAAAATATACCTACTTACAGATGTGCGCCGATTCAGAGTCTTACAATATAAATACTCTATGCACCAAAACAAAAAAAATGTACACAACAAATATACAAGAAAATGAGGTACAAAAGCGGCCGTATCAAAATAATTTATCTATTATACACCGTGAAATTTTAGTCGTTTTGGACCCATCGTCTAGTGACTCCTTCATGCAACCGAACAAATTTCCCCAAGGAACATAGCTCGGAAAGGGGAAAGTTGTTCAGTTGCATGAATGGAGTCACTGGTCACTGGACTATGGGTCCATAACGACTAAAATTTCATGGTGTATATTATTTTTATAATTCCTAAAAGCATTTCTTCTTATAAATTTAGCTCCAAATATCTTTTGCCAGGGCTGCATTTCTGCCTTTATGAAATTAAGAGGAGAAAAACGCTAGATTTTTTTATTTTCCTTCCATATCGTCGCCACTAATTGTAATCTTGTGTATCGCACGACACAAAAGATGTTCAAACAAATACTTAACCTAATTAGGCTGATGCGCACTTGTATCCTTTTCAATCTTTATGAGATCATCGCAGTGATCGTGTCGGTTGTTTGTTGCGTAATTCTAGAGGTGCATTACATGCTTGCGGTTTTGCGGTGATAGTCGAGATGTGGGAAAATCCGATTTACTGTTTTTGATATGATGACAAGAAGTAGATTCAATTTTAATAAAGTTTTCTTATAAAATTAATCTCTAGAAAGAAGTCTTCCTCTCTCCTAGGGTGAGTTACTAGGAGACCTATTTATTGAAAGTGTGACTGACGCAAAAGCGGTGAATCGAATGATTTTCTTATGACATAATCGGTGAGTCAAACTATTATCATTCTACTTACTGATATCTGGTGAGTTATACTTTTCAAAAATAGGACTCCCGTTGAGGCAAGAGACGTGACATTTTTGAGATTGACCCTATATTCTCAAACTTTACTCAACCTTACTCCAACTCATTGGTATGATTAGTCGTCACTACCTTCCTTGACTTGAGCTTCCTCATTAGAGGTGAGTATCGACCCTTGAGGCGGCCTCGAAAGTGGTTATTAACAATTAGTCGTCACTAACTTCCTTGACTTAAGGAGTTTCCTCAGTGGAGGTTAGTATCGAACTGTCAAATATAAGGTTGGTCGAGAGGTACCTTGAGGCGGCCTCGGAAAGTGGTTATAAATCAGTTTTTTGTCATTTTTTTGCCTAGTTAACTACTTTGTTTATTTTTTACTCTATTCTTTTGTATTTTTAAATTTTTGTGCTTTTAATTGTTATTATAACCTGTGTCGTTCCTTATTGGAGTTTGCTCAAGCAACCAACTAAGAATGTCGTTTTCAAGGAAAGTTCAAGAATTCCTTAAAGCGTTCTCCAATGAGTTTGAGTGAAGGACGTTCTTAAGGTTATGTTTAAGAATACGGGTGTGTCTTAAGAGTCGCCTGGAGACCGATATCTCCATACAAACGGGGAAAGCGAATTACGACAATAATAGATAATCTTGGATAAAAATTTTCATTTTAATCAATTAATCCCATCATAAACTACGCTCGATGCTATATAACTTGGTTAAAAAATTATTGGTTTGAAAAATATAAGCCTCGAAACATTCACGTTTTAGCATAATTTTGAACCCAACTTGGAACGTAAAAAAGTACCATTATGAACAAGAAGATTCTATTATTTTTGGGCAACAGTCATAGTTTTATTATTCATAAGTTGAAATAACCAAATTTTTCGTAAGAATATCTAATATTTTTTTCAAAATTCCTTTTTTCCTAGAGGAAAGTTCACAACGATTTACGCGGCCGTATTATTTTTTAAAACTCTGTGCATCTCAGCCATACCGGAGAGGCCCGCGGGTGGCGCGCGGTTGGCGGGACGGGGGGTGCGCTAGCGCCGCCCCGAACCTTGGGAATTAGGAATTTTCTACTAAGTACTAATCAGTGACGTCTCGCTTGTCGTGTTCGTAACTACTGTTGTGTTTTGTGCGTGATCTGCTTTCAACTTCCTCGTTTTGGCTATTCTTTTGGACTCCGTTTTTTGCATTCAGATTGGACTTGTTAACACAGTGATTTTATTAAATTGACCCCTGGCATCGACATCGGATTAGAGTTTTCATTACGGACTGGACTACTATTAGTGGATTTGTGTTTTTTCATGGGTAATCATAATTACTATTACCAAGTTCAAGGACAGTTAAATATAGCTATAAGGCAATACTGTTATTTTGTTGTTTGGAGTCCCGGAGGAATTCTATATGAAAAAATCGAAAAAGATGTAACATTTTGGGAATCTGATGTTATAAATAAATTAAAAGATTTTTATTTTCAATGCTTGTTACCCGAAATTATAGATCCACGATTACCTCGAAAGCTAGCAATCAGAGACAGAATAGAAAAATAACTATTTAAGTATATGACATCAGATTCCCGCAGATATATAAATGTACTAGCCATCGCGCGCGGCCTTGCCCGCGTTTGCCACGCGAGTGAAGCCGCGGGCGGGATGTAATATAGCCTATGGCCTTCCTCGATAAATAAGCTATTTAACACTGAAAGAATTTTTCAAATCAGACCAGTAGATGCTGAGATTAGAGCGTTCAAACAAACAAATTCTTCAGCTTTATAATATTAGTATAGATTATAAGATTATCTTTTTATATTTTAACTTGTGTTTTATCTGAAATAAATGTTTTTTTTGACATTAGATTTTCAAACACTATCTTTGCTGTATACACCACCTCCCCCCCCCTCCCACATTTTTCGGAACTATTCAGTAACACTGCGGCACTCACGCGCTTGTCATGTTTTGAAGTTTAAATTACACCCATGTTAAAAAAACACCGATACTCGTAGTGCGTCAAAATAAGCACTTTTAGTTTTCATCACAAAAATAAATATTAGAAAGTACAGATAACAAATTATATGTATTTACTAGAACATCTGCTGTCTCTGCTGCTGTTTTCGAGGGTAATCACGAATCGTCTCGCGAACAGGCTCGATGCCTTCCAGCCTCCCGAACAAGCCGGTTTCCGTCAAGGGTTTAGTACCATAGACCACATCCATACGCTTCGGCAGGTTATACAGAAGACCAAAGAGTATAACCGGCCACTATGCTTAGCGTTTGTGGACTATGAGAAGGCCTTCGATTCGATCGAAATGTGGGCGGTGCTTCAGTCTCTCCAGCGGTGCCGCATAGACTATCGGTACATCTAAGTGTTGAAGTGTTTGTACAGCAACGCCACCATGTCAGTCCGAGTACAGGAGCGGAGCACGGGGGCTATTCCATTGCAGAGAGGTGTAAGACAGGGAGACGTCATTTCTCCGAAACTGTTTACCGCTGCTCTGGAAGATGCCTTCAAACTCCTGGAATGGGAAGGACTTGGCATCAACATCAATGGCGAGTATATCACTCACCTTCGTTTTGCCGACGATATCGTGGTCATGGCGGAGTCGCTGGAGGACCTAAGTACCATGCTCAGCGACCTCAACGTGGTATCCCAACAGGTGGGCCTTAAAATGAACATGGACAAAACCAAGGCAATGTGTAATGTCCATGTTACGCCATCACCGGTTTCTGTCGGGAACCACACCCTTGAAGTTGTAGACCAGTATGTCTACCTGGGTCAGATGATCCAGGCTAGCAACTCCAGCTTCGAGGACGAGGTCTTTCGTCGAATCCGACTCGGCTGGGCGGCGTTCGGGAAGCTACGTAGCGTCTTCTCGTCCAAAATACCTCAGTCCCTTAAAACTAAGGTCTTCGACCAGTGTGTGTTACCAGTGATGACATACGGGTCCGAAACGTGGTCTTTGACTATGGGCCTCATAAGAAAGCTCAAGGTCGCCCAGAGAGCTATGGAGAGGGCGATGCTCGGTGTTTCCCTACGAGATCGAATCAGAAATGAAGAGATCCGTAGGAGAACAAAAGTCACCGACATAGCCCAGCGGATTAGTTCTTTGAAGTGACAGTGGGCGGGGCACATAGCGCGGAGAACCGATGGCCGATGGGGCAGAAAGGTTCTCGAATGGCGACCACGTCCCGGTAAGCGCAGCGTTGGACATCCACCGACCAGATGGTCAGATGACCTGAAAAAGGTCGCAGGCAAACACTGGATGCAGACTGCTGCCAACCGATCATTTTGGAAATCATTGGAAGAGGCCTATGTCCAGCAGTGGACTGACTGCGACTGAAATGATGATGATGATGATGACTAGAACATCTTGATAAATCTAAATTTCCTAGCTATCTATTACATTGTATCGTTGATAAGAAGTCTCTCCTAGAATGCAGGGCGTCCTAGGAATCGTTATAGCAACTAGAAATGTAAGTATAATATCTAAAAGTATTACTGAGATGGAAATCAATTAATAAACATGATGTAGTAAAAGCTACCTACCTATTAGTCACTAGGTACTTTTTCAATTAGTCGCGCAAGTACAAAATGCGCATGGTACGATGCGACGAAGCAAGCTGTAACTCGTAACTATATTCGAAACCCAATTATATTATACGCAAACATGAAAGATTTACCCATATACATGTGCCTATGTGGTAATGCCTACTAAAACTCGTCGTTTACGCACCGCACCCTACGTATATGAATGAATTGCGCGTTCGAGTTAGTTCGTGCCATTCCGCTACCCGTCGGCGACCCGATCGTCGGTCTCGCTTGTTTAGCGCCCCCTTTCATGCAGGTGAAATAGCACTACAAAATCCGCGTACGGGCGTGAGTCGGCCGCGGAGTTCGCCTCGCTTTACAGGCGGCTCTTAATTCGACTGTTTCATCGTCATCTTACTTATCAGTCCTATTGTAAAATGCCAATTTCTACGTTCCAGTTTGCGGCGCATGTGTCCAGTTACTACCCTCTGCTGTGCGAAATCACGTGTTTCGACCTCAAGCCGGAGCTGCGTTCCGTTCTTCGCAGAGTATTCATCAGAATTGGCCCTGTCTTCAATATAGTCACCAACGCTCAGTGAATACTGAACAAGTCTGCTTTGTCACACTAGCTCATTACTTTGAAAAAACACTAGCGTAGTTATTGCTCTGCTCTCAATACAATCATTTGGTTCTATGCAAGTGTTGAGATGTGTTTTGTCTTTGGTTTGAGGAATTTAGATGTTTGTTTATGGTGAAAGTTGGGATATGTTGATTTAAAGGTCGCCCGTCATTCTATTTCTATTCACGAATGTTTATTTCATAAATTACTGACAATAACTTTAATATCCATAAGTAATTCTCTTAACACACTTCGTTTATATTTACATTGGTAATTTCTGTATTATGTGCACCACTCTAAAAATAGGAATTTGCTAGTGTGACAAGGCTAAATATAGCGCTCCTCTGCAGTAAAACCTTGGGTTTATCAAAAACTGTTTAGTCCTGTGTGTGTCGAGGTGTTAGAACCAGGTTTTACTATATGAGAGCCCTAACAAACATTATGGCCTTATAGTTAATAGGTAAACTGACTTCGTGTTAACGTTAAATAATAATACACTTTGTTGATTCCTTAAATTTTAATATAACATTGACAGCAATCAGTACTTCAGTAGTATTAAAAGTGATCATTATATATAGGGTGTAGTAGTTCGTCGTAATTTATATAAATTATTATTTTATTATCATTGGTTAAAATTTATTATTGTATAAAAAAAAACATAGAAGTTGTATCTATAAATTAATAGTTTATTCTGTATATTTGAAATTTTAACTGTTAGGCTTCATTTGGCACACAGGGCGTTGGGTGGGATCTTTTGCTGGGCGATGTTTAGTTTATATTCAAACATTTAATCAATTTCGCACTTATTACACAGTACGAACTGTCCATGAACAAGAAATTAATCTGCGCTTTTTGCAAAAAGACTCTTCACTCGACCCACAATGTCAATACGAAGCTTGTTTAAGTTCACGTGCCACTGTCTGCTTATTTCATTTCTCTTAGACTGATCAGACTGTGATTGCAAACTTTCATTTCCACAGCTTTTCGTGTTATATCCTTTTAAAGAGTGGCTTCGGAACTCACACTATATTATTATATTATCCTTAAATAAAGATTATAAATGCAAAATACTTTTTATTGTATCTTGAGCCCTTCCATAGCTTTCAAGGCGTCTACATCCCAAATGACGAGTTGTCCGTCCAAACCTGAAGTGCTGAACTTATCCATATTGACCTTACTTCCTTTGTAAAGACAGATATTAGTGATTGCATTCTGGTGAATAGAATCTAGGAATGTATCATTGGTTTCGATGCGAGCCTGTCTATCGAGCGATTGGAACTTCTTCATAGCTGAAAGGCCACCAGACTCCTTCCTTTGAGTATTGTCTAATTTAGCAACAAATTTAACTTGTTGCCCATCAAAGTTATACAACAACGGAATGCAGCTATGTCCTGCCACCACAATGGAATTGTTCGTAATCCAATGGCAACCCAAGAATGGCAAGTATTCAGTCTTTAGTTTTATAACAGCTTTTCCTTGTGTCGCATCTGCCACATTAATGGAACTGTCATGTCCGACCCAAGCAACTTTATTCCCATCTGCAGAAAATGACACACTATGGACCCAACCACCACCAGAAGCCGAATTCGGAAACTCTGCCAACAACTGGCCTAGTGGGAGCTTCGAACCCCAAACATTAGGGCCAGGTTGGTCTTCAATATCTTTAATATATGCTGAGAAAACTCTAACCTTAAAATCGGCTGACCCCGCAACCAATAGAATGTTATTTGGATGCCAGTCAAGCGAAGTGACAGTTGAGCGGATGGGTTTCTTGATATGTTTTGACACCCACCAATTGTTTTCCTTCTCAAAGTAACAGATTGAGATCAAGCGAGCCCCTGAGCCGACGGCGAATTTATTCTCCATTGGTGACCATTTCACACATGTAGCAGCACGGTTGATTCTCAAAAGTACGAGGGTAGTGGTCCATTTTCCATCTGGTCCTTGAGTCCAGACATAAGCATTACGATCTACGGAACAGGTGACAATGCGGTTGGTATTTGGGGCCCAGTCGATGCCCATCACCTTGAGATCATGCTCACGAAGGTTGTTTGTTTGCTTCCATTCACTACCTTCTTTCTGATACAGGTGGACTTCATTGTTGTTAGGTGAGAACGCAATCTCTGAAAAAGCAATAGGAAAATATTTGTTGCTTGCAATAGTGACTCATCTTTTGTCGGCGGAGCCAAGTCCATTTACGCTTTCTGGAGAGCAGCCATAAAGCAGCCGGCGGCTAAAAGATGAGCTTGTTCCACCTTTGACTTTCCCCATGAGGCTGGCATAGTCACGATGTGTGAATGAAGCCTCATTAAAAAAAAGAGTGACTCATAGCTAAAACATCCTGTCTATTTTTTTTGAAGCTTCAGTCGCAAAGTGTGAGCCTTATGGGAAATATTAAAGTTATAAAAATCAGATGGGATATGTCTCTTTATCTTTAAGACATTGGAGATCTCTAAATACTTATATAGATCTGGCTTCAGCTGTCAAATTTGTTATAAGTCAGTAGATTCTAATCAATAAACATTGGTCATCACAAAACTTCCTTCAACTACAGTCAAAACTATTTTGTAGTTTTTTAGACATAAACAGAAGCAGTCTTATCACAAAATGTGAACTAGGAAATAATAAAGTAAATATTGAATACAGGATTTACCTTGATAATAAAGTTTAATAATCATACTTACGATTTCTATCCTTATTCCACGCATGACAAGTTATAGGGGCGCATGAGTCACCAAGAGTAAGCGTTTGAGACATCTTTACTGATCACTGAAACATTAAAATTACAATTGGGTAATTCATTGTAACAATGTTTATATGTAGATCATTTATTGTATTATTTTTATAGGCACCTTTCCTCTAAAATAGTGAATTCAAACTGCGGACACACCCGGCTATCTTGAGATGTGTAGGGCTATGTTGTTTCGCGGACTCTGGTCAGTCAACGCGAACCTGTTGCCTGAAAACACAAAAAAAATTTGGTAATACAAAATAAGATAACTACCTACGCACGGTAGGTATTATTAAAAAAATCAAAAGTAAACAATTTCACTCACTTTTTACCACAACTAAATAGTGGGTATGTACCTACCCTACCTAACTACCTATAATTTTCACAAAAAAAATCTCTTCTCCACAAATGAAGTGACAATCTGACAAGTCCACTCACCAAAAAAATGTACCTAGTTGTCAATGTCACGATTTTCACATCACGTCGTTTTACTATTTAAATGTAGCTTTTACTGAACGTATTTAGCCAGTAATTAGTAAAAAAAATTAAGTGGCTTTAACTTTATGTATTTAGCCAACCACATGTAAAAAAATTGTTGGGCCCCTACTATCACCTCTAAACGCAGGGCAGAAACGAGTGAGTATTCGAGATGGCGAGATATATATATCCCATGGACCTAAAGGTAAAGATGGAAGCCAAGCAGGCATACAACAGACTGATCTCAGAAAATTTGACCTGGATTACTCCAGTTTTTCCCAAAGTATTATCATCACTTCAAAAATTTTGCCAAGTCAGAAATACAGTAAAATAAAAATGTCAGTGCGCTTAATATAATTGGCTAGTCAACTAAAAAATAAATTGTGTATTTTATATAATTTATTGATAGAATAGACTATTTCGGAGATACAATTTAAACGAAAAAATTCTTTAAATTATATTTATTTTGTTATTTATTTTTAAAGATTTTATAGTGATGACGTCACGCAGCTATAATGGCTATCTCGAACTTCAAGAAAGCAAAAATTACTAAGGTATTAAAAATATGTATGTCAGTGTCAAATGTCAAAGTCGGGATGGACCGCGACCGCGAGTTGGTTTCTTGTTTGTTTACAATCGCCAAATATTTATGTACCTACCCCATATCTCGTATCTATTGCATATTGACCTGTTTATTGGACTTTACTGCCGTCTCTTCATCCGTTGACATCTGATTTTTCAATAATTTGACACCGATTCTTCATTATAATGTATGAATGAATGTAATGAAGTTGTAGTTAGGTTATTTATGGGTTATGTTTACTAGAATAGAGATGACATTTGACATGGGTGACAAGTACGTGAAGCGCCTAACTAGCGCTACCAAACAAAAAATATTTATTCACTACCCTGTGCTACCAACCTAAAAAATTAAATGTGAATAGCCGGAAGTTATCCGGCTACGTCATACATTAACTTTGCTAAAAAATGAAAGTCATTGGGTTTTCTGCGATTTTCTTTAAAAATACTTGCTTAACTAAAGATCTGATTAATTATATATTATATCCACAGACATATAAGACGTAAACAGACGGAAGGTATGCTATTACTTAGCGTAGCACAAACACACACATGCAAAACTATGCAGCCTGGGCTGTATCTAGTCTAGGGTAAGTTGTTTACGATAATCCTTCCCATGATTTCAAAGAATGTATGAATGTTGTGTGGAGTGCATGATCTGAGATCATTTACCGGTATTCTACTCTATTATTTTTAGTGTTCACCGATCCAACAACGCAGATTACAAAATGGCGTCACGGCCAAAAATTGCCACGCGTAGCTTAATATCTATGTGTGAGTGAATGTTGCTACAGGTGTAAAAAAGAGATATCGCCATATAGATCCGAATACGTGAGAAAAGGATAACAACAATTACTTGCTATATAAGTATAACTATTAACTTATGTTCCGTCTGTGTACGTCTTATATGTCTGTGATTATATCAGATAAAAGATTACTAGCCAATTGGGCTTTATATTCCTATGTCAAAAACAAGTTTAATTATTTTTCATTTTTTAATAAAAATCTACCTCAAAATAAAGATTATATTGCTAACTGTTTACCATTTTTTCCAACTTTTGGGGTTGTTATCAAGTGTTGTGATGGAAACCCAGATTCACACCCTAACACATCACGAGTTAGAAAGAGAGAGGTGGATAACGAAATGCATTCAGGTCAAATTTTCTGCCATCAGCGTATTGTATGCCCGCGCGCTATCTCTTTAGCTTTAGATCCTTGCCATGGTATAACATTGTTCTAATTTCTATGTGTCTAAAAATCATGGAGGTAACAAAAAAAAATGTGTGGCGCTCGGGGTCTGCCGCGGTAAAGCTATTGCATAGCATTTTTTATCAACTTATGCAATTATAAATATTTATTTATTTTTTAATAATGCAGTATTTTTTTTTCTTTGATATTAATTTTAGTTACACTTTTTGAGCGTGGTGACTGATAAGAAAACATTTTTTTTTCTTTTATTGAATAAATGAGAAATTAATATCGTATAAAATATTTTTATTATCTTACAATACATGTAGGTTATTCAGGAATTTTTATCATTGAAACTATAGGTTTATGGTAACTGAAATAAGAAACATAAATTTGAGACTTGATATCCTCTAAATATCTGGAAAATACCGCGTCAATGGTGGTCCCATATTTTGTTGTGGATTCTTGTGGATCATTGTACATTTTCAAATTAAATTTTTCCGAAAGAAAAGTTGTTAACAGCTCTGATTTTTATCAGCGAAGTTGATGTTGAAATCGCCAGCCAAGATAAGTGGAAATTTATTGCCATTTGTACCAAGTATTTTCGACCCTTCTACAGTGTACTCCAGTAAAGTGCAATGAAAATAATGCTCTTCCTCGTCCAATTTCGGATTCGGAGAAATGTAAATTGCTACCATGACTATGTGTAGGCCATTTCTATGTTTGCATAAGCACGCACAAATATCTCCAACAAATGAGCGCCTAACATTGACATCGCTAACGTGTGCAATATTTATTTTAATATTCGAAGTCATAATATTAGTAACATTATTATTATTTTGGTAAATAGCTACCCCACCTTTTGGAACAATATCTCGTTTGAATATTTATAACATATAAAACATAAACCATGACTACCGGGTAAAACTAAACATAATAAATAAGCAATCTATCTAAGAGATGACATAAAAGCCCGCCGCATCGTCTTGTCGTTTCAGTTCGGCAGACTTCGGCACGGTGTTTGTGTGCGTGCGACTAGACGTATGCGTGTAGACTAGCTGCTAACTGCTCATAACTGATTCTATCTCTTTTAGACACGATGTGAGTGTTAGGTTTTATTTTCGTTACGGAATTTCTTGATTCGGTCGCCGCGCTCAAAGCCCGCGTATTCAGTAGCAGTAAAGTTATGATTGCAATATAAAAATAATTCAGCACAAAAAAAAGGTGAGAAAAATATTTAAAGCAAAAGTGGGACTTGAACTCGAGTTTTCGGGCCGCTGAGATCGCCGCAATAGCCACTCTTTCACAGAGCTCGGTGAGATAATGACGAAATTTTGCTACTAATGCGCTTCTCCACAATAGCGGGTGTTAGGTTTGTTTGTTTGCTTGTAATATCTTTATTGTACAAAATAAAACAAATAATTTACATACACAAGCATGAAAAAACAAGGTTTTATTTTCGTTACGAAATTTCTTGATTCGGTCGCCGCGCTCAAAGCCCGCGATAAAAGCTATGCAATATCTTAAAAAATCTTCTAATAAAAAAAATGTAAAAAGTCAACGTTGTGAGAAAGTTGAAAAATGTCAAAAATGGGAAAATAACGAACGATTAAAAATATTTGTTTTGCTGATTTTGTAATCTTCGCTTTTAAGATTTTAGCAATTCACTATCTAAGTAAATAATAAATCAAATTATCTTTTCGTTATACCTGCCAACCATGTCTGGACGAGGTAAAAATCTTCATTGTTACCTACATATTTTTTACAAAAAAATTATATTCTTGAGCAGCTTAGTTATAAACTTAATTCTAATAATTAATATGTAATTAGGCAGGTACCGGGATAACCGCAGCCGGAAACACAATACGTTATCGTCAGTGGCGAAGGAAACTGCAGCTTCCATTGCAGCAGACAGTCCTGTTTTGGCGATGTTCCTGTCTGCTGCCAAGAAGCTGAATGAACGACAGGACCGGCACGAGCGATTGGTGAAACTATCCAGAGATATCACTATAGAGAGCAAGAGAATTATATTTTTGCTGCATTCAGGCCTTACGTAAGTTCTCCCAATCAATATTATTTGCTTTACTATTATTGCTGATACTTGATATGTTATTATTTACTACTGAGGAAACATTTTTAAGCCGCCTGTATTCAAAATCTTCCTGAAATCTTAACCAGATTAATAGACTGGTTGTGGTCATGTTTATTTCTCTTTTCATTAAAAATCCATAGTATAGTAAACTAGAGTCATGAAGGAGTTTATTTCTATTCGTAGAATCTTATTTATTTCCAGTGCTGAAACAACCCAGAAAGCTGTGTCTGACGCAAATGAAAGAATTCAAAAGCTAATCAACGGACCCATTAAAAGCATTGCTATAGAGCTCGAGAACAGTCCTGCATATTTGCATTCCAGAGCAGTTACCGCTGGCTTCCAAGAGTTCATCGAAGCTTGGACACTGTGCACTTTAATGGAGAAGAAACAAATTATTTCATATTCTGATGTCCAGAATAACTTGATTTATAAAATAAAAGATAATGGAGATTCCGAAGAGGAAAGAACAGTGGTGGCAATGATGCCCCATACAGATTATATGCTCGGGTTGGCAGATTTGACAGGCGAGCTGATGAGACGGGCGATAAATTCTCTGTCGAGCGGAGAAAAGGACGAATGTTTCTACACTTGTCAGATTGTGAGGGATTTGTACACTGGGTACATAGGTGAGGAAATATTTTCTTATTTAGCATTTATTAGGTCCTTAAGTCTTTATTTATTGTGGGTTGATTTATCTTTATTTGAAAGATGATTAGCAGGTCTATAACCATTGATTTCTACATCTTCAGTACATCACAGTTGGAAATCCATCCAATGGCTAAGGTTGGATGTGGGCTGCATCAAATTGTAAAATTTGGCTGATGTTTAAAGTAATCCTGATTACTAAAGCTGAAGAGTTTCATTATTACACATATAAAAAAAAAAACACTTTTTACAATTTCTTTAGGATTCTTTATTAGGCTTAAGTAACCCTTACTAATTAATTATATCGTGGTGCACGAAAATCCAACAACACAATCTTAAAACAACTGTAGATGTCACATACTGATTTTACTAACATAAACATTATGCAGAGACACACATTTTCGAGCTGCACACAGTTCGTCTGTACTTCTTTTCAAGTCTATGTCCAGCAGTGGATTTGTTGTAAATCATGAAACCACCCATTAACCTTTCAGGTCTACACGGCATAGGCAAGGAGCTAGGCCGCAAGACGAACGTGACGCGCAGCAACGTATTCAAAGTGGAGTCGGCTGTGTACGCTCTCAGCATACGCGGGGAAGCCCCGCCCACTCTCATACTAGCCGCGACAAGTGCGCCCGCGCATCATATAGACTGGGATACTAATGATCATTCTGATGATGAAGGATTCTATTAACTTCTAAGTTACTCAAGCGAAGACTAAAATATTTGGTGTTGTTCATTTATGAGCAAGGTGTTTTGGAGCTAAGAGCTATTCTGATTGAAGCGAAGTTCGTAATTGGTCAACAGATTTGATTTTACACTGGACAGTCAAAACGAACTTTAAAACATAAGTAAGATACAGCAAGGCATAAAGTAGTCTTTAAATAAAAGTTTACCTACGTAATTTTAAATTTGTTTTAATCAATTTTTTTTTTTATGTCATTTAATACAATATTTAATCAAATTAATACCTTCTATTGTATATATGAGTATATTTAGTATTAAAAGGTTTCAAAATTAATGACAAAACACTTTTTGAAACAATCTATTTATTTGCACAAATCAATGTCAATATTCTTGGGAATTGAACTGACTATCCACTTCGGTATCTACATTTCCTGAAGGTTGCCATTCATCCTCATCATCAGTTTGGAATGGATCCTCATCATTGGACTCCGAATCGCTCCATTTTTGAACGTCAATCTTCTTTCGCGCTCTTTTTCCTGTCACTATAACGTCAGGTGAATCAGGGGGCGTATCGCAATCTGTTTCTTCATTATCTGTGCTTATTCTTTTTTTCATCCGTCTTTGTTTTTTACCTGCCATAAACAATTCCTTTTTTAATAGTAATAATAAATACTTCATGATTTCTAAACGGTCAGTTCTTAGAATTCGTAATCGTAATCAACACTGTCGCCGTCAGAGTCTTCGACTTGGAAATGGTTATCGTAAAAATTTATTGCGTGCACGTTACTTATGTAGAATATATTTCCATTTCTTTCCACAACTCGTTGTTTACCTGTTGAGGAAATAAATGTTTTAATTACTAAAAATTAAATAAACAGTTGGATCCTTCAGGGGAGACAAATCGTGATTTAAAAAAAAATCTTATTTTGCGAAAATATGCGAAATCAGAAAATAAAAGATTTCAAATTTGAAGCGTCGTCTATCATAAGATAAGGGAACTAATTCTTTTTCTTAGGCAACGGAACACCATACTTCGGCGGAAACGATGTTGATTCATTCATTCATTTCGAGTGGGTTACATGGTCAATCGATAATTTGATAATAGCTACCTTGTCTATCTCCGGGGGGCACAGTTCCCGGTGGGTGCGTGTTTTGCTGCCAGTGTGCTGGGTTCCGTCGCACACACCCGCCGCCGTACGGACACACGCCTAACGGACCCGAGCCCCAGTCCGCGTCCGATGGATGACTGAACTCCTGTTTGTGGATGGGGTTACGTCTGCAAAGTTATAACAAGTTTTAAAACAAAAAGCTATCAGTGGGGACAGTGGGTCATTCAAGATGTACCGTCTTATCCATAAAAATTAACCGTAAGTCGTTCCGTAAGTCTACATTAACTAAAATATGTTTAATCCCATATCTTATCTATATGTGACGTGAAAGAACGAGACGAAACATAATTCAGTAAACGTGGACTTATCGAACGTTCGCTAATTTATGTGAATATACTAGTTAGCGGTTCTCAAACTTTTTTGGTCATGGAACACTTTTGAAAAGCAAAATATTTGGCGGAACTCCAAAACGGCTAAGTGCTAGTTGGGCTCGCTTTGAGAGGGTTTCGTGCTTAAATTAAAATTACCTTTACGACCCTCGCTTTTTTCATTAAATAACTTTATTATTATTATTTAACCTACAAAGTTTAACACAATGCCCATATTATGCATTGTATTTTTTTTAAAATTTATGCATGTAAAAATCTAAGTATATTTTTGGAATATTTCTTTGATAATTTCAAAACCATTAATTTGAAAAAAGTAGACCACTTTTCTTGCAACAAGCCTTTCCAATAGATATGTGACACGGTGCAGGTTATTTTTTTCCAAATTTACTACCTTACCCCAAAACTCACCCCCCATTTCATTCAACTCTATTTTCTGTAATTTTCTCAACATTATATTGTTCAGTAACTTTATTACTTCAGCATTCTCCTTAAATAATTTAAAAAATACCAACCAAACAAAAAATCACAATGTAAGGCATTTTATTATATTGCTAAACTTTAACCCAAATAAATGAATCCCTTGATATAAATGGTTCATTTTTCTCATTTCATGCAAGTAACTCAAAAAACGTAGTGTACACTATAATAGGTGTAAAGTAGTGTCAGACGGCAAATATTCTATCTGCTAAATACTAAGCTTACTATTTATTACAAGTTCTCTTGCGGAACCCCTACAGAGGCCTCCCGGAGCCCTAGGCCTCTGCGGTGCATACTTTTGACAACCGCTAAGTTAGAATATACTTTATCTAGCATCCAAATGCGAGTAAGCGAGATGTCACCTTATCGCGTCATCTCGCTTACTCATTCGCATTTGTTTTTTTTTGTTAAGTGTTGATTTCCAAACACAGATTACAAAAATGCGCTTTTGATACTTCAGCGAGTGTTGCAGACATCTATAAGCCACGGTAACCCCTTTCCATGGGGTGGACTGTATAATAAAATAAAATAAAAACATTTATTATTATTTTCATATTAAAAATCCATTTAACGAGACAGGAACTAAATAATAATTAAATTAATTTGCAAAAATTACAAATTATCACAAAATTATAAAATTTTAAATGCAACTATTACAAACGTCAAATACAAAGTACTAGGACATCAGACTACACTCGGCACAACAATGTGTGTAAGCGAATCCAACGTCCCAGTAACGGGGAGTCCCACCGCACCGGTCCACTAACGCGTTTAGGATTCTGTTGGGGCTGGAACGCAAGCGGGACAGAAGCGATGAACTTCTAATAATCGCGTAAAAGTCATCTACTCGGGCATCTGCGAACATTCCCGAAGCGCTGCAGAACCGCGGCAGCCGCAACATCACCCTAAACGCGTTGTTATACTGGATTCGCAGGGCGTCATATGCCCGCCGCGTATAATTGACCCAAAGACTGCACGTGTAAAATGACTGACAGAAAGCCTGGAAAAGTGTCACTTTCACCTTGTCAGTAGGTACAACGTGCAAATCTTCGAGCCAACATATTGCACCGGACAGACAAAGCCCTACGCTCCCTCTCGATGTCCAAGTTGTCATTGAGACTACCGGAGATCCAGTGACCCAGATACTTAAATTCAGTTACTTGTTTTAATGGAATGCCGTAAAGATATAAAGGTAGCGAGTGACTGCGGTCTTTTGCGCTGGACTTAAATACCATATACTGACTCTTCGCTACGTTATATCTGAGTCCATGAACCACCGCATAGTTTTCGCAAACATGTAACAATCTCCCCGAGGCTTGAATCGAGGGACTCAGGAGCACCATATCGTCTGCATGGCATATATTATTAATACAAACTCCACCAATGTGACAACCGATTCCGGTCCTCCTGAGTTACTCGATAAGACCAATAATGTACAAATTAAAAAGTCGTGGTGAGCTTAGACCACCCTGTCGTACCCCGCATTACAACCTGTATACATCCGACTGGACCCCTGCCCAGCGCACGCAGTTAGTCTGACTACTGTACCAAAACTTAAGCAATGATATACATTGATGACTTGAATTTGTTTAAAAAAAAAATAACCGAAACGAAAGCACATCCCACGGGGGGATCATGTTAACCTCGAGACCTGGAAGTGGTCAAGGCACAGAAATAAGACTAGGAAGCGCCGGCTGCCATCTGGTAATCATTAAAAGATTGGCTTAAGAATAAATGCTTCTACTCAGTGACTGAATTTTTAAATAGGACAAATGACAAATAACTTTTGTAATTGATTCTTTTATTGACATTATAATTGTAATTTTAATTTTTAATAATTCAAAAATGTTGACATATATAATTATATTATTTTGCATGCCATGTATGGTGAAATATGTAGATCCAAATTAAACTTGTAACCATATTTTATGCAAATAAAATTATTCTATTCTATTCTAAAGAAACCACTTATAGTCATCTGGACAGATAGAAAAAAATCTGATCTCAGGATGTGCAGGGTTAATCTTTATTTCAGGCAATAAAATACAATATTTTTTTATTAATGAACGAATTTAAATATAAATACCTGTAACAATTAGCCCCATACATGCAACGCTCGCGCATACGAGGTTGAACCGGCGACGGAGCGTGGTTGGCCGGCGGCGGGCTAGCGGGGCCTGCCACTGGCTGCCCGTCGGGATTCTGATGACCAGTACCAAATCTGTTATTCATATCCATCCAAACGGATCGACGATTTTTCTTCCGAACGGTTCAACTTTTTAATATACTTCATATAACAACAAAAAATAATACAACTTCATGGGAAAGAATTGTTGGTTTCTCAAACTCGGCAGAAGACTGCAAGACCCTTTGATACTGTGACTGTGAGCCAATACTGCGAGAATCGGAATGGTTACCAATAAAATTATAGGCGGTACTTTTGTATTCTTATGACATCTGTCTACCTGCGACTATGAAGGCTGCAAAGTGTTTGAAACGATAAGTGTAAATAAACAAGTAATGAATGCGATTAAACCGTATTAAAATCGTTTAATTTATTATGTAAAGTGTACAATCGCGAAAACATTAGAAATCATCATACCTATAGTATCAAGTCTGTTTGTTAAAAACATGGGCCAATTTTTTTTTTTCTATGACATTGTTTGGTGTGTTACATTGCATGTTTTTATTGGTTTTTATCCATTTTTTCTCTCTCTGTGTAACTTATGCATTTTGTTTAATGCAAATGTTTTTTTGTTCGTTTTGGTGCCAAACAAAAATATTTCTATGTCTATTTGTGCTTTGCAGTTGGTGATTTGTACAATGAAGGTTAAATAAATAAACAAAACAACTGCAGACGGATCAACGATTTTTCTTCAAATTGGATTAACTGTTTAGTTGGAAGTAAACGAACTAATGTAACGTGTGTGTGTAACCCCAGCGGAAAGTTGCGCCCCAGAGAAATGAGCGTATTGCAAATAATTAGTGCATAGCCCCCAAATGTTGTTCGCGTATAAACAAATTTGTTCAAGTTCTATTTTCGAAGTTATTCGAGAAAAATTGATTTCGCTGGAAGGACATTACTCCAGCGGCAACATTTTGAATAAAGGCGTTTAGCCTGGAACCAAGTCTATTAAAAGATAGCTTCAGAAGGATTATAAAATTCAAATAAAAAATTCTCCGGTAGTGGGATAACTTTAAATTTAAATGTAAGCAACTCCTTAGTCGTTTCTTAGTATATATTTTTTTATTTAATTTTCAAAAATTTTTTTGTAAAACATAATTCAAAACAAATAATCGGCAAGTTTGGCACATGTCAAGGTCAATAGTTCAAAACGGATTTTGATGAAATTTGGTATGAATGTAGTCGAAGACCCGGGGTCAAACATAGGCTATTTTGTCGCAGGAGGAGCTGCGGGAAATAGCTAATCTGTGATACATGTAGGTAGATTATAGAAAATTAAAACAAAACAAAAATTGAACTCATTTATTAAAGACTAAATAATACTTAATCATATTCATTATGATTGAAAATCAAACATTTTTTTCTTTACGATTTAACAATAGTACACAATTAACATTAGGTGGATGTGCCATTTGAAGGTCAGTTAAGCCTCTCGAGCCTTAACTTGATATGTCGAAGCTTACTGTGGCACGCAGGTAAAGCCCACATGGCACTTATACCTAATCTTGTTTCTGTTAATAAAACCAATCGATATCATTGATCGATGGATCGTATTTGTGATCATTAATTCTTAAAACACAACTTAAAATTTAAAACAACAAAGATAACCATGATCCCCTTATCCTATCTTACTCGCCGTAATGGCCGGGGGTTAGGTTTATCTGCCCAACTGTACAATGTTTTAATTTCAATAGAATGTGCTAGAATAGGCTAGTTGGCTATAGATATGGCAATATTTGCATACGAAACAATAAATGTATACTAAAAAGTAACAGATTTCGAAAATAACAACAAAATTTGTTGTTAATTATGCCAGTAATTGGATTTTAAAGTTATCTTAAGAAGAAAAGTTGGAGCGTGGTGGGGACGTCTTGCTATCTCTTTTGTACGCACGAAACCGAGTGGCGTGACTGCACACACAGTGCGTCCTTTTCTTGTTTTTCGACAGTTTCTCCTTCAACCGAATTTCAAAGGCTTACTTATTTAAGAACGGTCTTTAAAAAAATATCTCTTTATTTCAGTTTAAGGCAGTGAAATGTTTGATACGAATTATAAAAAAAAATTGAGTAGAAGTCCCTATTCTTCATCGGTGGAGCTTCGTCACTATTTTAGGAACTATTTTTCATCACTTTCAGGATTAACAATACAAAGCTCTGTATAAACTACAGAAATAAGATTAGGTAGAAGTGGCTTGTGGGCTTTACCATATTGAAACTCGTGATGCTTAACTGGCCCACACACGGCACTTCATCCTAATCTTATTTCTGTGGTATAGCCCTTACGAAATAAAGATGTGAGATAATTTATCTATGAAAAATACATGATTTAATAAAACCATATTATAGCAATTTTTTGGCAAAGATTGCGCCTGGAGCAATTTGACAGTTCCATTTTCAAATTCAAAGTCTCACTAGCGCTGTCTAGTGGTAGAAAAAAAAACGCTTCATAAATGCGTCAAATCGATTGCAGGTAACCGTGCGTCCACTCTGCTATCGCGACAGAGCGTGTTCAACTGAGCTTCGAATAACACGTCATTGATTAATTTCTCGGCAAATATCTGTTGGTTCTTCGGCAAGTGCCTTAACACACCCGCCCACGACTTGGCGGAATGGTCCCAGCGGTCCATTGTGATTGTTTGGTCAATATGGCTGCTCAATCTACTGAGGATTTCGTTTGATGATGATCGTGATCGGTACTGGAAAAAAATATATATATTTTCATTTGCGAATTGCATTACAGTGACGGTAGGCACGTGTGTGTGTGTGATGACATTGGGAGTTAATTTTAAAGCTGATTATGTTTAGATAAATTTTAAGCTTTGCTTAGATTTTAAATTTACATTTTAACAAATGGGCATTTTTGTTTAAGACGAATAGATGATTAAGGCGGTATTTTAGATATTTTTTGACATGTCATGACTCTGATTGTGAGCGATGGTCAGGATTGAAAATTAGTTAAAAATTCAAATGAACTCTAGCAATCTATATAGTATTATTATGTGTGTATATTTTTATCTTAGAAAGAGAGGCGTTACTAAGTTACAAGTTGATCTCCTCTCCCCCTCTGACGAAACAGAAAGCCAATACATGTATTACGATAACACTTCTCTTATACTTATTAATAAATATTTTATAAACTAAATAACTATTGATATAAAGGTTAATTCAAAGTACTTACGGTTCGAGAGAGGTCCCATCCCGGAGCACTATCATCGAACCACAGTCAATATTAACGTTTATCCTACAGTTAGTTTGGCAAATAAAAAAAAAAATTTTTTTTGCGTGATTAAATAGCTGTGCGCCACGCCCGAAATGTGTATGTAGGACCCCCTCCCTCCTTCCCCAATCAGGTTGAATCTATTTGAATTTTTCGATTTTTTTTTTTGCACCTATTAGTAATAATTTTTAGAAAGTAATAAATGTGGTGGACTATTAAATAAAAATGTTTTTTTACAACCCTCTTGACAACGCCTCTACTCTGTCATTACTGATAAAAAAGCAGGCAAGAGTTAGTCGGATTCACGGACCTAAGTAAATAAGAGATTGTATTTCTACTCTACATGAGAAAGAGGGGCAAGAGGTGACTAACCGTAGAAAAATATATAAATAATTAAAAAAAACACATAGAAAAATCACCTTATTATCTTTTAACAATATTATGTCATAGACCAATCAAAATTTATAAAAGTGAGATGTGCCTAATCATGGAAACACGAAATTAAACATTTAGATACATCAGCTATTCAGATATATTCCGAGATTCCCAATGAAACTTCCTGTAACCACCAATTGTATCTGATATTTATACCAAAACATATATTTATTATCTCAAGAAAAGTGAATTAAAAACAAAACTTACCACACTTTGAGCACTACTGGATCCAGCTATAGCTTCATCCGGATCCATTTTGATCCTTTTCACCACATATTCAGTCTTCACTACTCCATTTGGCATATCTTGAATTGGTCTTTTTAATGGACTATCCTGAACTGAATCTTTATCTTTTGGCTCCGTTTTTATTCTAACTGGTTCATTTGCAGTTGACGGTTCCGGATTTGGTATGACTGTCTGTGTATCACTAACGCTTTGTGTGGGGTTTGATAAGTTTATATCTTGAATAAGAGACTGTGATTGGTTGCTTTCCATCGGACTGCATGGGGCGGCTTCGTCATTGGTTTGAGGAACTGGTTGGTTAGTGAGGTTCTCATTGATAGTCCGTGCACCTGGTAAAGAAAGATACAGTGATCTGAATATGGCAAACAATGTGTATTTGTATCTATCCATTTCTGTATAATGTTAAATAAATAATACGGTTGCGCGTCATTTTGTAGACAGCATTTTTAAATAATTTCATAATAAATAAAATGTTTATCATAATATTACCCCATAGAATATACAAGACAATGAATATACATTTCTTAAAATTTTTAAATATTGATTTTTGTTTATTGTAATATTATTTATTAGATTCTGTTACAAGGTCTGTCGCTCGTTCACTATTATGGTCACTGTATAACCATAACCTAACCTAATTTCTGTCATAAATTCATCTTTTGACACTCAGTCGATTCTGTTACAAGGTCTGTCGCTCGCTCACTGTTATGGTCACTGTATAACCATAACCTAACCTTCTTTCTGTCATAAAGTCGTCTTTTGACACCCAGTCGCTTCTATCAGAAGGCATGTCGCTCGCTCGCTCATTGTTATGGTCATTGTATAACCATAACTTAACCTACTTTCTGTCATAAAGTAGTCTTTTAACACTCAGTCGCTTCTATAATAAGGTCTGTCGCTCGCTCGCTCACAGTTATGGTCATTGTATAACCATAACTTTCTGGTTTTTGACACTCGGCCGTTATTTTCTAAATACAAAAAAGTCTATATTTAGATTTCCATGCTGTCGAAGAATAGACCGAACAAACAATATTCGTTAAAAAATAATCTACTCTTTAAGGAGTATACCTACGCAAGAACCTGTTTTTGAATCTCTCATCAAAAAGATCTCTTAAACGGCTGATTTAAATAACGTAAAAAAATTACATAATGTGTCAAATACAGTAAAAAAACAAAAAAAAAGTGTGACACTCGGGGACTGCCGCGGTAAAGCTATTGCATAGCATTTTTTATCAACAGCAATTAGAATTATTTATTTATGCAGTATTTTTTTTTCTTTGATATTAATTCAAGTTACACTATTTATTATGTGTAGTTTTCCCCGGTGGTCATGGTTTATGTTTTATATGTTATAAATTATAATTGTAGTAATTATCATTATTATAGCTGACTACTAAAGTTATTGCAACGGACGTAAGCATAAGGTACCTAGGTAGGTACTTACATACCTACATTTTTGCACAGAATGATAAAGATTCTAGTGTCCACGACGATTTGTGATGAATTTGCTTGTAAGCCTACATGTTAGGTGGAGTGGGGAGTGTTAGGTTTTATTTTCGTTGCGGAATTTCTTGATTCGGTCGCCGCGCTCAAAGCCCGCGATAAAAGCTATGCAATAGCTTAAAAATAAACACTTTTTTCATCGAAATGTCTAGATTTTTAGAATCTAACCGAAACATTTAACATTCAAGTTCTATCTACTTGAAAACGGATAAAGATTTTTGAATAATTCTTTCACCAAATGATAGATATTGAATTATTAACAAAAATATATTTTTAATAAATTTGAATAATGTATTTCGCTTGGGAAAATCGAACAATTCCTGTTTTCCAAGGTCCTAAGTTCGATGCGGGGACGAGGTGAGTCTCCCGCTAGCATTCGTACGAGGAGACTATGCCACATGTTGCTTCGCGCTTTTAAACTTTTTTTAATTTATGAGTACATTCATGATTGATACTTTAGTAGTCTGGAACTTGTTGACAAACAATTAGCAATGTTTAGATTTCTTGGGGTTAGCGAATCAGCATTATACCATTTGCTTGACGTGAAAACTTATAATAATAATAAATCATTTATTTTCAGATTAAAAATCCATTTAACGAGACAGGAACTACATAATAATTAAATTAATTTCCAAAAATTACAAATTATCACAAAAATATAAAATTTTAAATGTCAACTTTTACAAACGTCAAATACAAAGTAGTAGGACCCCACCACGCCAAGACATCAGGGATTTCCAAAACTCGATGCCTTACTTATTTTCATGGTGTTATGAAGAGCCATACGAATATTGTACTAATCAATACTAGTTTTTTTTTAACTGGTCACCGGCCTAACATGAACCTTCCTTGAGATGTCGGTGAAATCTATTTCAATGCCATTACTGTACTTAGTATTGATATGAAATTTAAAAATTAAGACCGGCCGCCAGTCTGACGTCAATCCTAATAGTTCCGTTGTCAGACTTGTGAGTATTCGTATTTCATCCCTTGTTTGTTTTTTATGATATCCACTAAAAGAGGCAATGATCAATTCTCAGGCCAGGTTTAAATAGGCAAAACAGTATTAACTATTAAATAAGGTCGAGCACCTCGTCAGGCGAGCGCGGTACGCGTATTTGTAGCGATAATGCGTTTCAAAGTGAGACGCGACCCGTATTGGATTGGTCGCCATTTGATTATTTGCATTTTCTATCTCGAACACTTTCATGCTTCGCAACACATAATCCGTTGGTCCCGGTTTTTATCGATAGATGGCAGTTGTCAGGCTTGGTCAGATGCATATTCATCCTGTGCTTCAGAACCTAGAGTACGCTTACAACCATGTTATTTGTTTGTAATTACAACCACATATTGTGGCGAGTATTTCTATGCAAAATCACAGATTACAGAAAATGTTGTATTGTTTTTGAAATGAATTGAATTGACACAAATACGAAATTATTTTTTTGAAGATCCGGGGTTAAACAAAGAGTACTTTTTAGCGTAGACTGAGCCACGGTATATAATTTGTAATAAATAAATAAAAGTCTTGAATTGTTTATTAAACGTCACCGGTTAAGTAAAAGCGACAGAGACAGTGCTCTACAAAGCCGAAATCATTGAAAAGCAACTAACAAAGCGCACCTATATTATTCTTCGAAATGCAAAGAAGGTGCGCTAGAAGAAATAAAAAAATATTATTATTTTATTTCTCTAGACGGTGCTCTTAGAGGAATAAAATTATAATATTTTTCTTTATTTATATCATCAAAGTTTAAATGGAGATGTGAGGTATTCCCTGATGCGCATCTATTTTCAAGCGCAACTAACGATGCGAAAAATGCGCTTCAAAAATGGAAAATAATATGGTAATATTCCTCGAAGCGCACCTATCAATAAAATTTATAATAGAGATGTTTTTAACGAAAACTATCGGTAAAGAATATTGCACGTTTTTTTACACTTATAATTTTTAAGTCCTTCCTTTTGGGAAGACATTAGAGAGCCAGGCCCTGGTAACGTATGTGTTTAATTTTTTAAGAGATATTTGTGACGTCGCGCTTTTGTCAACGGCTGCCTTTCCCCGCTTCCCCGCACCGCATCACCCCGAGGGCCATATATAAGCCTACGCGCGTCCACCAGAAGACCTCTCTCGGATCATCTCGTCATTTCAAAGTTAAGTGGCTGGCTATTTCATATCGGCTACCTGACTGGATCTCATGTCTACTTCGATCTCACGACCCCTATCTATATTTCTTAATAACGTGTATCCTTGGAGTCTAAATTTGTAAAGTAAAAAATAATAAATATTGTACTATTCCCTGTATTTATCTTCTCTCCTCACACATACCTTAAGTAGTCCCAGATTTTCTTTCCCGTTCTCCTAATATTATGTCCACAACATTTAACGTAAACTCTAATATAACAGCTATTTTCACTAACGATCCTTGGTACTTGAATATTTTTTATTATTCAAGTACGCAGTATTATGATTCGGAATTATTCTTTTTAAGCTTAGCTAAGTGAAATAAATAATTAGCCAAAGTATGGAAGACAGGATTTAAAAAGACGTTAGAGTTTGCGTGTTGTCGACCTTCAAATAATTTTATAGACAAAAGAGCATACGGCCTGCCAGCTAAAAGGTCAAATTAGGCAAGTATGCATAAGGCCCGCCTAATGGTGGGATTTCACAGTAGAGTCTATAGACAGCTACAACACCTGGATATTCACATGCGCATTGCGGACCATCAAACAATTTATAAGCCAAACAGGCATACGGCTCGCATAATAGTAAGACGTCGTAGTAGTCTACAGACACCTGCAACACCCTGTGACCCTCAAACAGTTTAGTAGTAAAAAAGGCATACGGCCTGCCTGATGATAAGAGGTCTAATAAGACTACTAAGTCGGTAGACACCGGCAACATATATGTGTGTAGAGATAAAAGTCACACTCCAGGTGTTACGTAGACTACTTGGAAAATGTACCATTAGGCTTGCGATATGCTAGTTTGCTAACTAAATTGTTCAAGGGTCAGCAATTCGTACGTTAGATTCCAGGAGTTGCAGGCGTCTATAGACTATTACGGTCTCTTACCATCTGGCAAGCCGTATGCTTGTTTGCCTACAAAATTGTTTGAAGGTTGGCTTGACACGTGACCTTACTTGTCTTATAAATTTCTATAGACTACTTGGAACGGATTTACTTGGAGAGTAGGCACATCAAAAACGTCAGCCAATTATCTTCAAGTTGATCCCAATAAATGAATATAAATCATTGTCTTGTTTTTTAAATAAAAAAAATATTATTTATTTACTTGGACGACATGATCATCCAGGTATTTTTTCCGTTATTAATATTTTGTTCTAAACTACCGAACCGATTGCATTGAAGATTTCAGGAGAATAAAATGAAAGTATACGCTATAAAATATAAAAACAATTTTTAAAATTGACTTTGAAATGATGGTGTTATTAGATAAAAAATATGAAATAAACATCCAAACCTCCTATTTTTGAAAGTCGGTTTAGAACAACTAATACAATTTTTTTACTTGTGGTGTAAAACAGATAAATTTTGAACAATTCAATGACTTTACTCTGGTACTTATAACTGAAACAACAACTACTTACGACTATAAGAACAAAGTCGCTCGGCGTTGATTTAGTAAGTATAAAAGAGTTTTAAAACATCTATCGACCAAATTAATAACATAACCAATATTTGCGCTTTGAGAAATAAAACCTTAATAGTTTTTTTCCATTTTTGAAGCGCACCTTTTAAAAGTGCTTCGAAGAATAATAAATATGCCCTTTATACGCTTCAAGGAATACCTCGGAGATGTATTGATTGACCACTGGCTTACAAATAAATTTTTGACATCTATGAATAACATTCATTACCTATGTAATCTGCAACTCGTCATCAACTACAAGCTTTACACAAATCTTTAACGTGGTTGCCATGGAGTAATTACAAAGAGGAGATGCCGTAATAAGCGTTTTGTAAGAAAGTGTTTGTGAGGCTACGCGGGGCGGAAGGCAGACGTGCGGGGTTGCTTGGTTTCGGCCGTCGCTCCAATCATGGAGCACGAGCAATCACCAGCTCCGCCCACTTTTGTGACGGCGAGGCGCCAATGATCATATCACTGCGCCATTTCGAACGGCATCTCCTCTTTGTAATTACTCCATGGTGGTTGCCCTTCAAGAAATAAAAGTTATATATTTTTAATGAATAATACAGGTGCGCTTCGTTGGTTGCGCTTCGAGGAATATCACAAATATATAAAATGGTGTTTTAGAGGTTTGTACGGTATTAATTTGGTTAATTATACATACTTACATCACTGTACTTTTAACAACAGTACTTTTCTTAGGAAACCATCAGAAAATAAATGGTCTATTTTTTTACAAGTAAACAAGTATGAAATTTGGTCATTATCTTCAAATGTCTGTAATTCTATATAAACTAAATAAAATAAATTAATGTTATGAATAACAAAAGTATTTATTCACATCAAAAAATTATTAGGCATTCTTCTGCTTTCACCAACAATAGCATTCCCAGAAATCAGGCAAGTGGCCAGCGGCTAATTCAATGGTGATAGAAATCTAAATATAGCAGTACCTCCTGAAGTTCAACCTTCAGTTAATAGGTTTGTTAACTAAAACTAATAATCATAAAAATAATTCATTTTGTATTTATGTATGTAAAATATGTTTCATGCAAGTAAATAGTAGTTGAAATAATACTATTAGTAATCTACACTAATATTATAAAGAGAAAGATTTGTATTTTTGTGTGTATGTTTGTAATGAATAAACTCAAAAACTACTGTGCCGATTTCAAAAATTCTTTCACCATTGGAAAGCTACATTCACCCTGAGTAACATAGGCTATATACCGCAGGTGGAGCTGCGGGAAACAGCTAGTAAAAAATATAAGAATTTTCTATGTTACAAAATTCTTTGAAACTCCTGTCTACAATATAAGTGTACACCAAATAATAAATTGGATTTCTTTCATGAGCTTGTCCCTGCTTCATAGGACGTGTTAAGCCGTTAGTGTAGATGGCAGTAGTTAGGCTTGACATATGTACTAGCCAGTACTGCGAAATCATGATTAAAACAATACCCTGGGCTCTGAAGAGTTAGCTGAAAATGTAACTACTACTTCTTCTTCTATGTTCTTAAGCCAAGAGTCTACAATACATAATAATAAAGTTATATTTACCAAAATTGATTGAAGAATCCACAATTCTGTCGGTGCCACAAACATCTATATCTACGACTGTGTTATCCAACATTCCATTTTCACGAATACTATTTTGTTGTTGGCTCTCAACCTCTTTCTTGTCAGGTTCAGCATCACTAGGCGCACGTAGAACCTCGAACCAAAAATCAACTGGTAGCAAACCAAACCGATCACTGTTACCCAATTCTACAGTGTCATTCTGTTTAAGGATTTCCCTTGACTGGCTACCGTTTCTTATGTAAAATATTGGATTTGAGTGTAGCTGAAATTAATATAATGAATATTAAATTTATTACGAAAGGTATACTACAAGGGTTGGCATTGTTCATGTGATGCTTCTGGTTTAGTCCATGAGCTGCGGTGACGGCTTTCCATCAGGTGGGTGGCATGCTTTTTTGCCTACTTAGCTGTATAAAAATGTTCACTTTGAAGCTAACTTTACCTCTGGCTCTTCAAACCAGAAAGCAGTGTGAGGTGCCGAAGAAGTCTACATCTAGTTAAGTGGATTGGACAAATGGAAACAATTAAAGTAAACATTCATTCATTGGCATAAAGAGATAAAAATCTTACAGCTCTGAGAATAATGTAGTTGTCGGTGACTTCAACTTCGCCATGGTTCCTTGACACTCTTTTGTCATCACACTGAAACAAAAAGCAATGAATCATTTTAAACCGTAGTCGGAGAATTTTTGTGAATCATTTCAAGGACATTATGATTATGACGTCATTCATACGAGCAAGCAAATCCGATATCCCGATATTGTTTCTGAAGAAAGGAAACATTTCTAATAATAAAATTTTGAATTGCCAACTTACATGCAGAACTTTCCCTCTTCCAATCAAATGCTTCCCGTTTTCTAATTTAATTCTGAAGGCATCGGGTTTATCAATTCGCACAAGCTTGAAGACCATTTCGCAGATATTCTTGGACTTGGCTGTGGCATTCGTATGATAAATAAGAAACTAAATAGAGGTTTCAATATAATAGCTTTTGAGTAGACAAGTCGTCTCTAAATCGAAAATATCAAACACACAACAAAACGAACTCCGGGCTCAAACGGTCATCATTTGCCTCGCATTATCAAAATTTCGCAAAATCGCAGCATGCGAAGGCAAACTTGCGCATTGACAAATGACATTGACAAACGTCAACATGAATTGGACGAACGACGTCAAGCAAGATCACAAGCTCTAACCATCGTCAACGTCAAAAGGACATGGGATTACTATGGTCTCTTAATTTCCATTTCACTTACTATTATCTTATAACTCCATCCAAATGCTAGTGAATAAGCGAGATGGCACAATACGTTGTGTAAGATAACATCTGGCTTACTCTCTGCATTCGCATTTAGATAGAATTAGGAAAAATAAGCTTTAACTACGCTTTGGTAATAAGCCACCGATGAAAGTGCCACATGAGTAGGCACTTGCATCCACATTCAACCATTTCTGAGATGACAACACGGTGACAGTGTCAATGACAAAAAAATGGTCAGTTGTCAAAATCATGTCAAAAAGGACTTTCGGCTTTCGGACGTGATATTTTTGTTGGGGTTTTGAAAAGAATTTGAGTTTTTGTAATTTCTTTGATTCTATAAAATTATTCGTTTGATTAAAAAAATGTTAAAATCAACGGCGTTAGGTTCCCAGTCTCATAGACCTTTATCTGGTCAGCTTTACAAGTACACAAACGTCGTGAAAGGTTGGCAACAGCGATGGTTTGCAGTAGACCCTGAGACCGGAGTCCTATCTTATTATCTTTACGATGGTCCTGGAGACACGATACAGCCTGGGCAGCCTGCGAGAGGGGAGGTAAGAGGTTTTGTTTGTTACATCGTAATAACTAAAATATTTATCTTTTCTCTCACATAGTTAGATTGTATACAAATATACATAACTAAATATTTTGTACACAATGCAAATACACAAAATGTGAGAGACTTAGTGATGGGTGCCTCACTCGTGAGGCGCCTCGTTTGAGTTCCTCGTCGCGACAGATTCAGGGAGTCCTCGTTTTTCAACTTTGAACCACCCCATTTTAGTCAAGGGACTAGTCCAAGGCGAGGCGCGTGCATATTTATTTACTATTTACTCACTGATGCACACACATTAATTTTATACCTTTGAAATGAGTGAGGGAACGTTGCAAGACAGATATTTAAATCATTTATTTCATACAACTTTCGGTCATTTTTTATTATGTACAACCAGCATATAATATTATTTCGTAGTTTTTTGGAAATACAACTATTTTAGCCTATAAATAAACTATATAGGTAAACTGTACTGTAGTGTTACTGTGTGTTTCTGTCATTCATCAAACAAAATCAACAGGTACGTAATTTATTTCACATAAAGTATTATGAACATTATTAACATATAATTAGCATTTAACTTTTCTGTGCAAATTTCAAACGGGCGGGCGAAATTTGCCTCCCTCCATGTTGACCAACTCCCTCACTCATTCAGTACGAAGCGGCAACGTTGCGACTTGCGACTCCGCCGAACTAAAGAGTACAACGCGTCATTTGCATGCTTCACTTAACCTCGCCTCAAATGAGGGGCCCCTCGTGAGGGAAAATGAGGTCCTCCCTCGTCCTCACACACACCTAGTCCTTACACATCGCTAGAGAGATTGGTGTCTAAACTAGGACAACCTGTATGATAGATCACCAGCCTCTCCTACACTGAACCAGGTGTATGTAAGCAGAAGAACACAAGAAGATACAATTATAACTTGAATGGAACTTAAAAGTATAAAGAAAGTAAGAAAAAGTAAAACCTTGGTACTGCGTACCCATCACAAATCCAACTTCAATCATAAATACAACTTTTAAGTAGTGAGTAGGCACTGAGTGATAGAATTGTACACACAAAGGATTGAAGTAAAGTTAGTCAGAAACTACGAATAAATTAATTTATTTCATTGTAGACTAGCAGCTGTTACAGCTGATGCGTCTATATCAAGCAATGTCTTTCAGTTCAAGTCCATTTCTGCCCCAATGTTACTTTAGTTGTTTGCATCCATTTGTTTAAGCAATTTTTAACAGAGACCTTTGTTGGCACGTAGTTTCGTCTTAATCTAGAAATTTAACCAAGCAGTGGCAGCTTTTTTAAGGCTGCTCTTCGAGTAATTTCAGGTATGACAAAGTGTGGAAAGGGCACTGCATTGTGGCACACCGTAAATAAATATGTAAATGAAAAAATGCCTCTTTCTCCTCTTCTGCTCAATTTAATTTTTTATTAAATTAAACTATCCTAAATCAGTTTTTATTGTGTTTATTACTTACTAGCTGTTTCCCGCAGCTCTGCCTGCGTCAAAAAGTAGCATATGTTTTCAACTATATCCATACCAAATTTCATCTAAATCCATTCAGCAGTTTGGCCATAAAAGCGTAACAGACAGACAGACAGACTTTCGTATTTATAATATTAGTATGGATTCATTTACACCTAACATTTCAAACAATTTGCAGCGTTCATGGTTGCAAGTAGACTAAGTTAACATTTATTTGTGATAATAACCATATTAAAATAGTTTAATTTTATATCTATACCATCTTTCAGGCACATTTAGCTGCAGCTGTGATCTGTCCGAGCGATGAAGACTCCCGCACGTTCACCATCAACTGTGCGTCTGGTGACATGCTCAAGTTGCGAGCGACAGACGCCAGGGCGCGACAGGAATGGGTCAACGGACTACGTGCTATTGCCGAGATTCACACCAAAGTGAGCTTTGCGCATTATTTATTTCATCACTAGCTGTTTCCCACGGCTTTGTCCGTAGCAAAACGTAGCCTATGTTTGACCTCGGGTTTTCAACTATACTACTTACTGTGATGGCTTAGCAACCTAAAGAGGATCTTGGCTTCTGTCATAAGAGATCTCCACTGTTCCTTCTTTAGCACAATAAATTTCATCAAAATCTGTTCAGCGGTTTGGCCGTAAAAGTTTAACAGACAGATAGACTTTTGCACTTATAATACTAGTATGCATTCAGTTAACCTCACCTAAAATCACCTTTAAAATCTTCTTAAATTTCAAGACCCACAAGCATCAGCTAAATAAGTTCATATAGTTAAGAATATAAGTAAATTATCAGCTTTCAACAAGCCTGTGCAACCAGTGTTGCTGTAGTGTTGTGTAGGTTATATAAATGTTGCGTAGGCAATGACAATCTGATTGCGTAGGCAATGACAATCTGATTGCGTAGGCAATGACAATCTGATTGCGTAGGCAATGACAACCTGATTGCGTAGGCAATGACAATCTGATTGCGTAGGCAATGACAATCTGATTGCGTAGGCAATGACAATCTGATTGCGTAGGCAATGACAATCTGATTGCGTAGGCAATGACAATCTGATTGCGTAGGCAATGACAATCTGATTGCGTAGGCAATGACAATCTGATTGCGTAGGCAATGACAATCTGATTGCGTAGGCAATGACAATCTGATTGCGTAGGCAATGACAATCTGATTGCGTAGGCAATGACAATCTGATTGCGTAGGCAATGACAATCTGATTGCGTAGGCAATGACAATCTGATTGCGTAGGCAATGGGAGCGAACCCCCCGCTCCAACCGCGGGAGCAGCTCGCCGTCCTCGACGCCATGGCCTCGGCGCGGCAACAGCTGCAGGCCACGGAACTCAGGTGACCAATTTTACTTTTTTTCTTATTTATATGCTAACTCCGACACCTACAATACAAATACTCTTCATTGCACCAAAATATTTCTTTTACAAAAACAAGAATATAATATATCTCGACTCGATCGATTTCTTCCAGTCAAAACTTAAAGTGGAGGAAAAAACCCTACCCAGAAATTTGCGAGGAGACCCGACCCCAGACGAACCTGAGATGAGGGGTGGACAAAGAAGAAAAAGATAATTCCGATACCTTTCTCTAGCACTTTCTTATAAAAACTTTATCAACATCACCATTCTATTATTTTAGGTCAATAAAATATGTAAGTTTTTAAAGAAATGTTTCATATTAAGTTTACTTTTAGATAGCCAGCCATGCTGCATGTCCGGGCCTGATAGGAGCAAACTCAAAAAAATAATGCCTTCGCGCCATTCACGATATACATACCTATAAACAAATAATCTTTTGTCAAAGTATTCGACATACTGTGTGAAGTGCAAGAGAAAAAAGAGGAAAATATTTTTTTTTTTTTTAAAAAGCTGAGGACATATTTCAAAGAAAAACAATTTTTTTCGTGTATTAATTCTAATCGAGCCATTTCTTTTTAATTGTAGTGACGCAACCCTGGCCAGATGCATCGAGTCTGCAGACTCTCCATTCCCACACACCGATCCTGATTTACTACTTCTAAAGGTTAGTTTCAACGGCCGCCATCTATAAGAACTCATGGAAAATATAGATTTGTTTTTCTCCTTGCCTTCGTGGTCCAGTGATTAGGGCGTCTGTTTCGTTAGTTGTTTCTAGTTTGATTAGGACATGGCCTTAATCACCTGATTGTCTGATAATAATGATGATTCCGTACTTTGGAAGGCACGTGTGGCTAGTTTCGACGGCCATCTGGTGTTCGTTAAAGGAACCACGTCAGAGGTCGAGAAGCGTTTCCGAAAAACTCTGACACCAGGCTGTAAGGGGTCGATTGATCATGTAACGAACTCAATATGATCGTCATCATCGACCTCCAATCGACCGTGCATTGCATTAGCGATAAGTCCGCCTTTGTACACATTTATTTTAATGTAAATTGGATTCAGTGCTGTATTATTTCTTTGTATGTAAATGATGCAATAAACTGTTCATTCATTCATGAACACCCTGGTGTCAGAGTTGTGCGGAACCACTTTGGACTCTATATGATGATTGTAAAAAGGCGAACAATTTAAAAATAACGATATATGATTGTGTCGGGACAGGCGACGTCTGCAGCCAGCATGCAGTGCCTGCTGCAATGTCTGGGGATCCTGCATCGCCAGCAACAGTACGCCACCGTCAGCGGCCGAGAGGGGAAAGTCGACGCCGACCGTTGAACAATCTGTTTGCTTTAAAAAAACTTTCCAGACTTTGACAGTTGTCAATCTGTCAATAGACAAACTTTTCCCGCCTCGTGAAAATAAAAAACAAAATTGCTACCTACTTTATGTTCGTTTTGTTCAATAAGTTGTTTGGATGCACAGACAGACCCTCGTCTCGAGGCGATACTATTTTTGGGGTGATATTAAGTAACAAAAAAAAAATTTAAGTAACTTGATATTAAGTAACAAAAAAAAAATTAAGTAACTTTGAGATGGAGATTTATTATTTAAATCTGTCATTAACAATATTTTTCCGCCTTAATCGTTTAATCAATCATTACTTAGTATTTATTTATCTTACGTTCTTCACCATCGGTATCTTCGCCGATGCACTGAAAGTCGACGCTGACCTTGAGTTGCGATCCCTATTTGATTATGGATGCCAAAGCACTTTTATTTCGACCAAACTTTTCTGAGAATAGACTACCGCTTTTCCCTTTAAATCGAATTTAATTATGTATGTAAAATAAGTGTATGTTTTTGAAGATATGATCTCCTATAACGTTTGTTTTTTAACTGTACAACATTTTAAATAAAGAGTATCTGTACGATGTAGGCTGTAAGCTAAGAAATTGGAAAATTTGTCGTGTACCTATTAGGAAGTTTATTTCCCTAGTATATGCAATATGCGAAATTTATTATTAAATTTTAATATTATTTGACGAAAACCCGTTATTTATGTTTATTGTAAATACTGTTCGTAGTGTAAATTTATCGAAATGTATATTTACAATATGGCCTGCTTTTATTAACAAGCTAAATTAAAGAAGTTTATTAAATGGAGTAATTTTGTATTTTATTTAAAATAAAATTTTGTTCTGTGGTAGTATGTAAATTTTATCAAATTATAAAGCTTAGGCTGTGTTCACATAAGCGGTTAAGATGATTTAGATTTTTTTACTGGATTTACTGGATTAACATTATCCTGATCATCACCTAACTAAGGCTGGGCAGGGTTATACATTTTTTATACCTATAATCAATCACAAACAATTTTTTGAGCGTGATGTTTTATTTTTGTTGGTGAAATCTGATAGCTCCCCAGCTTCCCTCTGTAAACACTTGGTAAATACAGCCCTTCTTTGTTCCAATAATTCACATTATTTTGTCATAGGTCATAGGCATAAATGTAGTAGAAACATTCCTAAATCTATGGTCAAATGAGTCTTGACTACATAGAAAATAAAAAATATAGGTATATTGCATTTGTTTAATTTGTCAATTGACGTTGCGTTGGCAATGCCAGATCTAGCTGTAGATTTTAGGAAGTAATTTTATTTATATTTTTTATTAAAAATGTGTGACCAAGAGTTTAGAACGTTGCGGATCGACCCGCGATACCCTTTTACAAACCAAACAAAGTAAGTTTTTTTCCAGCTGTATGTATAGCTACTGCTGGGGTAAAACTTTGGGGGATACTTCCGCAAAAAAACTATCCAGCTTATATCAAACCATGATCTACCTCTTTTTCCTGGAATCCAGTTTGTAGCAATGTGCTTAATATGCAATCGAGTATTTTAAAATTAGGGAGGATGATTTGTTTTGCATCACGTAGACCCCTTTCTGCAACGTAAGCTAAGGAGTTATCCGGGAAACGCGCTCAGATGCACAAACACTTGGTTGTTTATACACGTGTCTGTCTTGGCTGCGGAAACTAGGCAGAATCGATATCTAGTTGTATAACTCTTGGCACGGCCTTTTGTACTTATTGATTTTTAAAGACTAGTCGGCGATGGCTGGCTTTATTCAGTTTGCATTTGTGAGACATTTTATTATGAGACCTAATTGTTTCCTTGTTTAATGCGAATGTAGCATCTACTGAGAATAGCTGTCTAACCTCTGTTTGGCATACCTATCTACCAAAAATCGATGTCATGGTTGTTACTACAGTACCTACTATTTCTCTAAGTAGGTTAGGATCCCCCTATCTTTAATGTACTGAATAACCTTTTTTTCTTTCCTCAGAGCTTGTTACGACAATTACTGCGATTATTACAAGTGCACACGTCTTCTAGGCCAGGTACTTAACTATTTTATTGTGCCTACCTACTTATTGCTTTAATAAGTGCATTCGATGAAAATGTACAGTCAACAAATTCAACCACATTTCAGGAGTGCTATTTTTAAAAAGTGTGACACACGTCTTCAACTATATTCATACCAAATGTCATCAAAATCCGTCCAGCGATTTGGCCGTGAAAGCGTAACAGACTTTCGCATTTATAATATTAAGTACTAGCTTTTTCCCGCAGCTCCGCCTGCATTAAAAACTAGCCTATGTTTGACTCCGGGTCTTCAACTATATTCATACCAAATTTCATCAAAATCCGTTCAGCGGTTTGGCCGTGAAAGCGTAAAGATAGACAGACTTTCACATTTATAATATTAGTATGGATGGATGTCATCCATTTTAAAAGTAAAGCTCCTGGTTCCCAAGTTACGGTCATTCCCAGTGGTTTCTACACTAGTTTGCGAACTAATACCCTGTTACTTATGGCTCTACTTACCGGTGAGGCTAGGCAACGACACTACTGGTGGATGCGGCTAGGTAGTGTCCTTGCCAAAAAAAATATTAGATACTTACATATAATATTTCTACGTGACTCTCGCCTGGTTAATTAATTATATTTGGGAAGAAACCAATACTTTCCGATACTAATAGACATTGAACAGAGTGTGGTAGTACTCATCTTGGCGCCTTCCCGGTTGCATTCTTGGCTGGATGCCTTAGTTACTCTTTCTTCTCATATGGTGCATTGCAATATGCAGGCGTTATTGCAATTTAATTTTGTTATTTAATCCAGGTGGATGATTGCAAGATTTTCAAGAGGTACTTCGAAACCATTTGCCCCAACGCGTGGATCTCTCATTGGGACGAGCTGAGAGAGAAAGGCGCGTTTCCTGGGCCCATTTAATTGTGATGTTGAAGGCTTGTTTTGAATAAAGTAGAAAATTTTAAAAATGTTTTTGAATTGAACTGCCAACATTTTTTTCAAATTTATTTCCAGACATCATAACAAGATTTCACTAACGGATCAGATGATCCATTGGTGAAATCCCTGTGGAATTGGGCTGATTATTCTTCAGATGACTAATCTCCAAAACTATATGTATAAAAATCTGCTCGTCCGCTGACTAACCAATGATTATACAGCTATACTACATGAGAAAAAAGATGTCTACAGACATTTTTTTTCTCATGTAACATCCACAGTTGAGCATTGGGGAAAAACTGGACTGTACTAGTTACTAGTTCTATAAAACCTGTAGAATCCCTTGGGGTTACTACATGGGGCGTCCTGATGCGTTCACCAGGACCCCCCATTTCCATTGTACCTGCAGTCCCTTGAGGCCCAAGGACATGTTTGTAATAGTTCTCCTTTTCAAAATATAACTTTAAACTAATGAAAATAAAAGAAATGTCCGAAAAATTTATAATAATTATTATTAATTTTAATAATAAAAAAATTGAGATCGGGCAAAATATTTTTTTTTTAACATTTTTCTATATGCTGTTCAAAACGCATTGACTGGCCCTGGATTCCGAGATTTTACAATTTTTATGCCTTACGGCGCTCCACTAATAAGTAGTGTTGTGATAGATTTAAAAATGTAGTTTTTAATTATGTATAGGTACTGTCGAAATGAGGTAGCTCTGTAAGGTCAGTATATAAGTTGTAAATAAATAAATTAAATCAACTCATTTATTATCTCACTTGCAGACCTAAGTAACATTAAATTGTTTTAAATAAAATTTTGGAATAAGTTTAAATTTTTCCTGGGAAAGTGCCTTCCGACCTCTGGGTATCCCATTTGTCGACCCACTCGTTGGGGCAGAGGGACCTGTAGACCCTCTTGAAGTACTGGCAAGGTTCGTACTTCTCTCCGCGGACCTTCTGGCAGCGGTGGAAGTCCAGGTAGCTCTGGTAGCAGTGCCTGTCGATGAATAAATGTATGTCAATGTCATAGGCAGGAAATGTTTGAGCAATTTAAGAATTATTAATCTTATTCCATTTGCCAAATCTAGGACCATAATTAAAGCGTACTCTGGGCTCTGAAGCGCAAGCAAGTGGGTTACCTACAGGGTCGATTGACAACATGGTCATGCAATCTCGATCTCGCGAGATCTCGGCCTTTTTTAGCGAGATTGATCTCGGACGAAAAAAGGGCGAGATGTCGCGAGTTTAACGAGATTATTTACAAATTTTCGAAATCTATGGGTCCGATTTCGGATTTTGAGGTGTCGTTGGATTCGTCTCGGCTAGACGGATTGAAAAGTGTAGAAATGAAACAATTTTTTGAGAAAAAATTATAAATTCTCAAAGAAAGTGTTTTTTTAGAAAACATTTGGCGTAAAGTTCAAAATTTGTCTGAAGACACCGAGAAGCGGCTCATTCGACACGGAACGACGAAATCTACTATATGCTCTTAAAAAATTTTGGTAATAAAAAATACAAATTTTGAATGTTTTTGGAAAATGTTGTATGGAGCGCGTATGCAGAATGTATTGGTATGCGCTCCTAAAATTTTGTGCCAATTTTACGAATCGATTGATATATGACACCTATAAAGATAGAATATGTTCGAAAATTCGATAGTCGTATGAAAAATTCACCTATCAAGTACCGAGGTTCGATAAGCGAAATTTCGTTTGTTTTCGGAATCTATGAGTCCGATTTCGGATTTTGAGGTATCGTTGGATTCGTCTCGGCTAAACGGATCGAATTGTGTGGAAATAAAAAAAAAAATCAAAGAAAGTGTTTTTTGGAATTTAAAATTTGGTGTACAAAGTTCAAAATTTGTCTGATGACACCGAGAAGCCGCTCATACGACGCGGAACGACGAAATCTAATACTAATATTATAATCTAATATCTATCTAATACTAATATTATAAAGGCCATAATACTATATTTTGATGAAATTTGGTATGAATATAGTTGAAGACCCGGGGTCAAACATAGGCTACTTTTTGACGCAGGCGGAGCTGCGGGAAACAGCTAGTCTACTATAAACAATGAAAATTTGAATAACCGGTGCTCTTAAACGACAAAACTGCCAATCTCGCGAGATCTCGCAGTACTGTTATTCATAAACTCGCAGGATCCCGCTTGAGCCCCAATCTCGCGAGATGTGCATTTCCTAGTCATTGGGTTATGTAACTCATCCTCTACATCCTGGTGACAGATTTTCTGAAGATGCAGCTTTATCCCATTTTCTGAGCTAGGGAAGACAACAAACTGGCAACTTTGTCGTTTAAGAGCACCGGTTGTTCAGATCCTGGTGCCATACCAAAAAAAAAAGCACAGGAAACGAGCGAGCAAGCGAGATGTCCCCTTAATTCTTGTATTGCGCCATCTCGTTCACTCACTCGTTTCTGCCCTGCGTTTAGAGGTGACAGTAAGGGCCCTGATAATAGTAATTATGCAATATTGAAATATCTGATCTCCATGATCCTATACTTCTAGTTAAAGTTCAATAGGGAGCATATGTCTGATGATATTCTTGTCGGACCCGAAGGTCAGACGGCAGTCGCTCCATTGTAATAAGCAGCCAAATCTAGGTCCATGATTTACAGCATGCTCCCTAGTTTCAAAATCGTATGCTGAAGAGCAACTAGAAAAACACACATATACAAAGATATATTTATATTCTGTGGTGTAGCTGCCAATCTTAGCAAAAAAATCTTAGCAATTTTCCATTTCAATTGTCGCAGACGAAGAGGCATCCTAATTCAAACATTCAAAATGCTGAGAGGACATTATAATGCTCCGGAACTGCGCGATATGTTCCAACTCTCGGAAAATGTGCGCTTACCTTCATTGAAACTATGCCGCACAAGAGCAAGAAGAAAACCGAAAAAACATTTTCTTTGCAATCGTGTAGTAGCAGAGTGGAACAGACTTCCTGAGAGTGTCATCAGCGCACTCTCAGTCAACACTTTTAAAACAGATTGGACAATTTATAAACTCTTCAAACTTCAAGATGCACACGCATCAGCTAATATAAGCTGCTAGTGTGTTCAAAAATATAAATATATAGGTATATCAATATAATTGGGATCGGCTATCCGCAATTTTTTTATTGTCATGTCATCAATTTAATTCTTTTGTCAATCTGTGGTATGGCTGCCATACCATAATTACTACTTGAGCAAAGTCGAATTCCAACAAAAAGGCATCTTGTGATGAAAATCTCGAAGTTCCTGGCTGAGTCGAGTAGAAAAAAAGTGTACATTACCTGGTCTGGTTTGTGTTAGGGAACCGCGGGTCGAAAGGAGCGGTTTTGAGGTCGGCGGGCGATTTGATCATCTCAGGCATTTTGCTGTAAACAAACCAAAACCACATTCATTTTCATAATCCTTTATTGCAGTCAGTTCCACAGTACAAAATAAAATATGGACATCGATACAAACACAGGTTAGAATGTAAAGAATCATTTCAATATAAACTAAACATACAGAGGTCACGATAAAAATCTTAAGCCTATCTTAAATAAAATAAGCAATATTATTTGACCAAAGGTCTTGTTTTCCGTTCCTCTTCACAAGAGGTCTCTCTGTATTTTTTAACCTCTTGCATGTAAAGAGACCAAGCGTCTTTTGGAGTTGTATCAGCACTTTGCTCATCTATGGCCTTCGCTTTTTTAACCACTCCGGTCTTTAGGACTCTGCCACCTCGTCTTTTACCAATAAAAGGCAAAACGGGCTTTTTCATTTCCGGTTTCTTTTCTTCAACTGGCTTGTTCGCTTCTTGCATCTTTTTAAACATTTCTAAGAAACTACCATCATTTTTAATAGGCATTATTCCTTTAGATTTAGATGAAGAAGCAGCCTGCATAACTTGATCAGCTGAGGGAAGAAGTTCAGCAAAGTTTGGTCCTTCGACTTCAGGTGGATCTCCATATTCAATGTCATCAGCAGTAATGGTTTCCACGGCTCCTGGTGGAGGTTTGACCTCTTTGACAGGACTCTTCTCCCTGTCACGTTCTTCCTGTCTGTTTCGATGTAGTTTCCAAAATCTCTTTCTGTCAGCAACTGTGAACTGCCCGCGCCTCTCATCCTCACTACCAGAGCCCGAACGACTACGACTGCGGGAATGTGAGCTGTGAGATGGTGACCTTGATTTGGGAGTGCCAGGTCTTTTTCCTTTAGTTCGAGATCTAGACCGACGACGTGACTTGGATCTACTTCTAGACCGACTCACGGAACGAGACTTTGACCTGGATTTCTTAACACGCCGCTTGGATTTAGACTTCGATTTGATGGAGGGTGTGGAGGAATGACTTGACGAATTCGATCGGGATCTATTACGCCGTATTTTAGGAGTCACAGACCGTTTACGTCTTGTAGGGCGCGGCGTTGAAGACCTCGAACGAGATTTTGAAGTCGAGGAGCGAACCCGTGCATAACTTTTTGGAGGAGTTAATGAATTATCTCTTTTCTTTTCTCTTACTTTCCTTGGTGGAGTGTTTGGTTCGCGATCTTTATGCTTATAGTTTTTGGGTGGAGTAATAGATTGTTCTTTTTTGCGACTTTTGGGTGGTGGTGTCACAGATTTTCTTTCAGCCTCTATGCGACTTTTTGATGCAATGGATTTTTCATTGCGCTTCTTGAGTGGTGGACTTTGAATTCTCTTTGAATGATCTTTAGTTTTCAAGTCTTTGTTAAAATAAGCTTTTCTGTCCTTACTCAATCTCTTACGTTCAACTTTGGGCGAAGAAGATTTACTTTTTCTTACACTAGGTGTTTTCGAACGACTACGAGAATGTGAAATGCTTCTGCTCATTCTACTTTTCATAGGTGGAGTCATGGAACTATCACGACTTCTATCTTTTCTACTATTTTTCTTATAAGATACATCAGATTTTGAAGATTCCGAAGAAGATGATCTCTTCTTTTTTCCTTTTTTTAATGAAGATCTGGAGAACGAGGGAGATCGAGAACTAGATCTGTCGCTCGAAGAATACTTTATGCGCTTGGATTTAGACCGGCTGGGAGACCTGTGACGCCTGCTGTCCTCATAGCTGCTATCTCTCGAGTAAGGTCGTTCTTTTCTCTCATAAGGGGAAACGCTCCGAGACTTGGACTTGTAAGACCTCGCTCGGGGACGCGGGCGGGGCTGGGGCTGTGGCTCGCGGGACTCGCGGGACACGCTCGGCGGCCGTGCGTAGTAGCCGGGCTCGGGTTGCGGGTAGTAGCTATAGCCGTGGTAGGCCTGGCTATAGCCGGCCACGCCAGGGTAGTCGTAGGCGGCATACTGGCTGTAGCGTACGCCGGTCCAGGGGTCGGTGGCGGGCGGCGGCGGGAAGCTCGGCGCGTACTCGCCCTCCGCGCCCGGCGGCCCGCCGTCCCACGGCCCGCCCGTACCGGGATACGACGACATACTTAGAGGGGCCCTCTCGCATAACCTGCAGCAGTATGTAGGTAGGCACACACCTACAAACAGAATAACTTTTCGGTGTAGACAGCAACTCTAAACGATCGCCTTCGGAGACACTCTTACGTATCGTTTTTTCATGTTTCGTGGTAAATAATTCTATGACGAGGATCAACAAATTACGTAATCCGCAACCGTAATCGCGAAAAATATATCGACTGGTCATGCCATATGTAAAAAGCATAAAAAAATATACAAACATAACAAATTAATACCTCTCCGATCATGCTCACCTTTTCTCAAATTAAACTTTTCTGATAAAATTTTAAAATGGCAGCGAAACAATCGCTTCTTCTCACACGGAAAACATAGAGAAACAACAATAGACTATGTAGAAGTAGGCCATGTCTTTTTTATTTATTTTACGGCCATGGATACAAGTTCTTTAAAGCCCTTCTTAATTTTTCTCTTCTTCAGTCCTAGTACCTTAGTCGAGTAGTACTAACTTTAGAAACGAGTGAGTAAACGAGATGACGCAATACACGTGTAAGTGGCCATCTCGCTTGCTCACTCGTTTCTGCCCTGCTTTTAGAGGTGACGGCCACGGTTTGGTTTCGTCAAGTCTTAAAATCTAGTAGAATCGGTAGTCAAGCCTAAACAGAAGAATCAGGCTGAGTAAAGTGGTACAAAAACTGCACTTAACGATTACTAAGAGCTTTTGGCAACAAGCATAAAAATCACACAAATTTAACATTGTATCACTTCCCAGCATGCACGTTCTCAAACATTTTGCGAATAATAATCCACAACATAATTTTGTGTAGGATACATTAACAATCGACCATGTACACCCTGGTGTCCGAGTTGTGCGGAACCGCCTCTCGGCATCTGACGTGGTTCCTTTAACGACCACCATATGGCAGCCAGGACCAACAGCTTAACGTGCCTTCAAAAGCACGGAATCATCTTTATTTTCTGACAATCAGGTGATTCAAGCCTGCAATGGCCTAACCTAAACCTAAACACCGGTCTAAGGTGAACGCTTTAACTACTGGACCACGGAGGCAGTTAATCCACCATTAGTATGCACAAACATTCAAAAAAACTATTTTGTAAAAAAATACAGCACCTAAACTGCTCTACTGCTTACAATAAAATACAATGTAACGTTATAGTCCACACCGGGGAATCACAAAACTGAAATTATAACATTGATAACAATATGGAGCAAAGGCTTACCTCCAAAGGTCGTCAAAAGACATACGAAACGTAGACAATATTAAAAGGTGGAAAGATAAACTTAGCACTACCTACATGGCAGCGCGGCGGCTGCGGCGTGCTAGACACGATAGACGGTAGACGAAAGGTAGAAGAAGGAGGAAAAAATCAAATAAATCAAGGTACACTTCTTGTTCACACTTCTTGTTCTCGTGTTCCCCAATAAAAACAATCTGGTGTATCCGTGGCACGAACAAACTTCCCTTTAACTTAAAATGGTGAGAATTATGATTCTACATATGTTACACGCTGTATAGGATATATTTCTAATTGAATGGGTTAATAATACTATTAACATTTACTATTCTTAGCTATTTTTAGCAGAATGTGTGTCAACACCTTGATATTATATTCTATAGGAATTTAATTTTAACTGCTAATGTTTTACTTTATGTCACAGTGTTATTTTTCATTGGGAAAACTGGCTATGACATCTAGAACACAGCTAGTGATCATCTAGCGAATAATTTTTTGTCAGAGAATTTTCGAATAAAATACAATGATGAAGCATCGGCTTTGTATTTTATTTTCCAAAAATTGTGTTTTTTTTTTTAATGTTTGTGCATAATAATAGTGGAATAATATTCGCAAAGTGTTCAAGAATAAGCGTGAGTGGTGGAAAGTGATACTATGTTCGATTTATGTGATTTTCTTGCTTGTTGGCAAACGCTCCTGGAAATCACTAAGTGCAGTTTTTCTACCACTAGTTAGCATACTTCTGACTCGACTTGAATTGACTTAACTACTGACTTTACTTTAGACTTTCTTGGCTAAACGTCTTTAGCCAATTTGGCTACTTGACTGTATTCATACTTGGTTAATATTGTTATACTAAACAAAATATACACTAAAAAGTAACCGATTCTGAAAACAACAACAAAATTGGTTGTTATTTAAGGCAGTAATTCGATTTTAAAGTTTTCTCTAAAAGAAAAGTGGGACCGTGGTGGGGACGTCTTGTTATCTCTTTTGTACGCGCGAAAACGAGTGGCAGTGACGTCACAGCTCACACAGTGCATCCTTTTCTTGTTTTTTGACAGTTTCCCCTTCCACCGAATTTCAAAGGCTTATAACTTATTTATTTTTGAACGGACTACAAATAAAAATATTGTTATGAAAGAAAAAATAAAAATTAGTAGAATACCCAATTTTTTACTCGTTACTGGCGAAATACGAAAGTAAAAGCCATATATAAAAAAATAATTCTCTGTGATGACATCGTTGACATGACTTTGACACCATCACCATATGTCATTGTCAGTATTCAGAAAATGACAGAAATATTCCGTATTCCGTTCGATTTGCAACAAGGCAGCCCGCTTATTTTTCGATTAATTAAAAAAAATATTCATTTCCGTGGCATATCCTGCAGAAAATAGTTTTAGATTTTCTTGCATATGAGTAAATCTAAAGTGTCCGCAGAATGGAAGAAGAGAGTGAAGTCGGAGTACATGAGACTCCGTCAAATGAAGGTATAGGATCAACAAACTATTATTTCATGCTACAACTTACAACGGAAAGTCGGTATTAAATTATTAAATTGGTTTTTAGCGGTTCAAGCGTGCAGACGAAGTGAAGGTAGCTTGGGCTCGAAACTTACGGATAATGTCGGAGGCAATAGAATTCCGGGACGCGGAAGTTACCGAGCGAGGCCGTAGGCCGTTCTGGCCGCCGCCGGCTGCGGCTCCCAACCACGAGAGCTTGATGAAGCGTGCCGAAGTTTCTTACACTGATGGTAAGTTGTAATTTATAACATATCTAATGAATTGCTGTAAACATTAAAAGTCATAGGTTGAGCTAGCCCCAAAGAATATATTTGGAGGAAGGAACAATCGAAATGTTAGTATGGTAATTCAATAATACCATCAATGTGAATTTGAGGAGAATCCTAAAAATAATTTTGTGATTGTACCACTGATCTGCCCAAAAAGAACAACAGGCTTTGATAAAATAATTAAATTATAAATTTAACTTACAGCATCTGGTGTCGTCACAACCCAACAAGTACCAATCCGCATAATCAACTCCGTAAACCCGATACCGACCATGTACACCTGGGCACCGACACAAAAGAACTTCATGGTGGAAGACGAGACAGTCTTACATAATATCCCGTACATGGGGGACGAAGTCCTGGACCAGGACGGTACATTCATCGAGGAGCTCATAAAGAACTACGACGGGAAAGTGCATGGTCAGCTTCATGTCATTCTATTTTGTTTGTGGACAGGGCTTTTTTGTATGAAATTTAATATGATTCACTTGTAAGTCTTTTGTTTATTGAAGATGATTTTGCCAATGTCAAGGTTAAGGAAAGAAGTTTGAGAAAATGGTCTTATTCAGTGGACAATGATGAAAACATAACCTTAAGGTTTAGTAAGTTAATAATAGACTTTTGTGAAGGAATTTACAAAACACAAAATATGATTATTTAGATTCTTTTGAATGAGTGTCTTTATTGCATCTGTCAACAACTTTAAAAATTAATTCGACAGTTCATCATTAAATTTGAAGCTCACATCAGCTTTATATACCACTAGTGTGTTTGAAGAATAAATACAGCAAATGTCATCCATAACTATTTAAAAAGTTAATTTGCTCCGTCCACAGACTATCCCATTACCACTGGCAAAAATTTACACTGGTGTGTGTGCACACATCCATTCATGATTATTATTCATCAGTCATGTCACATTTTTAATTTAATAATGTACAGTCAACTATAGAATTTAATGTCTATCCTTGCATATTGGTGTATAGAAAGGTAAATTCTGGATGTTAAAGTCTGTTGTTGACTGTATACAAATTTTCTCTAAGGACTTTGTAATTCTTCTACTTTTCGTGCCGAAAAATTTGCACTTTGCTATTTTCCGCTTCAACTTTTAATTCTAAACAGATCACAAGTTTATTTATTTGTTTCACTAATGCTAGTTAATAATGAACCTTTTTATAAAAACCACCTACATGCCTTGAATTTTTTTATTTTTAGCCTACTTATATTTATTGGCACCACATCGCCATACACTTTACCACTTTACGCTGCTTTCCACACTTCTTTAGCTGCGCTTTACGGTTTCAGCTGACCAGACTGTGTACTACCTTCGTAGTATTATGGCTAGATGCAAAAAATATTTTTAAATCCATTGAGTAAATTTCAACTTTTTAGGTAGATTAGCTTATGGGTTAGCTAACTTTCCCAATTCAATCCTTATTCATAAAAAAATACGAACATTCGTTAAACTTACATTAACTAAATTATGTTTAGTCACTTTCTTTCTTATTTATTTTTGATGTGAAAGAATGAGACAAATTATAAATTAGTTAACTTAGTCTTAAACATACCCATCGAGGTTTCCGCGGTTCGGTAACTGTTTTATGTGTACATTTGATATTTACTGAATAAATGATTTAAAAAAAAAAAATAATAAATGTTCCATAATGTATAAGGGTCTTAATTTATTTGTGAAAACTGAAGGAGAATTAGTCATGTAGTTTTTTGAGTTTATAAAACAAATGCACTAAAAAGCCACGATCACCGGAGACTGGCGAGGCGAAATGCAGCAATAACTATTCATTACCACAATAAAACAAATTCATTTGTATGTATTTGTTTTAGACGTCGGTAGCGTCACGGCGAAATCGCCGTGTTGAATACCGTCGTGGCCACGAGTCCTATTTTTAAAATTGATGACTCATATGACGTATGAATGAATTTTTTTTTAAATCACCGATATTGCGTGAGTCGAACAAAGTCAAGGCTGTTAGACTATAAGCACAGAGTAAAAGCTATAATATTCTTTGGACCTCTTTATAATGTTGTGTTTTTTACGTATTTTCTTCCCTGAAATAAATTAAGAAATACACGTCGTATTTAACAGGTGACAAAGAAGGTGGGTTCATAGACGACCAGCTGTTCGTGGATCTGGTTCACGCGTTGATGGCGTTCCAAAGCAAGGAGGAGGTCGCTGAGGAACGGCACTCCCGGGACGAGAGGGAGGCGAGTGGCTTTGTGTTGTAGGGACTACTGTACTACTGTTGAATACTCTGGGGATAGTTGTACCTAGTGATGTGCCGTTCCCGGGAATTTTCGGACACATTGGGAATGTTCCCCGGTAACTTTGGTAAATCTACGGAAAGTTGAGAATAATGCTGTAAATTTATAGTGGGAAAATTCCCGTAAATTACCAAGTTATGCCCATCCTACGATGAGTGTGAGGAAGGAACGTGCGTTTTAGTCTTATTTGTTACAAAAACTTTCAAAATTAAATAAGTTTCATAAATTATACTAGTTGAGCATTATTAGCTATAAAATACAGTGGCATATAAAGTGAACAGTGAAATATGCACTGGCAAAGATTCCTTTTCCTCAACTTGTGTTACCTTAAACTAGTCTCAAGTAATGTTGCTTTTTTTTACTTTACTTTGTTTGTTCTACTGTAATTGTACTCCCATAAAGCCCAGCTGAATCACTATGCAAAGAGTGGGCCAAAGATTGCAGCATCTTAGGTTCATATTTAAAAAAAGATATGTCTTCAACTATACCTAAAAGAAACTTCAAAATCGGTCCAATGCTATAGATATAGAGACAAACAGTCAGAATTGCGGATTAAAATATTTGGTTAATATGGATGCAGGGACATATAATTCACACATAATAACCTCAAGTTAATCCATCGCAGAAAGACAAGGAGCCGAGCAAGGACAAAGACGAGAAGTCAGAGAAGAAGCCAGCCTCGGACAAGCAGTTCCCCATCTTCACCATCTTCCAGGCCATCAGCTCGCAGTTCCCGGATAAGGGGACTCCACAGGAACTTCGGGAGAAGTAAGTTCTTTCATTCATTCATAGTATTGTTGTGTTAGTATCCGAGTCTCAAATTTTGGAGCTATCTGAATCTGTGTCATTTGTTTATTTTATAATTATTATTAGTATATTTAGTTACTATTGATAATGTTTCAAATTCACTGTTTCCTTAGTGTTGTTGAATGATTGAAACGCAGATAACTTTACAGAGTGTCGTATAATGTGTGTAGATACATAGAGCTCTCGTCAGTGGGTGACCCGCTAGCGTTGCCCCCCGAGTGCACGCCCAACATCGACGGTCCGCTGGCAGACTCCGTCGCTCGAGACCAGACCATGCATTCCTTCCATACGCTGTTCTGTCGACGATGCTTCAAGTACGACTGCTTCTTGCACCGTGAGTGTCAATTTTCATTTATTATGGATAAAATGTAGGATATAGGAATAATATTATGTCCATTGCTATACATATAAGGGCTGACTATTTAACCAGTTAAATTTTTACAGCGTGATCTTTCGAATATATCACGATTCTTAACAGTGAAAGATCGATAAAGATGAAGATCTTGATTGATAGATGGTCAGAAAAAAAAAAAATAGTTTTCACTTTATTCTTTAATAGTCTTAGATTCCAAAAAAAAATGTAATTAGTCCGTCAGTTAGATAATCAAAAAATATTGGAGACGTATTTTTTTTTCTGAAAATTTAACAAAGAATGGTAAAGATATGGCCGTGTGACGTCACAGTGTGCTACACTTTTACGCAATATGTGACGTCACGAGCCTCCACTTCTAAACTTTGATGCGTTATATCTTAACAGTTTATCGCTCAATTGACAAAAGAAAAAATACGTCATTAATATATTTTGATACCCTAAATTACGGACAATTTTTAATGATAGTCTTTTGACCCTGGAAATTAGCCTATTGAAAGTGGTTTATTGACCTAATAAACACACCTGTATAGGGATCATACTAAAAGTCATGTGTGTGTGTATTATGTATTAAAATGTGTGATAAAACAATGCATTTTTGACTCAGAAAGTACAAATTAAAGTTAAAGTTTGTGTGGTAACTTTAACTATTAATTATGGAAAGTTTAAAAAATACTTTCCATATTTTAATTTCATAGCTACAGTAACTTTGGAGTTAATTTTAGATTTTGTATATATGTAAGAATTTATAGACATTTTACGACAGTGTTTTTTTTAAATAACCTGTTTAATATCTGTTTGCTAGTAAACACTAATATTATAAAGAGGAAAGATTTGTATTTTTGTGTGTATGTTTGTAATGAATAAACTCAAAACCTATTGTGCCGATTTCAAAAATTCTTTCACCATTAGAAAGCTACATTCGCCCTGAGTAACATAGGCTATATACCGCAGGCGGAGCTGCGGGATACAGCTAGTATAACATATTTTCAGTAGCCAAATTAAAAACTAATAATCCTATCTATCCTATCAGTACGTATAGTATGTAAGTATGATGGCTGGATGGCTCTGTAGGGCAGTCTTTTTATATTCCAAGATCATCTAAATTTCTTATTAAATTTTAGCTAACCTTATACCTACCACACTAACATTATCGCAGCAAATATTTACATATAAACTGTATTAATAAGTACATATTTTTATCTGTAGTAATGAAAAAAGCTGAACAGTTTGTTTGAATTTGAACGCTTGTTATAAACTTTGGAAATATCTGACAGATAAAAAAAAAAAACATTTGATAGCACACTGTTCCGATAGAAATCGGCGCAGTAGTTTTTGAGTTTATTCATAACAAACATACACACAAAAATACAAATCTTTCCTCTTCATAATATTAGTGTAGATATAGATATATTTATATAGACATATAAGTATATAATATATACCTAGGGCTAAAATGATATTGTTTGTTTGGCCGTCAGGAAGCCAGGCAGGTAAGGTCTTATGGCCGGATATGACGTTATCTCGACGTATATTTATTTCGCTATGCCATGGATCACCCACAAATGTTCCATATTTTCACACTCCTGTCATTTCGTTTAATATGTGTCGTTCTATTTATTTATTCTGTAAAGTATTATTCACATTAAATATTATATTCATGATGTATTTAATTAAAAAAATATAATATGAGCTATTCTAGTACTTGAGTGCTATTTTTGAAAAGGATGGCTCATACAAAATCGGAGAGTCGAATGATTTTCGTTCGATATCCAATGATTTTTATTCGAATTATGAGTCATACATTTCAAAGAAAGGCCCTGATTCTATTTTTTTTTTTTCAAATTAGCTATTTAGGTCCCACCGCTGTGCAAAAGCCTCCCCTCTTCGTTTTCATCTTTCCCTTGGTCACCATCTTCATCTAACAAAATATATGTAGGCAATTAGGCATATTCCCTGGAATTGGATTGTCAATTTTGAAGTAATTATTTTTTTTTTTACTGTGTTTAGTTTTGATATGAGACTTAAAAAATTCTTAATTTCATATCATGATGATTATACCTATGTATATATCTAATTAAACGATTTTATCGGAATTATGCGATGCTCACATCTTGTAATGTTGGCATAAAATATATGCCATATTTATATTACAGAAAACAGTTTTCAAATGGTTTATTAATTCGTTGGCACCCCTAAATGGTTTGCGATGCGACAGAGAATTTTTAGTTTTTACTTCTGGTCAATTTTAATAATCATTCTCTAAACTTAATCATTTTCACATTTCAATCGACGCTTTTTCTATATAATTTTTACATTTCTACATAGAAGTACCACGTTTATAAGTTGCTTCGAAAATAAATCGCTACATATATAACGTAAATTTGCTCGTCTCCTATTTGTGTGTGTTAAGTATGGAAGAGAGTTAGTACATAAATAAATTGATAGAAGGCAAGGAAAAATTCATACAACATTGTACTCACAAGTCGATAGAACACACATTATGAATGAATGAATGAACACTTTATTGCACCATTTACATACATTTAAGAAAAGATACAGCATTGAAACCAATAAACATTAAGAGAAATGAGTACAAAGACGGACTTATCGCTAATGCAATCTCTTCCAGCCAATCTCATATATTATGGTGATGTTTCTTTATCATTCTCGCACACGCATCTTCTTAAGCCTCATTTACACTTGCAACTTGCAAATGTAAATAAACCGTGTGTTTTTCTTTGCAAGTAGCTGTCTGACAAATTAGATATGAGACATTTCTATCAGAAGTTTTCTTGCAGGTGTAAATGAGGCCTTAGTCAACCAGTCTTAATTATGACACCATATATTTTTGTTTTTTTTTTAAAAGACCACTCAACCTATTAAGTTGAGCGTCCCTTCTCTTATAGTGACAACCCACAGATCACTCAGATAATTGTAGCTTTATGTTCATGTCACGTTATACGATTTTGAATCTGAAAAAATGATTATTTTATTGAGCGAGTGGAGGAGACAGCATATAGCCTTAGTCGGACAATTGTTTCTTTAACGGTAATTTTACATTTTCTGTGTGTGACTAGCCACTTGTTCTTAACGTATCTTGTCGGGTTACATAAGACTTGATCATATAACTTTCTCGTATAACACTTATAAACTTGGTACACCTTACCATCTTCACCTACATTTGAATCATTACAATTCGAAATCATACAAACCAGGTCTGCAAGCGTGCCATCCCGGACCAAATCTGACAAGACGCAGGGGACCGGACCTCAAGCCGTTCTCTGAACCGTGCGGTCCCAGCTGCTATATGCTATTGGTGAGTTATTATTAAATTACTTAATTGCTCGTATTTGACAATGTTTCCTTTTTGTGCAATAAGGAGTTTTGTATTGTAATGTTTGTAAGTTAGAACTCTTTAAAGGATTTGAGGAACTATTCAACTAAAAAGTACTAAAACAAAACTATATATATTAATTATAATTATTAACTAACTTGCGGCGACACTTTCGCTCAGCAAGTAATTACTATACGACTTAACAGATGGCGCTAAAAGCAAATAATCTCAAATCCCATACAAGAACCCGAATTACTATTGAAGACTAAATCGCGCTATCGAAGTTTCTACTGATTGCAGCATAAATACAACCTCCGACAGAACATCGTCGGGATCAAAGGCAAAGCCCATGGCCGAGGTTCGTCCCAACTGGGAGCCCCTTCCCCTTGTGCATTTGCCGAAAAGGCTGAGTGGTTAATAGCCCTCGCCTCAAACTGTCCCGCTGTAAATTTAAAAGCTCACAGGAGCTAAAATTGTAGGTCATTTAAAAAAAAAAAAAAAAAGAACATCGTCTGAGCAGCGTAATTCCCTTTGCGGCGGTCGAGCATATCACCATCGCTCCCGCCGTACTCCAAAAACTAATTCTACTAACTAAATATACTTAATAAATTAAGGAAACATTAAAGTTAGGAAACTTAGTCGTTTAAGTATTATTTTAAATGTAATATCAACTACATAACTTTATGTATGTTATTATAAACAAACTTTTTTGAATAAAAAGAAAGAAAGAGTTTAACGCGGGCGAAGCCGTGGCTAATAGCTAGTATCATTTATAAATATTAAATTAAAATAAATCAAAAAGTCAAATTGATAAGAAAATTGATATTATATGTACATATATGGATGTCAAAGGCCTTTTATGATCACTTAAGCGTCTTCTACTTACAAATAGTAAACATTTGTGTTCAACATGTGTCTAAAGAAAGAAATGCTACCATAAACTACATTTATCTATAGTTAAACAGGGTATAGAAATGGTTTTAAGCTTTGTTAAACAGAAGTGAGTAGTCTAACCCCCTTATTCTTAAAAAAATACGAACGTTCTTTAAACTTACATTAACTAAATTTTGTTCAGTCCCTTTCTGTCATATCTATTTTTGACGTGAAAGAACGAGACGAAACATGTACTTGTTAACTTGGTCTATTTGAATGTCCCTTAACTTTTATGAATAAGGGGGTAAGAGTTTAGACTGTGTTTAGGTAATAACAATGAATGAATGAATGAATGAATGAATTTTATTGCGAAAAAATGTGGTACATAGGTAGATGTTACAAAATTATAAAAGCTCGCACATTTCGTCATTTCTGACATGCAATAGACATGAGAATGTCAAATAAGTTTATCAGTATATCACTATTGAACATTAAATAAAATTTACAATTATTGTCGTCATTAATATGAATCATTTGAATTCATGCTGTCGTCCTCAGATTTTAAACTATCTAATAGGGAACAAATGAAAATTTCAAAAACACTTGAATTTTTTTTTGCTGGTAGGAATAAGGTTCCAGATTAGCAGAAAAAAATATCAGATTTTTAAAATAAGCCAGTTAATTTTAAAAAATAATTATATTTTATTGGGCAAAATATTGAGGAGGTACGGCAAGAATGCCGGTAAGCTTTTGCGTGGTTTGGCGAAAATATAAAAAAAAAATATGTCTTCTGACATTTTGAGAAATTTGACAGTTTATTGCAAAAAATAACCTGACTTTGTTGCTCTCTGCGCTCCGTACTTACGTTTGTTTTTCGTGATTGTTTCTATTTTTGACTGCTTATTATTACTGGACCTTCGATAACGCTTGCTTCTACGACTGACTACGCTTTGCATCCTGGACTTGAGATTGATTACCACCTACGACGACCTACGCAAAACACATTGGATTTGGATACTGTTTTTCATAAGCTGCCATGGATTCTTCTGACGAACTCGAGCTAAAACAATGGAGAGTACCTAACAAATCTTGTTTCGTGCCTTCATGCCCTAATAATGATATCAAAAACTCTGATAAATCATTATTTCCAATCAGAAAAGAGTTAAAAGACAATTGGTGCCAACTGGTTAAACGAAATATTCCAAAACGCGTTCTTTTCTGCTGCGAAGACCATATCAACGTAAGTTTACTTTTAAAATGATTGTATGTGTATGTTACAGCAATATGATCAAATATCTTTTTTTGTTATTTTGTACTATTTAGTCAAGTAAAATACATTTATCTTACAGGTCGAAGAAGATTTAGAGAACTATGTACAGTTTGTAGCTGGTGCTAAACCAAAACTAAAACTTAATGCGACTCTTAAAAATATTCCAAACAAATTAATTAAGCAACCTAAAAGTAAAACGGTAAGTATTTATTTTGTTTTAATAATTTTACTCTTTCTTTATAAAGTGTGGTACATATATTGTAACCAGCCTCGCCGCCTTGATATTCCCCATAATGTTCCTGCACTAGATCCTCATTTTCTTTTTCTTCTGCAATCTCCATCCACCATCAGGAGATTTGGTTAGCTGTTTTTAATATGATGCTTTTTGTACAGGCTAAACAGATTCCCAATAAACCAACCAGCAATGTTTGGGATGTTGCTTCTCCATCAACTTCTACAGCTGTGGCCTTTCAAGCCCCATTAAAGGTAAAGAAAAAAGATTTTAAAATTATATAGATATTGAAATTGTTCACGAACACGTAATAATTTGTGTTCATTGTTTCAGGTTGATGCTGCCGTGCAGTATGAAAGTATACTCTTTAAGAGTAAAACTGTCACAGTCAAACCTAAAACTGCAGACAAGGGTACTAACTTTCGGGCCCGTCAAACAAAACATAAAATAAAGCCATCCCAAACTTCGCATTTTCCTTATAGTGAGGAAAGCCCCAGCCTATCAGCGTCATTATATGGGTCTTCAAATGTTGAGTCATCTACATCTACTGGATTGAAACAAGACATTGAAAAGTATGGAAGACAACATTTGTTAAATATTATTAAAAATAAACCAAAAATGTATTTAGGTGTTCCAAAACACTTTTGGTGGGTCATTGATTTTATAAGTAAAGAATATTCTTGCCCATCCCTGCACATAATAGTAACTTTGTTCAAAATAAAAAATAACGACTCATTTATTAGAATGAGCGAAGAATTTGAAATGGCAACATCAACAATAAGATTAATATTTGAAAAAAATATCAACATTTTGGCCACATATTTTCAGAATTTTGTTTATTTGCCAAACCCTATTGGTATTAAGAAAAATTTACCTCTAGTATTTAAAATAAGATACTCAAATGTACAATGCATAATAGATTGCTTTGAAATTCAAATAGAAAAGCCAAGCGATCCAGTTCGACAGGCACAAACTTGGTCTCAATACAAATCGTGCAATACAATTAAGTATTTAATTGGATGTACACCAGCTGGATTAGTGTCATTTGTATCAAAAGGTTTTGGTGGAAGAATATCAGACAAAGATATTACTGAAAAGAGTGGGTTTGTAGATATTCTTCCACTAAATGCTGTTATTATGGCTGACAGAGGTTTCAAAGAAATAGAGTCATTATTAAGCACAAAAAATGTTAAACTTTTGAGACCCCCCAGTGTATTTCAAAATACAAAATTAAGCAAGCATGAAGCTATTGAGACCAAAGTTATAGCAAGCTTGCGAATACATGTCGAGAGAGTTATCAGAAGAGTAAGGGAATTTCATATGTTGAAACCCCACTCCGTTGTTAATAATAAACTTATAAAATATTTAGACGAAATTGTAATAATTGCGTGTGGTTTAATTAACCTACAGGATCCAATAATAAAAGAATATTAGTTAATAATAGTTTTATTTGTACAAATAAAATCCTATTTAAGGGCACTTTTCAATATCAATGGAAATATATTTTGTTTCCAAAAAGATTCTGCAGCATTCATAACATTTTTTATATAGTTTTCATCAAAGTTTATTGTAATTTTTTCTATTTGACCATTTTGCTCAAAGCTTGGGTCTGCTACACAAAACAAACATTTATTTTTTTTAGCAGCTAACATTTGCAGTTGGACTTGACCCATACATTTATTGGATATTTTTCCATTATTAATATAATTATTTCTCGTTTTTTCTGAAGCAGGGCATTTTATTTCAATAATGGATTCATTGCTGATACCATCAGGAGATGCTCCAAAGAGTCCATTGATTAAAATGAATCCACATTCTGACACTTCTTCATTCAGATCTTGCTGGAGTTTCTTTATTACACTTTTTTCCAGAAGTTTTCCTCTTTTCATTGCCTTGGTTTCTGGCACTTTATGCCCCCCTAATATCTCCTGAACAAGACTGCCATCTGGTGTTTTGCAATGGGCAATTTCATGTATTTTGGAGCCAGTTATTCGTCCTTGCCGAAGGCAATGCCAAAGTTTACAACTTACTTGAGTCTTTGTTTCACTACATATTTTATCTTTTTGGGCTTCAGTGATGCTGTCACTGAAGCTCCTGAATTTTTCATAACTATGGTCACTTTCTTTATTTACAAAGTCCAGCATTATGTCAAATAAACAGTAATCTAGTAAAGATTTAGATTTATTTGTACTGTCATATGTAATTATAAGACTTCTTGTGCAAGCACGCTTTCCAGCTTCACTGCGAAATTTTTCTAGCACATTTGTGTCTTTTGGACCCAAAACGTTTTTTGTTTTGAATAATTTTTTACATTCCAGAATTTCTTCCTGCACACGTTTTAAGTTTGGATTTACCCAATAGCACTGGACACTTGTGGATGACGGTTGTGAGCTTCGCTTTTCTTACCAATAAAGCAGCACTAGTGTATGTTTACACCCACCTGTAAAACGAATGTATTTTAAATATGTGACTGGTACTTAAATCATTCTCTACTATATTATATTTATGATTTGAACTACTCGACTATTTATTTATTGATTACAAAAAACTTACCAGCGGCAGCTGCACAACCATCACATGTTGTATTAATAACAGTATTATCTGTTTCATTTATATGGATATACACCAGTAGTTCCCAAACTTATTTTTCTCGTGGACCACTTTCAAAATTTTACTGGTTTCGGTGGACCCCCTGCTGCTACATTTCTACCACATTCTTAAAGTCGCCAAAAAATAAAAATTGTGTCACTTCTGAGTTCTGTCCCTATATTTCGATATGTAAAATAAAAACGAAAAATGGTACATTTTATATCACTTTATTTATTAAAAGAATAGAATTACAAGAAAAAAATATTAAGGTAATATAGGTTCAGGTCATAATTTTAATTAATGGGAAGGATGTATCTGATGGAGTGTCAGCAAACGATCAATGTTTGGCTTTATTTTTGTGAGCAATAACCGCAAATCCCCCCGCTCTGTGATGTTTAATTTGCTCCTTTTTTTGTTAAGAGGTTTGTAACGGCACTAAAACTCCTTTCGACAAGATATGACGAGGGAAAAGCTATTAAAAATTTCCTTGCGATTTCCCACAGTCCAGGATATTTTTCGGGTATTTCTCTGCTTGCAGCCAAAATGTTGGGTAGCCTTTTCTAAATTTCACCTTCAGCTCCTCATTAGTGCTTAGCTCGAGCAGCTCCTCTTGTAATACAACATTGGCCACTTCCGTTTCATCAAATGGATTTATTATCCATGGTGGTATATCCATCGTCAGTATATCTTCAAACCTGGTTTTGAAGTCATCATGCAGGGCACTTAAATGTTGACTGTAGGTATGGATATCCTCATCAATACATTCTACCTGCGACAAGTTTGGAAATTGAGAGAATTCGCGCCGACTAATGTTTTGCTTCATAAATTTCAATTTCCCAAGAAAAGCCGAAATTATCCCCTTTGTTTTTATTAAATTCAGGCTGTCCCCTTGTAACTGCAAGTTAATATCATTAAATTTTTTAAACAAATCTGTCAAATACGCAATGTCTGCTTTGAATTTGATCAAGTTTTCTTTTAAATCTGGATCTCTACTTTCTAAGAACTCTAATATGGAATCGAAAACAGAGTAAAATCTCGTTAAGCATGCACCTTTCGACAACCAGCGTACTTCAGTATGTAAGAGCAGTCGTTGGAAGTCTTCATCATTTTCGTCGCACAATTGAGCAAATAAACGTGTATTCAATGCATTGCTTCTGATTTTGTTGACAGCTTTTATTACAAAATGAAGAGATTGGTTCAACCTGTCACTTAAATGTTTTGCCACAAGATGTTGTCGGTGGATTACGCAATGAATAGCTGTAAGTCCTGGTATAATTCTTTTGAGATGACTTATAAACCCACGATATCGCCCGACCATTGCAGGAGCTCCGTCTGTTGCCACTGAAATAATGTTTGTAAATGGGATCGATTTTTCCGTAAAAAAATTACTCAGGACATTAAATATTGATTCGCCTTTAGTGTCAGTCTCCAAAGTTCTGGCAAATAGCAATTCTTCGTGAATTTCTTCCTCAACAATAAATCGGACATATGCCAATAGTAATGCTTCATTACTGGGTAACGTTGACTCGTCCAGTTGTATAGAAAAATGAGTTTTTTGCAGATGATTGCACAAAAAGCTTTCGATATCAGAGCTCATTTCATCAATGCGTCTTTGTACAGTATTGTTACTTAATGGAATTCTTTTTAGTACGTCAAATGGAGATTTGTGCAAAACAGTTTTTAAAACCTCTTCAACAGCGGGTAAAATTAATTGTTCTCCGATAGTGTGCGGTTTTCCAGATTTTGCTATAAGTAATGAGATATTGTAAGATGCCCGCAAGCCATCATCGTTACTTTGAGATGTTGAAGCGAACATACTGTGCATGGTGGGTCTCTTTCCATATTTTTCTTTCAATGTTTGAAAATATTTTAAATCTTTACCTATTTTATCAGTATGACACCTTTTTAGATGATCTTCGAGCTTTGATGGTTTCATAGAGTCATTGCTCAAAACTTTGTTGCATAATAGGCACATGGGCAATTGATTGTCTGCCTCTGATGGAACAAAACCATATTTCAAATAATCGACACTATATTGTCGACATTTTTTCTTTGCTGTAGCCATGTTTCGTGTCAGTTACCTTACCTGTAAAAAAAATGTTTTAGTAACCAAGTTTTTTTCTGAATATAGGTATCACACCGCAGCCTTTGTCAGCACGCGGAAATAGAATTACGGCTTGTAAAGGGACCAACTAATAAACCGCTGAGACAAATACAAACGTTTTCACAAAACGGTATCAATTTTAAAGTACATAATTTACCACTAATTTTTAATAGTATAAATAAAAATTAGTGTACTCAGTATCGAATACTGATCATATTTGTGTAGGAAAAAATAAACGTCGAAATCCCAAAATTGTCCATAAAAACGATAACTAACATTTTATTAAATCAATGAGTTCACGCGCTCCGTGTATTTGCGTATTTTTTGTCTGCGGCTTCATTGTTAAAACGTGACAAACAGGCATCGAAGTTCAAGCCCCGCCCTTTTCCCGTCGCCCGCGCACCGCTCGCTCTTTCCGAAAAGGAATAGTTTTGATAAAATAGTTACTTCAAAATCAATTTAACATGATTATGAAATTACTGTTTTATAAAATTAGTAGTTATTTGCAAGAAAAATTACAAAATTAATTGCTCTGCAATATTGCTTATTCGGCCTTTTTAGAGAGGCAGTGCTTCTCTCGTGAAAAAACAATTGAATAAAACGTGCTGTGTTTGTCTTCAAATCGAAAGAGGACAATTAAAATATCTGTAAGTTACTAAGTTACCTATCTATACAGGCCGTTGTGATCAACCGACTAGTACACGTAAACAAAATACTTAAGTACTATAACAAAAAAAGGTAGGTTACTTACTTTTCTCCGGCACTAGCAAACACAGATATAAATTTTCTCACAACTTTTTTCCAAATTCCGCCTTGTTTTCGAAATTCCGGAAACAAATGAATGCGTTTGGTTGCCTTTGGCATCAAGTATTTATAGTGTTGATCAAGTTCATGTCTGAACAAGCATTAAGCATTGTCGGGCGGATAGCGCTTTGCAAGTCTGTACACGAAATTGTACGTAATATCGAATACACAAGTTTGGACAAGTAACAGTCGCTTGCCTTATTAAAATATTATCTGCTTAGATAGGTACTTAAAACAATGTAGGTAGGCCCTTATAAAAACTATGCTTACATTTTTGCTCTTTACTATCAAAAGCAGATAAATTTTCGTGGACCCCCATTAACATCTTATGGACCCCCATTTTTTGTTCACGCCTACGTAGACCCCCAGCAAGTCTCCCGTGGACCCCTGGGGGTCCACCTGGACCACTTTGGGAATCACTGATATACACAGTGTAATATTTGTTGGATAATTTGTGTTCAGGTACAACTTTAGCCTTTACGTCGCATAATCCTCCAGCTCGTTTTACTTCCACATATCCAACTGCACTTTCCACATATGATTGTCGTGAAGACCTATAAAATATAGAAAACATAAGATCCTGTGCCGTTGCTGGTGAAATTCAGCGTAACACACATATTGAAGTATTTTTTAGCTTATACTCACATCAAAGCTTTAACGCCTCTTATTTCAGCGATGTTGTGCTTGTCACTATTTTTCATGAACTCCATCAGCATAATGGTATCTACTTTTGGTAGGTTTGATGAGTCTGCTCGAACGAAAACAGCGATATCCATGTCAGAAGCTTCCGAATTCCAGTATGTACTTTTTAAGTCGTCAAGGAGGCAATCAATCTCAAGTCCAGGGTTCAAAGCGCAGTCAGTCGTAGAAGCAAGCGTTATCGGAGGTCCAGTAATTATAAGCAGTCAACAATATAAACAATCTCGAAAAACAAACGTAATTAAGTTCGGAGCGCAGAGAGCAACAATTAAACAAAGAACAAAGTGAGGTTATTTTTTTTAAACGAATTGTCAAAGTTGTTAAAGTGTCAGATGACATATTTTTTTAAATATTTTCGCCAAACCACGCAAAGGCTTACCGGCATTCTTGCCGTACCTCCTCAATATTTTGCCTAATAAAATATAATTATTTTTTAAAATTAACTGGCTTAATCTAAAAATCTGATTTTTTTTTCTGCTAATCTGGAACCTTATTCCTACCAGCAGAAATAAATTCAAGTGTTTTTGAAATTTTCATTTGTTCCCTATTGTTAAATATATTTTGCAAATATTCTTTAACACTGTAAAAGCGCTTGCCTTTAAGCCAAGTGTATAAATTATGCTTGAACAATATGAAATCATAAATTTCTTTTGTGTGTGTTGGTTAGTCGTTTTGGATCCATCGTCCAGTGGCTCCATTCATGCAACCGAACAAATTTCCCCAAGGAACATAGCTCGAAACATGAAAAACAAATTTGGACTTCCCATAGTAAGTTAGGTCACGTGATGAGACATTTTGTATGGGAGGTCCCAAAAATTTACTCCATATTTCGACCCATGTATCTTGGGAAAAATTTTATATATATAGAGGGAGAGTGATAACAATATTGTGTACAGGATGGCATGCGAGAAAAGCTAGCTTTAGAAAAAGCGGCCGGCGAGGAAGCCGGTAAAGGTAGTAAGATGATGGACTCGCCCAACGACGCCTCCTCCGAAGACAGCAACGATAGCAATCGCTTCCAGAAAGGTAAGGACTGTCGGTATCACGTCTACCTTCACAGCGTGTTCCAAGCGAGTTTTGCCAGTTTTAAGTTATGGTCCTGAGTTGTGTTTTTGTTACTGCAGCTCACACTCGCTGTTAGTTTTAAGTAGGTATTTTAGTAAAGTTTTGTAGTAGTGTGTGTTTAAGTGTTGTCAAATAAATAATTCATTCATTTATTATTAAGTTGCTTTATACTTGTGGCGGGCTCCCCTGCTCGGCTGTCTCTGCATGAGACTAATATGGGGGCCCTGCTGCACGAAGTAGATGATAGTGTTGTGGTGGGATACTTCAGTAAAATGCACAAATCTTTTGATACTTCACAGAACTATATTTATTTATTTTATTATAGATTTCCGCACATTAATCAAATTGATAAAACTGAAGTTAGGTACTTAAAATAGAAAATAGAAATAGAGCTCTTGCTATTACGAGATGTATATGGAGTGATGAGATGACGTGAAAACAATTTAAATAAAAAAAAAAAAAGATGATTCAAAAATAAAATGATTTTAAAATGAAAATGTGTTGAAGGATTGTTATGAAATCAAAAAGTATGTAGAAATGAGAAACGATGCAAGCGTAGCGCATTACATACTTATTCGTAAACGAGAGAATCATGCTAAATCTCATACAGTACGCGGACGAGACAAATGGAGCAAAATCATAACTTGTTGGCATCTTAGACACAAAAAGAGAAAACGTGGAAGACCAATCAGAAGAAGGGTCGATGAAATCAAACAGACTGCAGGAGCATTATGGACAAAGAAGGCGATGAACAGAGCAGACTGGAAAATGTTGCAAGAGATCTTTCCCAAGGACAGTCTCACAGATACTAAAGACAAACCAAATTAGTGAACAGTGCTCTGTAATATTGTAAAAATATCTGAAATAAAGGCTATTTTTATTATTTTATTTTACATAATTGTAATAAAATTTACGTATTTGTTTCTGGTCAGGTAGCAACAGTAACTCCAGTAACAGCAATTGGAGCAACATCGGCATCAAGCCGGCCGGCGATGATCCCGGGTACAACACGCTCGGTAAGGATAATTATATTTTCCTTCTATTCTGTTTCCCTCAGCTCCGCCTGCGTCAAAAAGTAGCCTATGTTTGACCCCGGGTCTTCAACTATATTTATACGAAATTTCATCAAAATCCGTTCAGCGGTTTGGCCGTGAAAGCGTAACAGACAGAAAGACAGACAGACTTTCGCATTTATAATATTTGTATGGATAATGGATTTTATCATAATATCACATTATTGGAACTAGCATGTTTTGTTAGGAAAAATAACCTTGACATGTACAATACATTTTGTTTGGTCACTCAAAACTACGGATAGGTTTCCACAGGTAAAAAAAAAAGGTTGCGATGAGCGAAGCGACGAGCGTTGTTTCACATAAATCAAAGACAAGACGCGTAGGCAACTTCAATTAATATTTTCGTATTTTTATGTAAGGATAATAAATTTAATTATTGAAGGCGTTTAAGTATTGTTTTTTAACCGTCAGGTCTAACAGTAGGAGATATCGACGAAGAATGGACCGGCTCGGACCAGTCGTTGTTTAGATCGCTACATAAGGTGTTCTTCTCAAACTACTGCGCCATCGCTCAAGTCATGCTCTCAAAAACTTGTCAGCAGGTCGGTAAATAAATACAATTTAAGGTCCATTCAAACGTGTGCCAAAGTTAACTTGCTGCTAATAACTCTTCTATGTATTCATACTTCTATGGGCGTCCCGTCAGTCGCCCGGGATTCGCGTCAGTTGGAATGGACCTTTATTTCGATTTTCTTGTACATTGAAATGTAAGATATTTAAAAATCATAATGTATTTTAGCAGGGTGGAAGTCAAATTAAAACTTGGTTGTGACTACAAGCAGGGTGAAGGATAACTGTAATTTAAGTTGATATGTTGGTTCATGGTGTGTGTCATTGTGTTATTGTAAATATTTTAGTGAGGACCAGTCGTTGTTTAGATCGCTATATAAGGTGTTCTCAAACTACTGCGACATCGCTCAAGTTATGCTCTCGAAGACTTGTCACCTCAGCAGTTCAGTTTAAAAAAGAAAAATTATCATTATTTAATTAGATTTTCTAGCGCACTGTAATATACAAGCTGGGTTTTTAAGTGTAAATATTTTGAGGGGTAGTATGTATGTAAAAAAATGTCCTTGTTGTGCACTGTGCATTTATTTTATGTCTACCGCAAAAAATCTGAAAATTTCAGAATATTTATTAGAATTTTATTTATCTGTAAAAAATATTCATTACAATTTTATTTATCTGTAAAAAATACACGTAGATTTTTACAACACCCTCCCTCCCTGTTGTGATATTGCGTAATATTTCAGAATCCCCTGCCCTGAACATCGTCTCAAGCCTCACGTGCTTAATGGACGTTGATTAAGTTACAAGAATAATTTCCTATATCCACCATTTTTGATATTCACGTGGATAGCTGGAGAAAATGTATAATGGTTATCAAAAGATTTATAATTGAAGAAATAATGTATTTTACTTAGTTAAATCACGATGTGAAACAACACACGAAGTCAAACTAAATGAGAAGTAATGTCCAGGCTTTTCGTGTAACTAATTAATAAAATAAAATAAGCCTTTATCGCTGTTTTGCATCATTAAACATTACAATTATTTCCTATCATCATTAGTTGCTGGAACCGCTTTTCCTCCTCCAATGCTTTCCATGCTTCACGGCCTTTTGCCACTAATCCATGCTCGTCAGTTTTTTTAATGTCGTCCTCGCAGCGTATACTCTGTCGGCCCTTACTCCTTTTCTCTTGTGTAACTTATTATTGTTAATTAAATTCTATTTCATTTATATATTTTGTCAACAACAACTGTCATTTCCCTTTTTTAACCGTTTTGATAGTTTTACTTCGACACTTAGTTTTTATTTTGATATGACTACCGATGTGGCTTAGGCGTAGACCCTAGAGCTGTAAAGATAGATTTTTCGGGGGAATTAAATGTGATATTTTTATTAAAATTAATTGGCTGGTCCTAAAAATGTGATATTTTTTACCACTAGGTATACACATACTGGATAAACACGGGTCAAGAGGAATGTCGCGTAGAAGCCGAACTAACGCCGCCGCGGAAGAAGAAGAAGAAGCATCGTCTGTGGTCCGTACACTGCCGCAAGATACAGCTCAAGAAGGACTCCGCCTCGCATCACGTGTGAGTGTTGTCTGATAGCCTGTGTTACTGTGTGAGTGTTGTCTGATAGCCTGTGTTACTGTGTGAGTGTTGTCTGATAGCCTGTGTTACTGTGTGAGTGTTGTCTGATAGCCTGTGTTACTGTGTGAGTGTTGTCTGATAGCCTGTGTTACTGTGTGAGTGTTGTCTGATAGCCTGTGTTACTGTGTGAGTGTTGTCTGATAGCCTGTGTTACTGTGTGAGTGTTGTCTGATAGCCTGTGTTACTGTGTGAGTGTTGTCTGATAGCCTGTGTTACTGTGTGAGTGTTGTCTGATAGCCTGTGTTACTGTGTGAGTGTTGTCTGATAGCCTGTGTTACTGTGTGAGTGTTGTCTGATAGCCTGTGTTACTGTGTGAGTGTTGTCTGATAGCCTGTGTTACTGTGTGAGTGTTGTCTGATAGCCTGTGTTACTGTGTGAGTGTTGTCTGATAGCCTGTGTTACTGTGTGAGTGTTGTCTGATAGCCTGTGTTACTGTGTGAGTGTTGTCTGATAGCCTGTGTTACTGTGTGAGTGTTGTCTGATAGCCTGTGTTACTGTGTGAGTGTTGTCTGATAGCCTGTGTTACTGTGTGAGTGTTGTCTGATAGCCTGTGTTACTGTGTGAGTGTTGTCTGATAGCCTGTGTTACTGTGTGAGTGTTGTCTGATAGCCTGTGTTACTGTGTGAGTGTTGTCTGATAGCCTGTGTTACTGTGTGAGTGTTGTCTGATAGCCTGTGTTACTGTGTGAGTGTTGTCTGATAGCCTGTGTTACTGTGTGAGTGTTGTCTGATAGCCTGTGTTACTGTGTGAGTGTTGTCTGATAGCCTGTGTTACTGTGTGAGTGTTGTCTGATAGCCTGTGTTACTGTGTGAGTGTTGTCTGATAGCCTGTGTTACTGTGTGAGTGTTGTCTGATAGCCTGTGTTACTGTGTGAGTGTTGTCTGATAGCCTGTGTTACTGTTGTCTGATAGCCTGTGTTACTGTGTGAGTGTTGTCTGATAGCCTGTGTTACTGTGTGAGTGTTGTCTGATAGCCTGTGTTACTGTGTGAGTGTTGTCTGATAGCCTGTGTTACTGTGTGAGTGTTGTCTGATAGCCTGTGTTACTGTGTGAGTGTTGTCTGATAGCCTGTGTTACTGTGTGAGTGTTGTCTGATAGCCTGTGTTACTGTGTGAGTGTTGTCTGATAGCCTGTGTTACTGTGTGAGTGTTGTCTGATAGCCTGTGTTACTGTGTGAGTGTTGTCTGATAGCCTGTGTTACTGTGTGAGTGTTGTCTGATAGCCTGTGTTACTGTGTGAGTGTTGTCTGATAGCCTGTGTTACTGTGTGAGTGTTGTCTGATAGCCTGTGTTACTGTGTGAGTGTTGTCTGATAGCCTGTGTTACTGTGTGAGTGTTGTCTGATAGCCTGTGTTACTGTGTGAGTGTTGTCTGATAGCCTGTGTTACTGTGTGAGTGTTGTCTGATAGCCTGTGTTACTGTGTGAGTGTTGTCTGATAGCCTGTGTTACTGTGTGAGTGTTGTCTGATAGCCTGTGTTACTGTGTGAGTGTTGTCTGATAGCCTGTGTTACTGTGTGAGTGTTGTCTGATAGCCTGTGTTACTGTGTGAGTGTTGTCTGATAGCCTGTGTTACTGTGTGAGTGTTGTCTGATAGCCTGTGTTACTGTGTGAGTGTTGTCTGATAGCCTGTGTTACTGTGTGAGTGTTGTCTGATAGCCTGTGTTACTGTGTGAGTGTTGTCTGATAGCCTGTGTTACTGTGTGAGTGTTGTCTGATAGCCTGTGTTACTGTGTGAGTGTTGTCTGATAGCCTGTGTTACTGTGTGAGTGTTGTCTGATAGCCTGTGTTACTGTGTGAGTGTTGTCTGATAGCCTGTGTTACTGTGTGAGTGTTGTCTGATAGCCTGTGTTACTGTGTGAGTGTTGTCTGATAGCCTGTGTTACTGTGTGAGTGTTGTCTGATAGCCTGTGTTACTGTGTGAGTGTTGTCTGATAGCCTGTGTTACTGTGTGAGTGTTGTCTGATAGCCTGTGTTACTGTGTGAGTGTTGTCTGATAGCCTGTGTTACTGTGTGAGTGTTGTCTGATAGCCTGTGTTACTGTGTGAGTGTTGTCTGATAGCCTGTGTTACTGTGTGAGTGTTGTCTGATAGCCTGTGTTACTGTGTGAGTGTTGTCTGATAGCCTGTGTTACTGTGTGAGTGTTGTCTGATAGCCTGTGTTACTGTGTGAGTGTTGTCTGATAGCCTGTGTTACTGTGTGAGTGTTGTCTGATAGCCTGTGTTACTGTGTGAGTGTTGTCTGATAGCCTGTGTTACTGTGTGAGTGTTGTCTGATAGCCTGTGTTACTGTGTGAGTGTTGTCTGATAGCCTGTGTTACTGTGTGAGTGTTGTCTGATAGCCTGTGTTACTGTGTGAGTGTTGTCTGATAGCCTGTGTTACTGTTGTCTGATAGCCTGTGTTACTGTGTGAGTGTTGTCTGATAGCCTGTGTTACTGTGTGAGTGTTGTCTGATAGCCTGTGTTACTGTGTGAGTGTTGTCTGATAGCCTGTGTTACTGTGTGAGTGTTGTCTGATAGCCTGTGTTACTGTGTGAGTGTTGTCTGATAGCCTGTGTTACTGTGTGAGTGTTGTCTGATAGCCTGTGTTATTGTGTAAGTGTTGTCTGATAGCCTGTGTTACTGTGTGAGTGTTGTCTGATAGCCTGTGTTACTGTGTGAGTGTTGTCTAATAGCCTATGTTTCTGTGTGAGTGTTGTCTGATAGCCCATTTTACTGTGTGAGTGTTGTCTGATAGCCCATTTTACTGTGTGAGTGTTGTCTGATAGCCCATGTTACTGTGTGAGTGTTGTCTGATAGCCCATGTTACTGTGTGAGTGTTGTCTGATAGCCCATGTTACTGTGTGAGTGTTGCCTGATAGCCTATGTTACTGTGTGAGTGTTGTCTGATAGCCCATGTTAATGTGTGAGTGTTGTCTGATAGCCTATGTTACTGTGTGAGTGTTGTCTGATAGCCTATGTTACTGTGTGAGTGTTGTCTGATAGCCTATGTTATTGTGTGAGTGTTTAATAAGGCCCGATTTCACCAACATCGTTTCTATCCAAGAGTAACTAATCTAAGCATAAAAAATGGATGGCAGACATTTTTATTCTAGAGACAGTCATTGTACCCAATATATTTGGATTAACAGTATATTCTCGGTTTAACTGTGTGGTGAAATGTAAACTTCATTATACGAGAGTAAATATGAAATTCAAAGAGCTATTATTTTCATTATTTGTTGACAAAAGTTACTATTCTGTAAATGACTTCTTGCATGATAGTTCTAATAATTTGACATTTTAATAAAGGTATATTTGTAAGCTGTGACTATCGGCAAAATCATAGTGATTCTTGCTGCTCTAACCTATAATATTATATATATTTATATATATATATATATATATATATATATATATATTTTGATTGATTGATAAAACTTTTCCGACTTTGGTGCAATCAGTTGTTCAGCCCTTTGTTTTTGAAATGTATGACATAAATGTCGAGAAAGAACCGTTCGATATCGAACAAAGATTATTCGACTCGCCGATATTGCGTTCAAATATAGGGCTTCTTATTCCTTCAAATGCGCACACATTTGGTTAAAAACACAGTGGAATTTTATTGTTTTCTAGTTTGTAGCAAGCGAAGGGTAAATAATATAATTATTCTGTAGATACAACTACACGCCGTGCGAACATCCCAACCAGCCCTGCGACAGTGGCTGTCCGTGCTTGCAGTCGCAGAACTTCTGCGAGAAGTTCTGCCAGTGCAGCAGCGACTGTGAGTACCGCAAACACTATTCATTCATTCAATCATTCAATACTCTTATAAAATGTAACTTCCATTTTAGTTCGTTCGTTAACTTGTCTAAATAATAAATAAAAAGCTTCCATTCACTATTTGTATGTGTATATTCAGACTTTTCTTGAAGATATATATTAAGTGATATATAGGGGTTTCTTGTCGATAATTTAAAAGGTTTTTTTGTAACAATTCGTGTATTTCCAGATTCACAATCGATTGAGCGGAAATAATATCGAATGAATGAATGAGATGAGTGAGGTGAATGAGTCTTCATTATCGATTGATTGAATCAAAATATCAGATAGTCCTCTATCGCCATCTACCGGCATTGTAGTGGAAAATCAAAACAATCTATTCAACATTGATGTCTTAGTTTCGCAAGGATATAAAAAAGGGCGCTGACGCCTAGTTCAGGTGTCAATCCACCATGATGATGAAATGAGATTTTTTTGAGTTTAAAGAATTTGCTTTAATGGTTATTAACGACTCTGAGTGGGGCGGTACTAAAGTTAACCAAAAGTTAACTGTTGGCAATGTTTCTAGCATTAAGTTCCTTTTTGTATGACTAGCCGAATCTGTGAATTTCGTATCGACCCTGCATTGGAATATGGTACAAAAATTTGTATGGGAAAATAACATTGTTGTTTTTTTTTTTATTTTCTAACCTTTTAAACCTTCTGTTAGTTTCTAGAAATATTTCAAAACAAAAATAGCCAAACGATTCAGCCGTTTTGAGAGCCGATTTTGAGACTAAATTTACAATACATTTTCATATAGTATAGCCTACTTTGAGTCTTCAGTGCTCTAACAAAAATTGTTTTACTAGTCGCCCAACGCCTAATTCGCAAACGGGGAATCTTTACATAATATCTTATTAAAGGTCAAGTAAGAGCAAGTTTATTCGGTGAGAGGGACGTTATCCCAAATTTTAAGGCTAAGGCAGACTGCCACGACTCCCCGCATTCGCAAACTTTAAGCTCTACTCAAACTGACGCGAAACCCGCGCGCTTTGCGGGACGCCCACAGAAATAAGATTACGTAGAGGTGCCATAACATAAGCAGTTAACACACGCTATGGCACTTTCACCGAATCGCTTCCGTCATATAGAGTATACATAATATATTGTGTTATCAGGTCAGAATCGTTTCCCGGGCTGCCGTTGCAAGGCACAGTGCAACACAAAGCAGTGTCCGTGTTACCTCGGCGTTCGCGAGTGCGATCCTGATCTGTGTACTGCTTGTGGAGCTGACGCTAACGCCAGCCAGCCTGTCTGCTGCAAGAACGTGTGTGTGCAGAGGTAGGATAGAAAAAAAAAACTGATTTCACAAAAGTTTCGTCAAAACACTGAAATAAAACAAAGGTACCAAATTTGCTGCCTTTCATAGCATTCGAACCGTGTACGATACCATCTTGGTTTCAAGACAGCTGAGGATGCAACCAGAAAAAAGGTTTTATGATATTGATTTGATTGATTTTATAATGTGAATTGGTAATTCAAATTGCTTGTTTTCTACTCGCTTATGAAAGACAAAAATGCGACCATTGTCATTAAATCACTCGTAACTCACAATAACCTAAATTATTATCACTCCCTACGCTATCCATCTTTACTAAATTTTGCTTATTAGTTATTCTACTATTATTTTTACTATTTATTCTATTGTGTACACCGTGAAATTTTAGTCGTTTTGGACCCATCGTCCAGTGACTCCATTCATACAACTGAACAACTTTCCCTTTTCAAGATACATGGGTCAAAATATGGAGTAAATTTTTGTACCTCCCATACAAAATGTCTCATCACGTGACCTAACTTACTATGGGAAGTCCAAATTTGTGTTTTATGTTTCGAGCTATGTTCCTTGGGGAATTTTGTTCGGTTGCATGAATGGAGTCACTGGACGATGGGTCCAAAACGACTAAAATTTCACGGTGTATATTAGGTGAAATTGAATACATGGGGTACCTTTAAAATACTTATTATTTGCATAGCTCGTGGGCTGCAAGAACTTGTTTGTAAAGAGAAAAAAATGATTTCGAGTTTTTTAGAAATTAGTCATTTTAAAACACATGAGTTGTTGCTAGAGCAGACTTTCAATTACTTTCTATTTACTGGTGAATCAGAAGCAGTAATCTTTGTAATCACAGGTGTTTACGTGGCGAGTGATTCCAATATCAAGTACTGCCTGAAATGAGTGATTTAGATATTTAAGACATACGTGAGTAACAAATAATTCTTGTTTATCCTATCAGGGGTCTTCACAAGCACTTACTATTGGCACCGAGTGACGTGGCGGGTTGGGGCATATTTCTCAAAGAAGCTGCGCATAAGAACGAGTTTATTTCCGAGTACTGCGGGGAGATCATCTCGCAAGACGAAGCCGATCGCCGCGGGAAGGTCTACGACAAGTATATGTGCAGCTTCCTGTTTAATCTTAACAATGGTAAGAATAAACAAAAGCTAAGACTTGTCTCGATTGAATCAGTTTTTAAACAAAACAAAAAACGCAGACTGACCGCTCACATAAACTCCTCTTTACATTAGCAACTTGCCCCCATTCGATTTCTTCTGGTGTTTTTTTTTAAATTTGATTGCGTTCTTAAATCTCAATGTATTAATTTTCGTCCATTTTGTTTAAAATCTGACTTAACCCTTTCGCCTCCAGAAATTTTATAACAATTAATGTTTCATAGTTATTGGTACGGATAAAGCGGACCTTGGATTCCCAGGCAATCAGCTGAGTACCGCAATCGGAAAGGCGCTGAGATGAGAGAGTTATTAGGACGAACAGGCGGTCGAAAGGTTAATCGAATGAGGTTTAGGTCGAAATTTTCGCAAATTTTAATAATACATTAAAATAAATTGAGAATTCTTAAAAATTCTTTTTGCGGGCTTACATTTTTTTCCGTAAAGTATTGTTATTAATCAAAGTTTTGTAGATTTCGTAGTGGACGCGACGCGCAAAGGCAACAAAATCCGGTTTGCGAACCACTCGATCAACCCGAACTGCTACGCGAAGGTGATGATGGTGAACGGCGACCATCGCATCGGCATCTTCGCCAAGCGAGCCATCCAGCCCGGCGAGGAACTGTTCTTCGACTACAGGTGGGCCTTCATTCATTCATTTATTTTTTAGGCGGTCCCAAACAACTCTGACACCAAATGATGATGATTTATTTATTTAACTTCACTACGTTAATGTAAAGGGCTTAAAGCCAAAGGCTTTTTCTACCAGTCAACCGAAAGGTGGTGCGGAGAGAATAATTTAGAGATTTTTTTTTTAAAGATAAGTCATTCAATAATATTAAGTAGGTTAGATCATAGAGCAATTACAAAGAGGAGATGCCGTAATAAGCGTTTTGTAAGAAAGTATTTGTGAGGCTACACGGGGCGGAAGGCAGACGTGCGGGGTGCTTGGTTTCGGCCGTGGCTCCAATCATGGAGCACGAGCATTGACAAGCTCCGCCCACTTTTGTGTCGGCGAGGCGCCAATGATCCCATCACTGCGCCATTTCAAACGGCATCTCCTCTTTGTAATTGCTCCATGGGTTAGATCAGTGATTCCCAAAGTGGTCCAGGTGGACCCCCAGGGGTCCACGGGAGACTTGCTGGGGGTCTACGTAGGCGTGAACAAAAAATGGGGGTCCATAAGATGTTAATGGGGGTCCACGAAAATTTATCTGCTTTTGATAGTAAAGAGCAAAAATGTAAGCATAGTTTTTATAAGGGCCTACCTACATTGTTTTAAGTACCTATCTAAGCAGATAATATTTTAATAAGGCAAGCGACTGTTACTTGTCCAAACTTGTGTATTCGATATTACGTACAATTTCGTGTACAGACTTGCAAAGCGCTATCCGCCCGACAATGCTTAATGCTTGTTCAGACATGAACTTGATCAACACTATAAATACTTGATGCCAAAGGCAACCAAACGCATTCATTTGTTTCCGGAATTTCGAAAACAAGGCGGAATTTGGAAAAAAGTTGTGAGAAAATTTATATCTGTGTTTGCTAGTGCCGGAGAAAAGTAAGTAACCTACCTTTTTTTGTTATAGTACTTAAGTATTTTGTTTACGTGTACTAGTCGGTTGATCACAACGGCCTGTATAGATAGGTAACTTAGTAACTTACAGATATTTTAATTGTCCTCTTTCGATTTGAAGACAAACACAGCACGTTTTATTCAATTGTTTTTTCACGAGAGAAGCACTGCCTCTCTAAAAAGGCCGAATAAGCAATATTGCAGAGCAATTAATTTTGTAATTTTTCTTGCAAATAACTACTAATTTTATAAAACAGTAATTTCATAATCATGTTAAATTGATTTTGAAGTAACTATTTTATCAAAACTATTCCTTTTCGGAAAGAGCGAGCGGTGCGCGGGCGACGGGAAAAGGGCGGGGCTTGAACTTCGATGCCTGTTTGTCACGTTTTAACAATGAAGCCGCAGACAAAAAATACGCAAATACACGGAGCGCGTGAACTCATTGATTTAATAAAATGTTAGTTATCGTTTTTATGGACAATTTTGGGATTTCGACGTTTATTTTTTCCTACACAAATATGATCAGTATTCGATACTGAGTACACTAATTTTTATTTATACTATTAAAAATTAGTGGTAAATTATGTACTTTAAAATTGATACCGTTTTGTGAAAACGTTTGTATTTGTCTCAGCGGTTTATTAGTTGGTCCCTTTACAAGCCGTAATTCTATTTCCGCGTGCTGACAAAGGCTGCGGTGTGATACCTATATTCAGAAAAAAACTTGGTTACTAAAACATTTTTTTTACAGGTAAGGTAACTGACACGAAACATGGCTACAGCAAAGAAAAAATGTCGACAATATAGTGTCGATTATTTGAAATATGGTTTTGTTCCATCAGAGGCAGACAATCAATTGCCCATGTGCCTATTATGCAACAAAGTTTTGAGCAATGACTCTATGAAACCATCAAAGCTCGAAGATCATCTAAAAAGGTGTCATACTGATAAAATAGGTAAAGATTTAAAATATTTTCAAACATTGAAAGAAAAATATGGAAAGAGACCCACCATGCACAGTATGTTCGCTTCAACATCTCAAAGTAACGATGATGGCTTGCGGGCATCTTACAATATCTCATTACTTATAGCAAAATCTGGAAAACCGCACACTATCGGAGAACAATTAATTTTACCCGCTGTTGAAGAGGTTTTAAAAACTGTTTTGCACAAATCTCCATTTGACGTACTAAAAAGAATTCCATTAAGTAACAATACTGTACAAAGACGCATTGATGAAATGAGCTCTGATATCGAAAGCTTTTTGTGCAATCATCTGCAAAAAACTCATTTTTCTATACAACTGGACGAGTCAACGTTACCCAGTAATGAAGCATTACTATTGGCATATGTCCGATTTATTGTTGAGGAAGAAATTCACGAAGAATTGCTATTTGCCAGAACTTTGGAGACTGACACTAAAGGCGAATCAATATTTAATGTCCTGAGTAATTTTTTTACGGAAAAATCGATCCCATTTACAAACATTATTTCAGTGGCAACAGACGGAGCTCCTGCAATGGTCGGGCGATATCGTGGGTTTATAAGTCATCTCAAAATAATTATACCAGGACTTACAGCTATTCATTGCGTAATCCACCGACAACATCTTGTGGCAAAACATTTAAGTGACAGGTTGAACCAATCTCTTCATTTTGTAATAAAAGCTGTCAACAAAATCAGAAGCAATGCATTGAATACACGTTTATTTGCTCAATTGTGCGACGAAAATGATGAAGACTTCCAACGACTGCTCTTACATACTGAAGTACGCTGGTTGTCGAAAGGTGCATGCTTAACGAGATTTTACTCTGTTTTCGATTCCATATTAGAGTTCTTAGAAAGTAGAGATCCAGATTTAAAAGAAAACTTGATCAAATTCAAAGCAGACATTGCGTATTTGACAGATTTGTTTAAAAAATTTAATGATATTAACTTGCAGTTACAAGGGGACAGCCTGAATTTAATAAAAACAAAGGGGATAATTTCGGCTTTTCTTGGGAAATTGAAATTTATGAAGCAAAACATTAGTCGGCGCGAATTCTCTCAATTTCCAAACTTGTCGCAGGTAGAATGTATTGATGAGGATATCCATACCTACAGTCAACATTTAAGTGCCCTGCATGATGACTTCAAAACCAGGTTTGAAGATATACTGACGATGGATATACCACCATGGATAATAAATCCATTTGATGAAACGGAAGTGGCCAATGTTGTATTACAAGAGGAGCTGCTCGAGCTAAGCACTAATGAGGAGCTGAAGGTGAAATTTAGAAAAGGCTACCCAACATTTTGGCTGCAAGCAGAAATACCCGAAAAATATCCTGGACTGTGGGAAATCGCAAGGAAATTTTTAATAGCTTTTCCCTCGTCATATCTTGTCGAAAGGAGTTTTAGTGCCGTTACAAACCTCTTAACAAAAAAAGGAGCAAATTAAACATCACAGAGCGGGGGGATTTGCGGTTATTGCTCACAAAAATAAAGCCAAACATTGATCGTTTGCTGACACTCCATCAGATACATCCTTCCCATTAATTAAAATTATGACCTGAACCTATATTACCTTAATATTTTTTTCTTGTAATTCTATTCTTTTAATAAATAAAGTGATATAAAATGTACCATTTTTCGTTTTTATTTTACATATCGAAATATAGGGACAGAACTCAGAAGTGACACAATTTTTATTTTTTGGCGACTTTAAGAATGTGGTAGAAATGTAGCAGCAGGGGGTCCACCGAAACCAGTAAAATTTTGAAAGTGGTCCACGAGAAAAATAAGTTTGGGAACTACTGGGTTAGATGATCAATTGACCCTGTGCAGGTGTCAGAATTTTTTTGTACCGCCTTTTGACCTCTACGTATCTTTTAACGCTTAATGGCAGTCAGGACCAACGGCTTAACGTGCCTTCAAGAAGCACAGAATCATCATTATTATCGGACAATGAGGTGATTCAAGCCTTTAATGTCCTAACCAAACTAGAAACAACTAAACAAGTATGCTTCCGTGGGAATCGAACTGACAGCTAAACTGGCTACGTGGTCCGGTGATAAAGGTAGGCCAAACGCTTGATTGTTCATTTCTTACTTGATCCTTTCTAGACTCAATAAAAATTACTTCCGATGAAAAAAAAAATTGCTTATTGATTTTATGATTTACTAGATATGGGCCGACAGAGCAGCTGAAATTCGTTGGCATCGAGCGGGAGATGGAATTTTTATGAGAGCAACTCAAGCACTAATGTGGTCCGAGGCTCGAAGGACCAGAAATGTGATCCGGGGCTAGAAGGACCAGGAATCCCCGCGAAGGAGGATATTTCGATCTTTTATACGACATATTGTGATATTGTTTAATAACTAGTTTATGAAGTGGTAAGCAAAATAATTCATGTAATCTTAAAATAATCATAGCTGATTAACTGTATCTCAATTATAGACTGAAGCATTTATCACAATAAAGGTCTTTTAGTTGTATAAGCTTTTGAACTTTTCGATAAATTTTTTAATAAAATTTTGACTTATTAATAATGTTTTTTTATTCCCTTTGAGAGTTCTACAAGGAAAACCCTTTAAGAAAAAGTGATAGAAGTAAAGGAATTTTAATACAGAAAGTTCAAACATAACAGGTGCCCCTCCAAAAGTGGGTGCAAAATTAAAACATAATATACAATACTCAATAGAGTTTATTTCTTTTTAACAATTCCCAAAATCTATTGTACACAACTGTCAACTATTCACAATACATAATGTACAAATACTATAAACTTTCACATTAATTGGTAACAAATAACACATTCACTGTGACATTGCAAATATCAGCTTAATTAAATTGCACACATGAAACAAACTTAATAAATTCCTCACTTTCTGAATGTAAATAAACCCTTGTTATGGATGGCAAAAGTAGGGATGCATTAGTCTAAACTAATATTGAAATGTGTGTTTGATTAAACATGCTTAGGGTCAGTTCAGACCAAGAGTAGCGCAGCGGAGAGGATTTTTATCAAAAATCAACTTTAAAATATAAAGTGCACGCGGATCTACCCGCGTATCCTTGAGAACGCGCGAGCATTATTATTTGTCTTGTTCAAAATTGTATGCACTTTATTGTAATCGTTTCAAAAAGCCTCTCCTCTGCGCTCCTCTTGGTCTGAACTGACCCCTTTTCTCTGGAAATTATTTTATTGATTTGGTAAATTCTTGACAAGAGACAGTTTGATTGTGGTTGCATCTTCATTATTAACTCAAAAGCTAATAGCCATTGTGCACAAATCCATCTTCTGCTTGAACATATTCCATAATAATTTCTTGTCCATAAAAGCTACTGAATTGCCAGCACTGGATCGACCTTTAATAAAGGATAATATGCATCCCTATGCCAACATGAAAATGGGACTTTTAGCATCTCAAGTCATTTCAATTGGGACCTATACGGCAGTATATATATATAAATAGTTTGTGCAATTTTATTCAACAACAAATGCTATTAATCACAGGATCCATCCAACCAGCCATCTCTCCATCGTTCATCAATTTTGGTGCAGTCAAACTTGGGCTTGCCGAGTTTCACATTGACAGTGTTGTGCCTCTCGCAAAGCCATTTAGCTAACTCTTCTCTGGATTTCGTCTTTGGTGGGTGTTTCTTGATGCTGTGTGAAAAAAATATTAGTCGTGTAAATTAATTTTTGCTTAGGACATTGCAGACTTGAAGCACCTGATTGTCTAATAATAATGATAATTCCCGTGCTTCACAGGGCACATAAAGCTGTTGGTCCCGGCTGCCAATAGGTGATTGTTAAAAGACCCATGTGGGAGGCCTAAAAGTGGTTCTAAAAACCGTCGATTGACCGTGTAACTCTCACTCAATATGAATGAATGTAAATTATCATTGTATTCCAAGCAAAATAATGTACTTTTGTTTTATTAGGATGAAAATATAAAATATTCTGTAACTACTTAAGAGCCATTTCACAAAAATACTACGCGCGAGTTTAGGTATTAGAGGCGTTGTTGTTTATGTGTGCGTAGGTCCTCACACGTACGCAGCGTAAACACAGTAAAACGCGCGTTCGAGATGGACCAAGAAATCTTGAGCCGTGGTAAGTTATTACTTTTAATGATATTATTTTTAAATAAATATAGTTTATTGGTATGTATCCATTTAAATTTTGCTTTTGTGATAGGTACAATAAAGTGTCGTCACACACAGCGAAGTAAATATTACTAATTACTAGTTGTTCGTCGCGAACATAGACCTGGCGCAAAAATGTTAATGTAATAAAAAATTGGGGTTTGTGTTCCTGGATTAATACTATCAGAGACAGATAAAGATGACCTTCGACCTGATCCGCCTCGCTCGGTCAAATAGGGAGAAAACTAAAAAATTTCAACATTTCAATTAATAATAAAACACAAGTTTGGCAAATACATCGATGCAGTGATTTTATTTAGGTCTGAATGTCCAATTCCGTAATGATTGAACCTGATACCGCTCCTTGAGATTGAGATCCAGAACAGCTGCAGTATTACTATTAAAGTCCGAAGTATTTAGAACAAATTCAGTGCCACACACTGCACACTTTATGTCAATTGTAGATACGAGGTCCATCTGTTTCTCGTTGACAATTTTAAATAAGTTTAATTTGCAATCAAAGTTTTTGCTATGCAAGCTTATATTTATTAACTGCCACCAAAATAATTGAAAATCAATTATCCTTCTGCCATCCACTATGTAACCATCCTAAAACAAAGATAACCAAATAATTATTATATAGAATTCGCGTCAGGAAAATGGAAAAAGTAAAAATATAATTACGAGTAAGTACACGAGTAGGTATATAATAATTTTAGGTCCTTACATATGAAATTGTATATGTAATCGTACTGGCCACTTTTATCACAATTCTCTCCTCTTTGGTTAGGAATTCCAAATTCAAATTTATACAGCTATTTTCACATGTATTATAATTTATGTTTATGTTTCGTAAACCGTTATTTATTTGTTTTTTTTTTCTGTTTGCGCTCAGTTTACAAAATGGAAAACTTGAAATATCGCGTTATTTACGAGTACGAGTTCCACCGTGGTACCAGTGCTGCGGAAACGGCTCGAAAGGTTAATGATGTGTATGGCGGTCGTGTCGCAAAAGAAAACACAGTGCGTTTTTGGTTCCAACGTTTTCGTTCTGGAAATTTCGACCTGCAGAACAATCCCCGTGGACGGCGGGGGACCCAAGTTGACAATGAAAAATTTAAGGCTATTGTGGAAGCGAATCTATCGCAAACCACGTCCGAGTTATAGCTGCAGGCTGCGGTTTTAGTAATAAAACCGTTTTAATCCACTTGAAGCAAATTGGGGAGATTAAAAAGCTCGAAAAGTTCCTCACGAATTGAGTGAAGCAAACCGGCAAACGCGCGTCGACTGCTGCGTTAAATTTCTTGACCGGCACAATAATGAAGGGTTACTTAATCGAATCATTACCTGTAATGAAAAGTGGATTCTCTACGATAATCGGAAGCGCTCATCGCAATGGCTAGACACTGACAAGTCAGCCAAATCCTGCCCCAAGCGAAAGTTGACCAAAAAAAAGTTATTTGTAAGCGTTTGGTGGACTAGTGCCGGTGTCGTTCATTACAGTTTTCTCAAATCTAGCCAGACGTCTATTGTCAGCAATTGCAAATCATGATGGATAAGCTAGCTGCTAAACAACCGAGGCTGGTCGATCGCTCTACGCCACTGCTGCTTCACGACAAAGCTAGACCGCACACTGCACAACAGACGGCTACCAAATTAGAAGAGCTTCAGTTGGAATATCCAAGACACCCACTCTCCAACAATATTATATTTTTTTCGAAATTTGGGTAACTTCTTGCAAGGGAAAAATGCAACTCCGATGGGGCAGTCCAAACCGCCTTCAAAGATTTTATTGATTCCCTTCCGAATGGTTTTTTAGTAAAGGTATCGATGAACTACCTATGAGATGGCGAAAGTGCATAGATAACTATGGTTCATACTTTGATTAAATAAATATATTAAATTAAAAAATATTCGAAATTTTGTTCCTCCCATACAAAACGCCAATTTCATATGTAAGGACCTAATATTTACGTTCGAGTTTGAAAGAGCCGTTGATTTGTTTGTGTCTTCTAGATCTGTTGCAACACTTGCATCAACTGTTTTATCTTCCTATAAGAATAAATAAATAAATAATTAATAACTCGCTTTTTCCCGCAGCTCCGCCTGCGTCAAAAAGTAGCCTATGTTTGACCCCGGGTCTAAAACTCTATTCATACCAAAACTCATCAAAATCCGTTCAGCGGTTTGGCCGTGAAAGCGTAACAGACAGAAAGACAGACAGACAGACTTTCCCATTTATAATATTAGTATGGATTTACAACTATGTACTAAATAATTTGTATTAAATCTAGTTGTAAAAAATATTACGTACAACTTCTTTTACCGAATTCGAATTATTACTTGTACGGCTTGTTTCGGGCACTGCGTCAGTTCTAAAAGTGCAACCCTCTTCTAGGCGGTTCAGAGGATTTCTCGCCCTAAAATGAAAATAATCATAAAAAATGGTCAAGTGCGTGTCGGGCCACGTACTATGTAGGGTTCCGTAGTAGTCCCAATTTAAAACACACTCCACTGAAATGTCTCTTGCGCATTGCATTATAGAATTAAGTAGAGAATACGCAAACGGCCCTCCTGACGAAAAATTGACAAAGTGTATACAGACACCTGCAACATCTGGAGTGTTGTTGTGACATTCCAGGTGTTACAGGTGTCTATAGACTAGTAGGATGTCTTACTATCAAACAGTCCGTATGCATGTTTGTTTCCAAATTGTTCAATGCTCGGCAATGCGCACTTGACATTCCAGTTGTTGCAGGTGTCTATAGACTAGTACGATGTCTTACTATCAGGCAGTCCGTATGCATGTTTGTTTCTAAATTGTTCAAGGTTCGGCAATGCGCACGTCACATTCCAGGTGTTGCAGGTGACTATTAACTACTGTGAAATCTCACCATTAGGTTGGCCGAATGCTTAGTTCCCTACTAAACTATTTAAGGTTTGGCAAAGCGCACGTGCCATTCCAGATGTGGCAGGTGTCTAAACTCCTGTGACCTCTTACCATCTGGCAGGCAGTATGCTTGTTGCCTACAAAATATATTAAAAAAATAGTAACATATGGTAAAAACATTTCTTTCAGATAAGATTAGCCGGCATTTCGGCATCGGTTTCCTTTTTCTCACACAACGGTATACATTTTCATTGCGACCCATAGCTAAAAAAACAAATAAAAAATATGGTTATAATAATACAAACAAATAAAATAAACTATTTCAATTTTCTTCAAAACTTACCTCACGTTACAAAACTCAAAGCGGATCAAAAGTATTTAATCGTAGTATATCTCAACACTTTACGATACGAGCGCGCGAAATTCAGGACGCTAAAAAAATGGCATAGGTCCTGCCCAGACAAGCGCTCGCGCCAGACTAATCGGCTCCCGCTTGTGCATCGCAATTTATATGATATTGTAATAAATAATAATGACAAAATTTATTGCTAATATTGAAAAATACTTGTAAAAATCAATTCTCCAAAGAACATTGTTTATTTTGGGATAATTTTTATTTTGTTTTTACTGTAATCTAAGTCATAAATCACGATGAAAGTCAAACGTAAATCTTTAAATATTGCCAAATTGTTTATTTTTTTATTCAGTAATGGTAATGAAATTCAGGAATGTTTTACATTAAACGTCGACAAAAATATATGACCGATTATTACGTAATTTATTTATGCTTATTATATAAGCATTTTTAATAGATTTAGGACTTTGAAATTAAGCCTGCGGCAATTTCTCAGTAAAATGGTTGTGGGAGATGGGGCACTAAAAATTAAAGAAATAAGTTTTAGTAAATGTGCTTCATTAAACGTCAACAATAAAGATTGATCCATTTTCCCCAGTTATTAAATAATTTCTACGTGTTACCTAAAATAGAAATCAAGGAGTCCAAAATCATAGAAATTCGCGCGAATATGTAAAATGGCTCTTAAGCAACTTGTTTTGTGAAATCATTCAACTATTTACATACATTTTGTTTGTCTTCTACAAAATAAAAAGCACAGAGACTGCTTCCTGGCTAAGTCTTAAGCCAAAAAATAAAAATACACTTTAAGCTTAAAACTTACTCTTCTTGAAAGTCCAAAGCACAGGGTTCACATGGATAAAACTGTGCAAAGATATTGAAGAATCTTGACATGTTTTCTGACTGTGCCTGTGTAGGTTTGTCTGGGTAGTAAGAAGCCATGGAGTGCAGAAACCCCCATGTTGATTTTCCTAATTCATCTTTGTCTAACGGACAGTCATTTCTCTTTTCTGCCTCCGCAGTATTTGCTAAGACCTCTGCCGAGCTCTGGAATATGACAAAATGATTATTATTCCATAGATTTGTGAAACGTTAACAAGCTAGAATGCTACTTTAATTTTACAATCCAAAATAGAATTAAAATTATATTTATTTAAAAATTATACTAAATCTATAATATATTTTTTTAAATACTATTTAATAGGCAAACAGGAAAAATTAATTATATAGTTCAGTTAGTTTAAAGGACTGTTAAAACTGACGCGAAGTCCGCGTGACTGGCGGACGACCCTAGAAATAAGAATAGGTAGAAGTGCCGTAGCGTATGAAAAAGTTAACTGTCCTGCTAATGACACTGCGTTGGAAATGATTCGCGTCAGTGTGAACAGTCCTTAATTCAGTAACAGAAAGCTCTCAAACTTTCTGTTGTTGATGGATGAATTTGAAATATGTAAAAAATGTTGTGAAATATCAAGCACAGGTACATGATGCTAATAACAGAATTCATGTTAGATTAAGCTTAGGTGTTTCGAGTATATCTATTAAAAGCTAAATATGTAACTACCCAAGTATTTTTATAGAAAACATAGGTACTAAAGTCTAAAGGTTTTTGTTACTGAATTAATGAACCCAATTTGGCAGATCTAAACATTTTCTAGTTAGTTTGTGTCTTAAAGTATTTAACAAAATTCAAAGGAATACCATGCTAGTATATGCTAGCCGCGCGAAGAAGCTAGTTGAGTAGATAACAACATAACCTCACCTGTTTTCGATTAGCCTCAAAAGTTTTGGTTGTACCGCTCGTGCCATTTTGTTTCCGTTGCTTGGCCCACGTCTTGAAGTCTGAGCATGCTCTGCAAGGTTTGTCCTCCTCATCCATCCCATGGCCAGGCATTTTTATCACCTGTTTCTCCCGTCCATGAAGAGCTGATGCAATGCAATCGCAACTCACTCACATCAACGTATGCGAGACAATTTTCAAAACAATTAAACGAATTAAAAAGACGATTTCACAGGAAAACTGTTGACCTAATTATACAGAGTAGATAATTTTCCCGAATTTTCGCCGGCAATCGTCCAATCTTGCGCTCGAACGAAAAATATTACTTTGTCGAAATGACATTTAGGTGATTGACTGATTGATTTGACACAACACGTGACAATGACATTTATGTTGGTGTTGCCTCAATATAAATAATTTTCTATAGGTTGGCTAACTTCGCAGGCAGGTGATGACCACCATGATCTCTTAATTCCATCTAAATGCGATGTTGTAATTAAGCCAATAGCTGCGAGATTTGGGATTTCTGCAGTATATTCATGATTTTATTGCAAATCGTCTTTGTAGTGCCAAACACTCTGACTGCCATAGTATCATTTGTTTCAAACTGTTTAACATTTACTCCGATAATCGAAACAGTAAACTTTAGATAAATCATCGGCTGCGCCCACAAGAAAAATAAAACACAGAATCTGATTAAACGTATAATATTTTATATAAAATAAAATTCATTATTACAATTTAGCGAATGTTTGTGCAATATACAAACACAAAATGGCCGCCTTAACATTTCGCAACAAATAAAAACAACTGTGAAAAAAAAAATATTTTAGACCGGTGGTTTCTTCCACCATACCGTGGAAGAAAAGTAAAATTAAATAAAAATATCCTGTAATATGTACATATTCCATGGACATATTCTAATTAAATGAAGCCAGTTTTAAATAATACAATGTCTTCCTGACTAGGCACATAGATAATGATGAGTTTTCATCGGAGATTTCAGTTTAAAGGACTCTCGACTGCGGTTAATATTTCTGAAAGAAATTCATAAAATGATGGTGAATATTATGGTATCTATAGTGGTGTATTTTATATTGATAATCCATAATAAGATGACGCAGCGTCAATAAGTGAGTGGATCGACTCCGAGTATAAGAATCTCAACTGGGATCTGTCCTGAGCACACCTCTTGCAGTCCAATAGAATATTGATGATAATATTGATTAATAGTTATGAAGTTGTTTTTGTTCTTCTCATTAATTATTGTCGACCATTTTTATAACATACTAGCGGCTCGGTACGTGCCGTTCGCTACGTATAAAGTGATAAATGAAGAACCGCTCGACCGATTTTGTGCAAACTTCCCATAAATCATCTACTAAATAGTCCGAATAAAGCCTAAGCATTTAGTTTGAATATGTGAGCCCGTTCTTGAGTTATAAAATTACAACAACGAAAAGTTGCATTGATTTTTATATATTTAATTGTAAAAACGCAATATATCAACCGCCACTATCGAAATACTCCTCGTTTGGCTTAGTCCGGTATTTGCCGTCAGCTTGGTCGCTAATATACACGATAACAAAGCTACCGAGTTAGGCAATAAATATGGCCAGTAACGGGGCGCTACCAATAAACAGTACTTACTATCTACAATGTGTCGGAGTGCCACTACAGCAGGTGAGCCAGGCAGCTCGGCGAGGAAGTCCCGTCCGGTGTCGCAGTAGCGAGCTAGCGTCGGATCGAGCGGTAACGCGCCCAGCAGCGGGACATGCAGGTCGGCACACATTTGCGAAGCGCCGCCTGTCGTCGCTGGGAATATTTCACTGCGAGTCTGCAACAAATTTTATTGTAAAAAAAGAAGAGCTTCCTGGTTTCATAAGTTTAACGCCTCCGTCGGTTACCGGGGCGACTAGACGCAACAACCCCTTATTCCCCAAATCGTAAAAAGTCGACAAAGAAAATTTAATTAATCAAGGAATACGTGAGCCTAGTTTCGGTGTTTGTTGGTGTTCGATTTTTTTGACAAAAGCTCTTGGAAATCGCTAAGTGCAGTTTTTCTAACTCCTTTTGATACTTCTGACTCGACTTTACTACTGACTTGACTTTAGACGTGCTAATAATCACTTGACTAAACAACTTTGTTAAATAATTTTTACTTGTTACTCGCTTATCATAATCATATTCCTAGCGTTATCCCGATTGCATCCTCTCTTGTTTGCTTCGGAGCTCAGGTTCCACTTTCCTAGTTACTTGTTACTGGCTAAATACAAAAGTAAAAGCCATAGAAAAAAAACCACTCACGTTACAGTTGGGACACACAAACAGCGACATATTCTCGACGACGCCCAACACCCGCACTCCAGTTTTGTTACAAAAATTCAATTCTTTGCGAACGTCAAGCAACGCCACTTCCTGAGGAGTTGTCACTAAGATGGCGCCTGTTAGACCCGCCTTGGATAGGTATTGTACCGCTGACAGGTGCTCGTCTGATGTGCCTGGTGAAGACGTGATAAAGTGACATACACTCTGCTTTCAAAATCAATGGCATACGGTAATAATTCTGCAGTTAATGCAGCATTTAACAAGAGACCAAAAATAAGAAATTATTGATTTGTATTCGTCAAACTATTCGCGCTGATGTTGAGAGCAAGCAATGACCACGTAATGACCCTGTCGCTACAATACGCGGAGCGGCCGGCATACAGTTTAAGTTAATGTTTTCTATCAAAGCATCTAAGTAATGCATGTTTAGACGTCTTTTTTAATATGACGATATTTAATTGAAGATTTATTAGTATGACTGCCTCCTCTATTAGTGCCACTGCCAACTACAAACAACTAAACAAAGTATGATTCCCGTGGGAGTCGAACCCACGACCTCCGGGTCGAAGGCGAATGCTATAACCACGGAGGCAGTTAGGTTAGGTATTCAGATAAAATTATGGCGCCTTATACAAATTGTAAATCACAATAGGCGAAATAATGATGCATACCTGGTGGCGTGTCAATCAACAGATAGTCCAATTCACCCCAGTCTACTTCGCTAAGGAACTGTTTGATCATACCTGTCGACAAAAGTATAAATATAATTACAGAATATATTCAACCTGTACCTACAACTGATATTTAACCGCCATACCACCATACCATACCATGGGAGCCTTCCAAAAGGGCGTGAAAAAATTATACATTGAAACTTGCCAACTTTCCTGTTTACTCTCATACAAAGTCATACACCATATTCTATCAAAAACATGAAAAGTATTAAGATTTATAACTTTTTAAATAATGCACTTAATAAACTTGTGACAGAATTTGTGTACACGTAAAAAAATTGTTTATAAAAATTAGTTTTTTATTTCGCCAAAAAATTTGCGGGATCAGTACTTACATTTTTTTTTATTTTTGATGCGCCCCTTACGTCTTACATCAAATAGGGGAACTAATTATTTTTATTAGACAACTAGCTGTTTCCCGCAGCTCCACCTGCGGTATATAGCCTATGTTACTCAGGGTGAATGTAGCTTTCTAATGGTGAAAGAATTTTTGAAATCGGCACAGTAGTTTTTGAGTATATTCATTACAAACATACACACAAAAATACAAATCCTTCCTCTTTATAATATTAGTGTAGATGAGACTCCAACATCTACCTTCTATCTATCTATCTACATTAGTTTACTAAGTTTGTAATTATGATTTTTTAGTTTTGAATTAGTTATTATATTTTTATATTCAATTTCTATTCACTCTTAAACACAGTGTGTAAAGAAGTGTTAAATAAATAAATAAACTTTGACTTCCTTGTATATATTTACTTTTTAACGACTTAAAGCCCTATATGACGTCCATGACCAATGCGACGTTGCCACACTTCTTGTTACTGATATAAACGAAATTGTTTATAATTGTGATTGGACTTCGTGTTTTGTAAAATCAACAAAGATGTGTTAACTACATTGTAACTCCCAACAATACAGGTAGAATTTTGACTTAAACTTGCAATGAGGTGTCAGGAGTTACTTTACGAGTAGATGTGTATCCATTATAAACGAGATCAATTTCTTACATAGCATTATTAATAAAATAATGGCATCTACCGAAACGACTTCAAACAAGGAGGACAAGTGAGGAGCACACGGAGTTGGGCCATGTTGCACCCAACACACCAATTACCACCAGAAGATTAATTTTGCTTAACAGGCCATTTCCAGTGAGTGACGGGCACCTGAAAACTCATTATCTACGCCAAGAGGTAGGTACATAAAGGACCATCCCAGAGGAAAAAGAGCCTAACACCCATATTCTTAAACCTTCACTCAAACTCGACTCAACCATACTCCACCTCATTGGTATGATAAGTTGTCACAAGCTTCCTTGACTTAAGATGATTTCTCATTGGAGGTGAGTATCGAACTGTCAAATATAAGGTTGGTCGAGAGGTACATTGAGGCGTCCTTGAAATGAAATAAAGTAGATAAATTACGGGTTTTTGCCACTTTTGGCCTAGGTATTTAATGACTTCATTTTATTTTTTACTCTATTCTTTCGTAATTTTCAATTTTTGTGTTTAAAATTGTTATTATAACCTCATTGGAGTTTGCTCAAGCAACCAACTAAGAATGTCGTTTTCAAGGAAAGTTCGAGGACTTCCTTAAGGCGCCCTCGAATGAGTTAGACTGAAGGACGTCCTTATGGTAATGTTTAAGAATACGGGGGTAAGAATATAATATTAAATAATTTTAATAGGCTAGTATCACTCAACAAAGACCAATTGTGATTATACAAAGTATTTTCTAGTGTGCGGGAAGTCTAAACAATGACCTTTTATTTTAACATTAATTAAACAAATCGAACCGACAACGCCGCGCTAGGAAGTCAAATTCGCGGAATACAAACATGTATATCAAGTCGATATCAGCGCTATGGTGCTTAAGCGGAAACAGCGTGAACTAATCGAAATACAAATGTGCTTAAACTGGTAGAAAAGAGGCATCCAAATTGTTTTTTAATTAATTCCATAGTACTTTTAGCCATAATAGGTACGTTGTAATTAAATTACTATGTAGCGTTCATTATTATTATTTATCCGTATTTATGAATACGGATATATTATACATTAATAAAAATTAAAAGCTTTACCGTTCTTCTTAGGGCCTCGCCATATGACTGCATCATCAGGACTGCCCAGCAGGAATCCAATAGACATCAACGACAGATTGTCTGTCACGTACTGCAAAACGGAAAAACACTAATTGCAATAATCATAAGGTTTTTTTTGACACACATGGACAGATTCTAAAGCAGAATGACTGCAAATAAAAATATGGGCAATTAATTTTGTAAATATTGAGATAAAACATTTTTCAGAATCCAAAACACAAAAAAGACCGCAGTCTGGCCTCCGCAAAACTTTTTACAGGGAAAGCAGACCAAGATTATTGTCATTCGAGTGTGTTAAGTTTTTCTTAAAGCATCTGACACAGACTAACAACTACCATCTAGCTATAACAGTCAGTACTAACAGCATACATAATAATATAACTCGTTAATAGCGACCAATTTTAGTAACGACAAGGGATTGCTTAACATGCGTCATCATTAAAATAGACCGCCTATAAAAAGTTCTAACATGTACAGATAAAACTAATCCGTTTAGCAAATCTATTGATACTTCACTCGCTCATTTGCACGCCCCATCATCTATAAGTGTAGATTTATAGGATAACGTCCATAAAATCTATTCAACTAGCTCTTGCTCGCGGCTTCACATGCGGTTTTAAATTTTAAATTTCTGATAGAAGAATGATTATTACTGCGAGCGAGGGCAAAAAAGTTATTCAAGTAATGAACTCCAATTGAATTAGACAAAAATTGGTTTTGCTGCAAGTTATAAGCACTAAGACTTTGAAAGCTGAAGAGTTTGAAAAATACGAGGAAGTGAATACTGTACCACGGGCGACCATCCTGAACCTGAATTGTGGACCTGCTCGCCTCTGACTCCGAGAACTCGCGGCTGGCTGGGACCGCAGATATCAGCGTCTAGGATTCCAACCTGGTATAAAATAAATAAATATGTTATAGTGTACCTAATAATGTGACAGTCTGATAAACATAACAATAGATCAATGACCTTTCTAGCTCTTTCATGCTTCGGATGTCATGTTAAGCCGTAAGACTACCGAAGCCGTCAATACCAACAATTAGCTTTAGCTCAAACATCTGAAAGTGCTGGAGGAAAGATGTTCCATTGTAATGACCAGTTGAGCCATAGCTAAGACGTTTGATTTAAAAGGCCCTGAAGCGTTAGCCGAGGACACTGTGAAACACACTCGAATGAAGTCGAATATTCTGATAAACATAACGCGCCAAAAAGTAGCATTTCCAAATTAAAGTTTATCTAAGTCATCATTCTCATTTTAGCGATTCTTTAGTGGCAAATTCATTTAATATGTATGACTATGAATGTTCCTTGTCTTACAGAGATAAAGTAATATTCCATTAGATCATTAAGTTATTGGATATAAAGAACCATAAAAGATGACCAAGGACGTTAAAGCACGCTAACATGGTCATATTGCGTGTGGCAAGTAGGGGAAGGGAAAGACGTACATTGACACACAAATGCATAGAATAAAAAACTCATTAGTTTTCCTTATAATATTTTTGAATACGGGGCCCTACTATCACCTCTAAAATCAGAGCAGAAACACTTGTTTCTACCCTGCTAATAGAGATGATAGTAAGGCATCTGCAACGATTTCTACCTTTTAGACTAAACTCAAATCGATTATTTTTTATTGCTGATCGAAGATCGTAGTAAATGGAAATCCGTAGTTAGGTCTATGTCATACAGAAATTAGTTATGATATTCATGTATGACTTGAGAAACTATTACGAAGGTACGAAATCATTATTAAGATTTGAAACTTGTAAAACTGTAACACACTTTTACATGTTTAAAATGACATATTAGGCTTAAGTTTGCAGCGGCACAAAAGGACTACCTATAACAGCTCAGCATGAACGTCACTCGGAGTCAGAAAAAACTGCTGATAATATTTTCCCGTGTTCGCTCTTCGACCATGGAACCTTACGAACAAGGTAGGTGTACGAACAATAAAACCTGACCTATATACTACTGCAAGCACGTCGGTACCAGGGGCACAGGCTGGCACCATGGCAAAAGTAGACGATTGCAAAAACTTTGACGCGCGGCATTCGGGATCAATACACGTGGTGTCCTGTGCCCTTCTCTTTTCAAAAGCCGTCATAGCGAATTCTGTGTCTGTGGTGATTAAATTTGAAATGGAATTCGGCAACGAACAAGAGCGAAGATCGAGATATAATAGGGTAATTTTTTTTAAAACATTTCAATATGTTAATTAGTTTAAGATTAAGTTATATGGATGAAATTCACTTAATAATTTCTGTGGTCGAAATTTGGAGCTTCTAGAAGTCGTAGTAGTATTTATTGTTTCTGATTACAATCTCTAGGCATTAGCCTTAGTAGAAGAAAATGTCACGGCCATAATTTAAAAAGAAATATAATAGAAACATTGTAAAATATTAAATAAAAAAATTTAATTTTTAAATAGAAAATAAACTCCTTGAAATTAGAATGTTGTGCCGTAAAGATCTGACCGAACCTACTAGCTTTAGCTTGAGGTCAATTCTCGAAAAGGGGTAAAAAAGGACACTCGCTCTGTTGCCCTTGCCTTTTTGAGCACTAGTTTGCAATTTTTACACGTAAGAATCATATAAGGCATCAGAATTGTTTATAGGTGTTATATCCATACTAGTATTATAAATGCGAATGCCTGTCTATAATGCTTTCACGACTAAATCGCAGACTCTATTTTCTCTCAATTTTGTTTGAAGATTTGAATTTGAAACATTTGAAGACCAGAGTTCCGTATAGACTACTACTTAGGCAATATGTAGTATACAAAGTAGTTATACGCGAAAAGTTGTGGGTGGCATAACTTGCATTTCCTACTGCAGGAAATGTCTCAAATTTTATTGCTTCAGCAAGCTGCTGGCGCACAGACCGTCGGACAGTTCTTTGAGGTGGAATCGCGGACTTCGAAATATAAATAGTCAAAATACATCTATAATTATTCTATAAAAGAGGCATAACTTGCATTTCCTACTGCAGAAAATGTCTGAAATTGGCTTGCTTCAGCAAGCTGCTGGCGTACAGACCGTCACACAGTTCTTTCAGATGGAATCGCGGACTTTGAAATATAAATAGTCAAAATAGATCTATAATTATTCTATGAAAGAGGCATAACTTGCATTTCCTACTGCAAAAATGTCTGAAATTGGCTTGCTTCAGCAAGCTGCTGGCGTACCGACCGTCACACAGTTCTTTCAGGTGGAATTGCGGACTTTGAAATATAAATAGTCAAAATAGATCTATAATTATTCTATGAAAGAGGCCATAACTTGCATTTCCTACTGCAGGAAATGTCTGAAATTGGCTTGTTTCAGCAAGCTGCTGGCGCACAGACCGCCAGACAGTTCTTTCAGGTGGAATCGCGGTCTTTGAAATAGAAATAATCAAAATACATCTAATCTACACTAATATTATAAAGAGGAAAGATTTGTATTATTGTGTGTATGTTTGCAATGAATAAACTCAAAAAGTACTGTGCCGATTTCAAAAATTATTTCAACATTGGAAAGCTACATTCACCCTGAGTAACATAGGCTATATACCGCAGGCGGAGCTGCGGGAAACAGCTAGTATTATTCTATAAAAGAAGACTCTGAGTGACTGACATACCGCGCAGGCAAAACCGCTGGGTTTGGCACAGGTTCCTTTCGTGGTCTAGAGGAGCGCTAAGAAAGTTTTTCAAAATTCATCCCCTAAGGAGGTTAAGCGGGGGCCCAAAACTTTGTATAGAGAAAAGAGGTTAGTAAGTACGCGGCTGAAGCTGCGGGTAACAGCTAGTATATTGATAAATTTATGGTGGTTAAGGCATTTGCCCTCAGGAGGCAAAGCTGATAAAAAAAGTGATTACGTGCTTGGGATGGAACTAGCCATTGGTACCTACTATAGCATTGACTTAACGAAAATACTTATAATTGATGTCAAGGTTGAGAGTGGATAAAAACTCAGACATCAGGGCATACAGTGTCGGTTGACCTTGCAGCCCACTCTACAGTCATGGCATTTAGATAAAACATTATTAATCAGTCATAATGTTGAAGTGCTTTAATCAAATGAATCCATAAAAGTGCAATGTACCAAGTCTTTATATGGTATGTATGGTATCATTCATGTTATCTTATCATGGATATGCATTTGTTGCTAATGGATGATGAATAATAATAAAATTGATATGCAAAAAGCGAAGCTAACACATTGAGCAATTTCTAAGTTTAATAGGGCAAATCTGATCTACGGACAGTTTAAAAGATTTCTGTTTTGTCATTCTCAGATACAAGAAAGTGAATAACATAATCATAATCGTCAAGGAAAGTATTCAATGGTCTAGAACTAGACTAGAAGGATTTTCACAATAATGTGATCAATGTTTATTTAGCAATATCTCTACTGAACAGTCATTTCGCCACATGTCTTTATTGCACAACAAGATCTTCTTTGCATGTCCTTCTAACAATATCAATTGAATTAAATTCTTCCCGAGAAGTGTTCTGCCACATTCACGGCCTCAACGGTAGCCGCCATCAGGTCATCCCAAGTGCAGGTGTTACGGCAGTTGCTTCAACATTTGGGGAAAGACAACACCACCACCACACTCACACACATTTTGTGAGGAATGTATGAACCCCCACTTGGCCAGGCTATCCTTACACCGGTCAACTTGGGTCCGCAAACTATTCAGCGTCTTCCAAACAGGCCAAGACAGTTCGAGACCAGGGGCTAGCTCCTCTCGAGATGATAAAATTTGGCAAAACAGCATAAACCCTCGTTTATTACGTTAAATATATTGACATAGACATACCATCACGCCTTTTTCCTCGTAGGGGTAGGCAGAGACTACTAGCCCGCTTTTCGCCCCCGCGAGAAATGAGACGTAATGAGTTGCGAACCGCATTGCCGCCATTTAGATTTTTGTTATTTTCCAAAATCATAGCATTCCCACAAGTGTAGGGGTACACAAACTGTCGCACCCAGCAGAGCCCCCTGTTCCAGGTGAAGGGTAGCTTTTATCTGGGGGCGCCTCACCCCAGGTCAATTGGCAAGCTTTCGAATAGGCTCGCCCCTAGCCACGCATCTCTCGGCACGGCTTACCTTAGATTGGCGGAAAGAGGAAGGAAGGGGTAATGAAATAGATAAAGGAAATAAATATATATATACAAGGGAATTATTTAGAAACGGGTAGGGATCAGGGTAAGGGATGCTACAGACTCTGAAGACATAAGGATTGAGTCCGTAACAGCTCGGGAAGCCGGGGTCGCATGCCCGATGTCATACCAAAGTAGTACTGGATGACACCCCTGACATTAAATATATGTAAGGAGAATAGGGCACAAAACATATTTTAGCTAACATAGACTCCCATTGCCTAACAAAGAGAATTAGTTATTCTACCAGAAACAGATGGTGCAACAAGGCAATATTTTAATTATCTAAAACCGATCGCAAATCGGAATTTTAAAATACATTTTTTTCATCTCAACATTCTGCCACATGTGTCATTCTACCACAACATATTAAAAAGTAAGCAAATTATAAAAGGCAATGTCTCATGTTTTCGATAGATGGCGTAATAATGATTTTGTATGAGAGTACCCAAGGAATAACCAAGAAAATTGGCGATTGAATATCTGTAAAGCATATATAAACATAAATTGTGGCTTAAATAATGTTTCTTAATATGGGGGATAATGTTTAAAGTGCAAAATATTAACGCCTGGTAAAATAATAAACATGCTTAATAAAAATTACGAAAATATAACTCACATTGATATCCGTATTCTTAGCTGCCAGTGCGTGTCCCAGTAGAGAAGTAAATGTGCTCTTGCCCACTCCGCCCTTCCCCGACAAGATTAGAATCTTGTGCTTGACCGTTGAGAGGCGGTTCTTGATTATTTCTATGGCTGGATCAGGGAGTGACGCTGCGCCTAAATTATGAATATATAGTCAGTATAGTACTATGTTGCATCTAGTTTATGAATATATAACTAGCTCTCTTTCCCTAAAAGTTAACTGTGGTTCATAAAGAGATCAAATTATTTATTTTTTTGTTTTTCCATATCATGCAATCAGTCCTAAGGCAGATGTGTTGATGGTATGTTGGCTTGTCGAGGAGGTTCCCCAATGGGAACCTCTTCTCTCTCAATATTAACTTTTTAGGGATTGTTGTCAGTTGCCAAATCCTTTATGGCATTGTGTATAACTAAAATTATATAGGGTATTTTAATATAAATTATTATGGGAAGTTAAGACAATTCACCTGAAACTTCAGATTGTTAAACCTGTAAGCCACTTTAGCAGATTTATTTGCTTTTGTAGAGGAAAAAAAATGCATACAGTTTTATGAAGAATCTCCCTACTTCATTAAATTAAACTATTTTAATACGGTTTTATCGCGTTTATTACTTATTTATTTACACCTGACGTTTCAAACACTTTACAGCGTTCATGGTCGCAGGCAGACTAAGTTAACATTTGTCTTTGATGTCATAAGATTACAAAACTACCGCCTGAAATTTTTATTGGGAACTATTCCGATTCACGCAGTATTGGCTCACAGTATCTAAGGGTCTTGCAGTCTGCTTCCGAGTTTGCGATTTTATTAAGTTAATGACTGGGTCCCAAGCTGGCGGTACCTGCCATCCATCCTCTCTATTGAAATTAGGATGTTTTTTACCCTTGGGACCCAGTCATTAACTTAATAAAATCGCAAACTCGGAAGCAGACTGCAAGACCCTTAGATACTGTGAGCCAATACTGCGTGAATCGGAATAGTTCCCAATAAAAATTTCAGGCGGTAGTTTTGTAATCTTATGACATCAAAGACAAATGTTAACTTAGTCTGCCTGCGACCATGAACGCTGTAAAGTGTTTGAAACGTCAGGTGTAAATAAATAAGTAATAAACGCGATAAAACCGTATTAAAATAGTTTAATTTAATGAATATCAATCGCGAAAACATAAGAAAACATTATCTCCCTACTTTTTTGAAGGGGATTAAAAATAAATTCTAATACAATACAAAATGTGACAAAGCCATAATCTGGCTGTAAAAAATTAATGATGTTAGTTAGACCTTCAACCCAAGATTTTCCTGTATTGTGTAATGATACTAAGGCAACAATGGTGATATTTATAACCTAACTAGCTGTTTCCTGCAGCTCCGCCTGCATATAAAAGTAGCCTATGTTTGACCCCAGGTCTTTAACTAAATTCATACCAAATTTTGGTCAGAGTGTCGGAAAACGTGTGCAAATAAAAATTCCAATAAATGTTAAATGTCGAGCCGTTAAAGCGTCGATTCCGCGAGTCGTTCAGCGGTTTGGCCGTTAAAGCGTAACAGATAGAATTTTGCATTTATAATATAAGTATGGATATTCTTGACTAACCTGAGGCACAAATATTTTGATTTGGACAGCCAGCACAAGCTGAAGCTTTCCCGGCATCATCACTCTGCGTTCCGGGACAATCTGAATACATATAATAATTTTATTGAGTCTTAACAGTTACTAATTCATGTTGAAAATATGGAGTATAATAATTTATTAAAAGAAATAGCTAAGTAAGACTTTGGTGATACACAACAATTAAATTAATAAATAAGGTTAAAAGTAATTATAATATTAGAGAGATTGATAAATTTTTACTGAAAGTCACGTCACACCACAGAGTACTTTTGTATTATAGAAGAGAAGTTATTGTGAGGTGAATAAAATGTACATAATTAAAAACATAGGGTCACAGTACAGTACATATAGGTGCTAAGGATTCAAAAATGTGTAACTCACGCTGGGGAGCATTGTCTGGAACATTCATCGCAATAAACACTTAATTTTATGTACGATGCGATGATCAGAACAATCTCAAAAAAGATACCTAACAAAATAAAATATTTATTCAGCCTGATTCAGCCTGCCTCACTCACTGAAGAACTGTCAGACCAGTATCTCTTTAAAGTTTGTGTGTCAGTCAGACAGTCTTATCACATTGACATGAATGTCACTGTCAGATTGATTTATAATGACAGTGAAAGTCGTCTGACAGTTAAACTTTTTTTATTGAAAGAATTTTCACGATTGTTGGGTCTAAAACAAGTCTACCATGGCGGCTTTAAGCATGGACTTACACCCGTATTCTTAAACCTTAACTTAAACTCGACTAAAACTTACTTCACCTCATTGGTACTATGATTAGTCGTCACAACCTTCCTTGACTTGAGTTATGTTTAAGAATACGGGGGTTAGTTTTTTTTTTTTTTACATTTCCATTTAATGCATTTTAAATTAAAATATAATGTCTTTATTTAACTAATTAAATTATACACAAAGAAAAGAAAAAATATATTACACTATCCTATCTAAAAATAATAAACTAAATGAAATCTAAATTAGGCCCCCTGGGCAGAGTTCCCATCACGCAGGGGTTAGTTTATTAAACAGGACTGAGTTCATTGACCTAAAAACCGAACAGAAAAAGATAGAAATAGTGAAGTAAACTATCTCTTTTTAATAGGGTAACCATGATAATGTTTTAAATTGGGACAAAATATTTTAAACTTCGTAAATACTACACATAAGTAGCTTAAAGCAGCTTCCTTAAAGTCTGCACTTGGGAGGAGGTAAGCACTTCCTCACTCGGAACATTTGATTGCGTCTGAAAAAAGTATGTACCACCTGTTATGACCTCAACATCTCAACCTCATTACTCCATCGTAAGTAAAGTTCGAGACACACAGACGGGTAGTGTGATGGGCATGCCGTCTACATCAAACGAGAAAATCATGTTAATTAAACATTTTAACATGGAAAAATACAACACAGAAAAACATAGAATAGAAGATTTTATCGAATTTTTCGAAAACAAATGCAAAATTCTAAGCATCAACGATGACAGTTTCAAGAAAGACATTCTACTAAACACGTTAAGCCCAGATACATTTCATGAACTAAAGGTAGCATTAACACTAAATTTTGAAGAAAGTACATACAGAGATATATCTTGCAAACTGCTAGACCTATATCGAATCAAAAAAACTAGATATCGAGCTCTCACACAATTTTGGAACTGCGTAAGAGAACCATCCGAAACTATGGAACATTATGCAAATAAACTGAAAGGATTAAGTAGAGATTGTGACTACAAAGACACTTTGTTAGAAAGGCAACTTAGAGATCGGTTCGCTACAGGATTAAACCACATAGACTTGGAAACCGATCTGAGACAGAAATGGCCAGATTTACTAGAGTCAGGAAGAGACGTGACTTTTCAGGAAATTTTCACATTTGCTCAATCAAGAGAACAGGCAGAACATGACACGCTTAACCATACAACAACTGTCAACAGAATTAAAAAGAAACACTTTAGTAAATATAAAGAGAACTCAAAATTACAGACGTAATAGTTAAAATTGATAAACGACAAAAAATATTACCGGCTGTTGTGATGAAAAATGCACACCCAATGCTTTTCGGGCTGCAATGGAGCGAAACGTTTGGAATGGAATTTCCAAAACCGGTATATTTCATTAAACCCTGTACACCAACTACACCCAAAGAGTTTCTGAAACAGTATGAACAACTTTTCGACGGTAAGCTTGGCAAAGTTGACAAATATCAACTTAACATTCATATAAAACCAGAGGCGGAATCCATCCATCTACCTGCACGCCTCATTAACTTCAGCATAAAAAAGAATGTGGAACGAGAACTGGATCGTCTTGTCGAAACAGGAATTATAAACAAGGTAGATCCGAACACAACACCATTAGAGTGGGCAACACCTACTGTAAATGTATTAAAACCATCGGGAGATGTTAGAATTTGTGGAGATTACAGCACCACTATCAACCCAGTATTAACAAAACATTTGCACCCTGTTCCTGTTTTCGATCACCTTCGACAGAAATTAGCTAACGGCAATTTATATACAAAAATCGACCTTAAAGATGCTTATTTACAATTCAAAGTAGCCCCAGACTCAAAGAAATATTTGACAATTTCAACGCCGAACGAAGGGGAAAATAGAGGCAACAACCAAGGCTTCACAACCAACCAACGTAAAAGAATTACGTTCTTTCCTTGGACTAATAAACTATTATGAACGTTTTATTCCACATTTACATAGTTTGTGTGCAGACATTTACGACCTAACCAGTGGCAAACGAAAATGGCAATGGACTGATCATGAACAGCAAATTTTTGAAGATGCTAAAAAGAAAATTACAATGGCTACACCCCTAATAGCTTATGATGAAAATCTTCTTCTGTACTTATCCTGTGACGCATCGGAAAAAGGAGTTGGTGCAGTGCTATACCACAAAAGCAGAACTGTAGAACAACCAATAGCATTCGCATCTAGAAAACTACGCCCAGCTGAGAGCAAGTACTCCGTGATCGATCGTGAAGCTTTAGAAATTTTGTTTGCTATTAAGAAATTTGATCAATATCTAAGGGGATCAAAATTCACAATAGTTACAGATCATAAACCATTAATTCATATTTTAGGTCCTCAACGTAATTTACCAAAAGTTGTTAATAACAGACTTGTAAGATGGGCTTTAATAATCGTAAGTTATCAATATGACATTTGCTATCAGAAGGGAGAAAACAATATTTTGGCTGATTGCCTGTCCAGATTACCAAATCCAGAAGCTGAACCTTCACTTGTTGAGAATCGTGTACATCAGTAGTTCCCAAACTTATTTTTCTCGTGGACCACTTTCAAAATTTTACTGGTTTCGGTGGACCCCCTGCTGCTACATTTCTACCACATTCTTAAAGTCGCCAAAAAATAAAAATTGTGTCACTTCTGAGTTCTGTCCCTATATTTCGATATGTAAAATAAAAACGAAAAATGGTACATTTTATATCACTTTATTTATTAAAAGAATAGAATTACAAGAAAAAAATATTAAGGTAATATAGGTTCAGGTCATAATTTTAATTAATGGGAAGGATGTATCTGATGGAGTGTCAGCAAACGATCAATGTTTGGCTTTATTTTTGTGAGCAATAACCGCAAATCCCCCCGCTCTGTGATGTTTAATTTGCTCCTTTTTTTTGTTAAGAGGTTTGTAACGGCACTAAAACTCCTTTCGACAAGATATGACGAGGGAAAAGCTATTAAAAATTTCCTTGCGATTTCCCACAGTCCAGGATATTTTTCGGGTATTTCTGCTTGCAGCCAAAATGTTGGGTAGCCTTTTCTAAATTTCACCTTCAGCTCCTCATTAGTGCTTAGCTCGAGCAGCTCCTCTTGTAATACAACATTGGCCACTTCCGTTTCATCAAATGGATTTATTATCCATGGTGGTATATCCATCGTCAGTATATCTTCAAACCTGGTTTTGAAGTCATCATGCAGGGCACTTAAATGTTGACTGTAGGTATGGATATCCTCATCAATACATTCTACCTGCGACAAGTTTGGAAATTGAGAGAATTCGCGCCGACTAATGTTTTGCTTCATAAATTTCAATTTCCCAAGAAAAGCCGAAATTATCCCCTTTGTTTTTATTAAATTCAGGCTGTCCCCTTGTAACTGCAAGTTAATATCATTAAATTTTTTAAACAAATCTGTCAAATACGCAATGTCTGCTTTGAATTTGATCAAGTTTTCTTTTAAATCTGGATCTCTACTTTCTAAGAACTCTAATATGGAATCGAAAACAGAGTAAAATCTCGTTAAGCATGCACCTTTCGACAACCAGCGTACTTCAGTATGTAAGAGCAGTCGTTGGAAGTCTTCATCATTTTCGTCGCACAATTGAGCAAATAAACGTGTATTCAATGCATTGCTTCTGATTTTGTTGACAGCTTTTATTACAAAATGAAGAGATTGGTTCAACCTGTCACTTAAATGTTTTGCCACAAGATGTTGTCGGTGGATTACGCAATGAATAGCTGTAAGTCCTGGTATAATTATTTTGAGATGACTTATAAACCCACGATATCGCCCGACCATTGCAGGAGCTCCGTCTGTTGCCACTGAAATAATGTTTGTAAATGGGATCGATTTTTCCGTAAAAAAATTACTCAGGACATTAAATATTGATTCGCCTTTAGTGTCAGTCTCCAAAGTTCTGGCAAATAGCAATTCTTCGTGAATTTCTTCCTCAACAATAAATCGGACATATGCCAATAGTAATGCTTCATTACTGGGTAACGTTGACTCGTCCAGTTGTATAGAAAAATGAGTTTTTTGCAGATGATTGCACAAAAAGCTTTCGATATCAGAGCTCATTTCATCAATGCGTCTTTGTACAGTATTGTTACTTAATGGAATTCTTTTTAGTACGTCAAATGGAGATTTGTGCAAAACAGTTTTTAAAACCTCTTCAACAGCGGGTAAAATTAATTGTTCTCCGATAGTGTGCGGTTTTCCAGATTTTGCTATAAGTAATGAGATATTGTAAGATGCCCGCAAGCCATCATCGTTACTTTGAGATGTTGAAGCGAACATACTGTGCATGGTGGGTCTCTTTCCATATTTTTCTTTCAATGTTTGAAAATATTTTAAATCTTTACCTATTTTATCAGTATGACACCTTTTTAGATGATCTTCGAGCTTTGATGGTTTCATAGAGTCATTGCTCAAAACTTTGTTGCATAATAGGCACATGGGCAATTGATTGTCTGCCTCTGATGGAACAAAACCATATTTCAAATAATCGACACTATATTGTCGACATTTTTTCTTTGCTGTAGCCATGTTTCGTGTCAGTTACCTTACCTGTAAAAAAAATGTTTTAGTAACCAAGTTTTTTTCTGAATATAGGTATCACACCGCAGCCTTTGTCAGCACGCGGAAATAGAATTACGGCTTGTAAAGGGACCAACTAATAAACCGCTGAGACAAATACAAACGTTTTCACAAAACGGTATCAATTTTAAAGTACATAATTTACCACTAATTTTTAATAGTATAAATAAAAATTAGTGTACTCAGTATCGAATACTGATCATATTTGTGTAGGAAAAAATAAACGTCGAAATCCCAAAATTGTCCATAAAAACGATAACTAACATTTTATTAAATCAATGAGTTCACGCGCTCCGTGTATTTGCGTATTTTTTGTCTGCGGCTTCATTGTTAAAACGTGACAAACAGGCATCGAAGTTCAAGCCCCGCCCTTTTCCCGTCGCCCGCGCACCGCTCGCTCTTTCCGAAAAGGAATAGTTTTGATAAAATAGTTACTTCAAAATCAATTTAACATGATTATGAAATTACTGTTTTATAAAATTAGTAGTTATTTGCAAGAAAAATTACAAAATTAATTGCTCTGCAATATTGCTTATTCGGCCTTTTTAGAGAGGCAGTGCTTCTCTCGTGAAAAAACAATTGAATAAAACGTGCTGTGTTTGTCTTCAAATCGAAAGAGGACAATTAAAATATCTGTAAGTTACTAAGTTACCTATCTATACAGGCCGTTGTGATCAACCGACTAGTACACGTAAACAAAATACTTAAGTACTATAACAAAAAAAGGTAGGTTACTTACTTTTCTCCGGCACTAGCAAACACAGATATAAATTTTCTCACAACTTTTTTCCAAATTCCGCCTTGTTTTCGAAATTCCGGAAACAAATGAATGCGTTTGGTTGCCTTTGGCATCAAGTATTTATAGTGTTGATCAAGTTCATGTCTGAACAAGCATTAAGCATTGTCGGGCGGATAGCGCTTTGCAAGTCTGTACACGAAATTGTACGTAATATCGAATACACAAGTTTGGACAAGTAACAGTCGCTTGCCTTATTAAAATATTATCTGCTTAGATAGGTACTTAAAACAATGTAGGTAGGCCCTTATAAAAACTATGCTTACATTTTTGCTCTTTACTATCAAAAGCAGATAAATTTTCGTGGACCCCCATTAACATCTTATGGACCCCCATTTTTTGTTCACGCCTACGTAGACCCCCAGCAAGTCTCCCGTGGACCCCTGGGGGTCCACCTGGACCACTTTGGGAATCACTGGTGTACATAATACAACAAAGCGTCTTTTTGGAAATAGTTTGGCAGACCTTCATTTAACTGAAAATAATTTAAGTCTGGAAACAACAAAAGATCCAATCTTAACACATGTTACTCAGTGTCTAAAGACCGGATGGCGAAATATGGAATGTAAACAAGAAATCAAACATTATTATCGGAAACGTCTAGAATTATCCATAGAAAATAAGATTTTAATGAGGAATGGGAGAATTATCATTCCTGAAAAACTGAGAAGAACCGTCTTAGACTACCTGCACAAGGGACACCCAGGTGTATCTGCCATGAAAGCATTATCCCGTTTTTATGTTTGGTGGCCATCACTGGATGAAGATATCGAAAATGTTGTCAAGAGATGTAAAAGATGCCAAGAAAATAGACCGTCTAATACAGAACTTCCCGTTTTCTCCTGGTCTATTCCTCAACAAGTTTGGGACAGGATCCACATAGACTTTGCAGGTCCATTTGAAGGGAGTTATTGGTTAGTATTATGCGACGCTTTATGAAAATGGTGTGAATTAAGACCTGTAAAAAATATGACAGCGAATGTCTTGTGTTCTACATTAGATGTTATTTTTAGCACGTCCGGACTTCCTCAAATTATAGTTTCTGACAATGGTCTACAATTAACGTCGGAAGAATTTCAAAAGTATTGTCAAAAACAAGGAATTCTCCTTGTAACATCTTCACCATATCATCCCCGAACAAATGGAATTGCAGAACGTTTTGTAAGGACTTTTAAATCTAGAATGGCGGATAATGATGGAAATCCACTTAAACAACGACTTTTAGAGTTCTTAGTCAGTTATAGAAATACTCCACATTCCACAACTGGCAAATCACCTGCTCAGTTAATGTTCGGAAGACAGTTAAACACAGTATTATCAAATATACGCCCAAATAAAAGAAGAAATTTACAATATCAACAAGTGAAAGCCGAACGTATGCAATCAACACCAACTTATAATTCTGGAGACCAAGTTTATATAAAAACAAAATTAGAAAAAAAATGGCAACCAGCAACAGTGCAAACTAGGAAACATAAATATTCTTATGTCGTCACTACATCTGATGGTGTGGAAAAGCGCAGACACGCCGATCATATAAGACCACGTTTACCCTCTGAAGAGAAAACTCCTAGTTCCGAAATACGTCCAACACCACCTACCGATTCTGATGTTGTATCTACAACTCGAATTCCTATAACTACATAACCCCCAGTTCCCGCAGTTACACCAGCTTCTTCTGCCACAGCAATTTTCAACACAGCAAATGAACTTTCGCCTCCATCGTTTTCCACCTTGACTTCGCCTGGGTCATCTATGCCCTTGACGTCTACTCCACTATTACAATTATCTTCCACATCCTCTTCGTCTGGGTCATCTGTACCATTGACATCTACTCCGCCATCACAACTATCCCCTGATTATCAAACGCCAGCAACTGCAGTGACTGCGACCCAACCTAACCTTGGTCAACACGTAAGAAGACCACCTCGGCCGGCGGTTGATTGAAGAGATCTTTATGACCTCAACATCTCAACCTCATTACTCCATCTCTACTCTATCGTTATCATAGTAATAGTCATTCAATAATAAACAGTCTTGTAAAAATGTGATGTTTTATTACCACCTTTCCCATTTTTCCCAGAGGAGGCTGGTCACCCTATTTTGAACAAGTCCAACGTGAGAAAGCTTGTATTTACTAGAAAGAGACAGGTTGCTCCACTATTTCTATCTCGCTTGGCTCGGCCAGTTTGTCCCAATTAAAAACATTATCATGGTTACCCTATTAAAATTAGATATTTTCCTCCACTATTTCTATCTTTCTCTGCTAGGGTTTTAGGTCAATTAGCTCAGTCCTGTTTAATATATTAAGTCCATGCAATGTTCTATAATCTTTTTAGTTGGCATACGTGATTACGTGACAAATAAAATGACACGAATTTTAAATTTGAATTTGTTTAACCATTAGTTTTCTTAGATTTTAATTTACCAAATTATTTCGGATATTTGGCTTCAAAATTCAGCAAGATGGCTAAAGAAGTTAACATGTGCACAGTAAACATCATGTTTTATTTGTTTTCGTATAATTTAACCAATAAAATATTATTCTCTTGTTCGCTGTTTCTAAAGACGAATGTTAACGATTTTTGTTTTCTTTAGCAACTCCAAAAATGGTCTCCCGTTAAGGAGACGACGGGGTCCGCGACAGCGCCCCCACAGGTTGGCTACTGTTTCCATACTCCCAAGAAGCATCCTTGGAGACCAATCATGGGCTACGAGGAGATTGAAGTGACGCCTATGTGAGCTTGTGCATTAAAGTACTTACTAAATTGTTTAAACATCGCTCGAGTGTATTTCCAGTTCCGTTGTCGTTTTTCAGAATAACTACTCTTTGATTACAAACGTTTCTTCTGCCATTTAACGATAACAGAAAGCCGAGTGGTAATTGCAATTGACGTTAACATATTTACCAAATCCACCCACAACCACGCGGGCTATTTTTGAGTACTTATTGAAAATTGGTGAGTCGATTGAAAATAGTCCGACTCACCTATTATGAAAATCATTTTATTCACAGATTTTATAAATTCAAATTATTCGTGGTTGCCGTTTTGTTTTGGTAATACGTCATTTGCGTTTAACGCGATTACCCTCCAGACGAGAGTACATCATAGATACCAACGGCATCAACGTGCCGTTTGAAATACGGAAGACTTCACATACCGTCTTTCAGCCAAAATAAGTCAAGTAATGTTTTGATATTGTCTGCTCTTGTTTCTTCACATAAATAGAAGCTTTAATTATCATTACTTATTTTTCTACGGTCAGGCCGTCACAACCAATCACGAACACCATGGTGGACCCGTGCTACACGCCGGCAGGCATGGCCGCGGAGCCGCTCCGGTTCCCAAATCTGGTGACGGGCTTCGACCGCAGCCCCGAGCACGCGGCTAGGGCTGCGCTGTACACGAGGTACACTCAGTACGAGTGGAACCAGAACAGCATTAAGAATTATAACGAGTCTGATGCGAAGAGGAACTTCTCAGAGCGCGTCAGGAATGATATCATGAGGATGCTTAGGTGAGTGTGTAGTTTTTTCATTTCTATAAATATTCGTGTTTACTTTTAATAATTACTACGCAATAGCAAGTCTCCTATTAAAATAAAGTCCATCTTTATAAAGCATTCATTTAAACAACTGATTAAGTAACCTTTATTATGAATCTTCAGGTTTTTAGGTTCCGACATTATAATACCTAAGTTTAATCTAAATTCTTTATTAAGCTGCAGCTGCCTAAAGGATAAAACACCGTCATTTATCCACTGTTATCATCCATGTTGGTAAAAGTGGCATTGAAAATTGAATTACCTACCTAATATGCACCAACACAAAAAAGTCGTCAATATAAACTAATGTGAAATTAGTCTGTTCCTCTCCGAATTATACTTCCGCATATTTTTAGGGAGACCGATGAAATTGGCACACAAGGCCAGCGGGACTCCGGACGAAGAATCGGGGAACGAATCACAGACACCACGTTTTGGAGGAATGAGGTAAGCAGTCCAGTTCCTATTTAGTGAAAGGCAAAGAGAAGAGCACGTTAAGAAATACAAGCAAGAACAACAAGGCAAGGTTGCGTTTCGGAAGAAATGTAGCATAATTGATACGTTGTATGGTACCTGGAAACTCTAACATCAGTACTAACCACTAAAACATTTACAGACTACTATTCAGTAGTCATTCTGGTGATGATGACGAACTTGAGAATTAAAATACAATACAAATACTCTTTATTGCACCAAAAAAGAAAACAACACAGAAACAGATTAACAAATACAACAGTGAGGCACAAAGCAATTATACTCAACGATCTTTTTATGCAATTTTATCAATTGAAAGTTCTCACCAGGTGTCAATCGAGATGGAACGGCTAGTTTCCACGTGCGAGAAACTGAATGACTTGCGAAGGCAGCTGGAGCGAGCTATCGCCGGCATTGAAGGACCGTTGCATATCGTGCAGGAGTGCCTTTACCACAGGGAAAAGAGGCAGGGTATGGCTCTCATCATATTAAATGAAGCAGGACAATACTAAATCTTGAATGTATTATGCTGTTTTATAGACCTTTGCAGACTTATATGCAGTTCCTTTACTCACTGAAAAGTGGCAACTGTCATCATCCATACTAATATTATAAATGCGAAAGTCTGTCTGTCTGTTACGAATTCACGGCCAAACCGCTGAACAGATTTTAATGAAATTTGGTATGAATATACTTGAAGACCCGGGTACGCAGGCGGAGCTGCGGAAAAAGCTAGTAGTATATATATATATATATATATATATATATATAATATAATATTAAACTAACAGTGCTTATCACATTCATGTATGTTATAAATCTAGACACATTGCTAAACATCTAAAAAATTCTACCAGGATTGGAGCAAGTCCACGACACCGTCGAACAAAGTCTCTTAAAAGAAGTCGCTATTCTCAGAGAGAGCCAGGAGAAATTCAAAAACATGCTGGAAAAGGTAAAAAGTTAGCTGTTTCTTGCCTAAACATTCACGTATTAATTTAATATTTATTTCTTATAGGTTCGACAACAGTCGAAGAATTGCCGGGCGACGCAGCATGAACTGGAATCCGATATGAGGAATAAGGAGTACGCTCTCGGCATTGATTCTATGTGCCATCAGCTGAACAATTTTTCTAAGGTAAGTTAATTTGGATGATACTTGTTGATGGTAAATATGATGGATTGGGTGTTATGTAAATATCTTAAATCGTGTAAGGTAAGGACGTAGGTATAAAATAAATAATGAGTTCTCAACCTAGCCAAAAGTGCTAATAACATGCAGCAGTTTGGTCGTTCCGTTTTATATCTTGCTAGCTGCTTTATTCTTTCTCATATTATTTCCTTCGCTATTTTTTGGCTGCTATTTTTATTTCTTTCTTTTATGTTGCCCTATTTTACCGTAAATTTTTATTCCATCATCCCAATATTTTGTTACCTGTTATTAATATTTTCTTGTTGTATAACATAACACCTTTTAGATTCGTTTGCCCAATCTCTTGTTAGCTTATTTAGCATCAATGTTTTGTCAACTTATTTAGTGCTTTCCATTTGTTTTAGTCCCAATGTCTTGCAAGCTTTTTTGTTTCTCTTTATATTTTCTTTTGCTCGGTTTTAATCGGTAAAAATCGTTTTTACTTTCAAGTCTCTTGCCTATATTATCCACGGACACGACGTTTACTTGATTCTACGATCTTAGGGCATCCGATCAGAGTCTGCTTGTCACAATCTTTTGAAATCTTTGAATTCCTTACCCTGTTTTCCACATCTCTTGCTAAAATTAAATTCCTGTTATTCTTTCGTTGTCTACGATCGTAGGGCCTCCAATTCTACGCGGGCATCGAGCGCTACGACCCGAGCGTGTGCGACACTCCGCGCTGGGCCGCCGCCAGCGCCGCCACGCTGCAGCGCTCGCAGTCCGAGCGCGCCAAGGCCACGCAGATGCTCAGTGGTGACAAACTTATTTCGTCTAAATCGTCAGAACTAGAAAAAAACGGTCAAGTGCGAGTCTAACTCGTGCACTTAGGGTTTCGTACCATTATACATGGTATATAAAAATCGCAAAAAATCACGTTTTTTTGTATAGGAGCCCCCTTAAATGTTTGTTAATATTCTGTTGCCTTACCGAACAAAACTTTGTAGTATGGGAGCCCCTTTAAATAATTATTGTATTCGTTTTTTTTAGTATTACTTGTTTTAGAGGCAACAGAAATAATATCATATGTGAAAATTTTAACTGTAACTATCATGGTTCATAAGATACAGCCTGGTGACAGAAGGACAGCGAAGTTTCAGTAGTCAGGTCCCGTTTTACCCTTTGGATATTGTATTCGAAACAGATGCAGACAACCTTATCAATGTGGCTGCGACGGAAATCTGGGACCAATGGAGCAACAGTAACAGCGCGTTCACACGCCGCATCGCCGAGACCATCGAGATCAAGAACAAGCTGCAACTCCATCTACACAAGGTTCGTCTTGAGTTCTGTCCGGCTTGAAGGACTAACTGCATGTTTTCCTCTAAGATTGTTTTTCTGATTCAAAGAACCTTTATTTCGTCAGACTCGATTAAGAATGGATTACACTTCTTACCTTAATTCCCAATGTTAACACATGGAAAATTAAGGTCCGGCTTGAAGGACCAACTACGTTTCTTATCTTTTCCTCTTAAAAATGTATTTTCCGTCGAATTAAAAAAAATGCTGTAATTTTATGTTAAGTATAAATCGCAATATTGAATGGCAGATTCAACAAGAGATCTTCGACATCGAGAAGACTCTAGAATTGCTGAACAAGGCCATCGAGGACAAACTGCAGCCCATGAAAGTGGCGCACACGAGACTGCAGGCGCGCACCAACCGACCGCACCTCGAGAAGACCAGAGATGAAGCGCAGAACAGGTAAAATATAAGGATTGTGTGTGCAAACTATTTGTGGCGCGCATGCTGGGTCAGGGAAACAATTCGTTAGTACCTGCTGCAGACAGTTTGCCAGACGGCGAAAGGCGGTCCCAAAAAACTCTAACACCAGAGTGCACAGGGTCAGGGACAATAAATTAATTGGTAGACTTGAAGATAAGCTAACTTTCATATTTATGCAGAATGTTACGAAGGAATCAATACAAAATACTCATTGCTTTAAACCTTCTTATGTGTTTTCGGTTGCATTCTCAGCTTTTTTTTTTAGAAGACCTGGGTCCGCTAACATACTTTTACGTTTCCACTGCGCCCGATCTCTCAGGTGATTTTCCTGAAAATCTTTCCGCGACTCTATACATTGTCACATATTTGTTATTAGTACTAACGTACAGAACGAACACTCACACCCTCCCGAAACAGATATCGTTGTTCAGTCAGATTTAGGGTAAAATCGAGAGCAAAACAATTCAACGATATCGCGACATGACACAGATACGGTAAATAACCCAACTCTACGACTACTTACGACATGCACAATAACGCTATGTAGTAGGTATCGAGCTCGCCACTTTTGTATGAAGTATCCGGGGTGTGACCCCGAAGTAATAACAGAGAGGAGATGGCGTAGGTTCCTTACAAAAATTGTGTGAGGCTACACGGGCGGAACGCACACGTGAGGGGAGCTCGGTTTGGCCGTGCGGAGAGCCCCTATTGACGATCCCCTCTACTTCCCAATAGATGTCGCTAGCTGAACGAAGATTTCAACATAAAAAAATATATTTATCACTACATTACATAGTATAAAACAAAGTCGCTTTCTCTTTCCCTATGCATGCTTAAATCTTTAAAACTACGCAACGGATTTTGATGCGGTTTTATTTAATAGATAGAGTGTTTCAAGAGGAAGGTTTATATGTATAATTCATTCATGCATAATATAGTCGAGAAACACTGATAATTTTAGAGGTTTCTGACGTGAGGTCGTAATTTAACACATTTTTGGCGCTTACATTGCAAACGCTGGCTTAACCCTGTGAGATAGATCAAAATAATGTACTACAGTATTGTAGATCTTATAAAGGTCTACAAAAAAGTCCGCGATACCATATGTCTAACTATTGCAGTTACGTCACTGCAACTACTTTTTCAGTTAAAAATTTGCATCAGTTACGCCGGTACAAACTAGGCTTCATTATTCGTTTCACGGTATTGATCCTTATCCAAATAAATCATTTCATATTCAAGACTGTTTTAATACCTGTAGATTACTCTTTGAATGAATTAAATCGGACATTCCAGTCCAAAGATATTACGGATTTTGTTTTGAGTTTCAATCACTTGCGAGTGGCACGGACGCAAAACCCGGACGAAGCGGTACTAAGTAGGCCCGTTTTCTTTCCGTTGCGCTTGGTATATATAGAAAAAATATAAAAACGATAGAAAAAATAAGAAAAAACCAAATCATTTGATGAACAAATGATTTGGTTTTACCAAACATACAACTTTAAAAGTATTCATTTAACAAAACACAGATATTAGAAATGTAGCTTTTTGCAAATATTGCAAATGTTAAACTAATATTGTAAAAAAATATATTTGACCATGTATACTACGTTTATAAAATTTGTTACTTTATAAAAAAAGTAGATAAACACTGTCGCTTGATAAAAATTATGTGTGAGAAAGCAAACTTTGTAAGCTATCGCTACTTTCTTAACATGATTGACGTTCGCTCGCTCACTTATGTCTTGGTCACGGTATAACCATATCCTACCTTCTGAAACAAAGTCGGAGTAATAATGGTTCCGTGCATCAAAAGATTTTATATTAACATTCCTAATTAGTGTACGTATGAAATTCTTTTGTGTGCTGTAGCTACTTTTAAAAACAAGATTGACGCTCGCTCATTTTATGGTCACTGTATAACCATAACATAATCTACCTCCTGAAACAAAGTCGGAGTAATTAGGGTTACGTACGTGAAAAGGTTTTATTTAGTTAAACTTATATTTTTCATTGCAAATTATGACGTATGAAATTCTTTTGGGAGCTGTAGCTAATTTCAAAACAAAATAGACGCTCGCTCGCTCATATCATGATCACTGTATATAACGTAACCTAGCTTCTGAACAAAGTCGAAGTGATGAGGGTTCCGTAAATATATGGAATTTACTCGTAATTGTGTGAGTATAAATCTTCTATGAACTTTGGTTAGACCAAAGAAAACAGATTTCTTAGATTTCTCACAGAGATTGGTGGCAATTAAATCAATTATCAAACAATGCATTTTCTAAATGCCATACGCATAATAACGTTTGAAAAATGTTTTTTAATTTGACATAATTTACAAAAATATTTGTTTTAAAATAATGCTTTGGTGTAACAGAATTTTTACTTTTGATTAGTTTGTTAAATAAGTGCTTTTAAGAAAGACTGGTTTATATGGTATAACTTTGTCAAGCAAAATATTAAATAACGTTTTTTTTGTCAAATGATTGTTTGTCATACGTTATTTTTCTTATGATAGGATACCGACGCGTGGGTGTCGTTAAATGTATGATTATATCAGTCTAACTATACACACATACATACAACTGTGTTCCCAAGGAAGGTTGACGTTAGGCAGGCGGCCAGTCGTAAAACATGCCAAAATAACGATAGAAATGGAAACACCAAGAAGAGAAAGCGTCATGGAAGCGGGAGCTGATGACGAAATTGGAAGAGTGCTAATAATTTTTGTAGTAAATTATAGATTAGTATTTCAAGAGTTTAATTTTACGTAGACTATACACTCCTTTTACCCCGTGAAGGGAATTGATGAAAATCATTAATACGCTTGATAATTTTTCTGGTTGTAAGAATAAGGTTTCTTTTTATCCGAAGAGATATCAGATCTTTAGGATCAGCCAATTAATTTTAAAAAAATGTTACATTTAATTTCCCTGAAAAATCGATCTTGTAGGCTCTATGACGATCTTCCTTAGAAATACATTCCTACAGTATTCACAGGTTATTAGGATCTACTTGGCGTCAGAAAGATCTATGTAGCCGGTTTTGAAAGAGACGCTTAATGAAGTGTTTATCTTTAATTTAACTTACTACATACTTTGTATAACCCGCACGTAGTCGGGGCGAGCTGCTAGTATTTCTTTATATTACAAATATTTTGTACATTAAAAACAGACACATATTTTGTGTAACATTTTGTTTTATGTATGTATGTTTATACCGCGATAAATGCCGAACCGATGGTATGATTTTGTTGAAACTTTGTAGGCAAATAGGAAATATCAATAGAATTTTCAGGTTCGTTAGGCATCAAAATCGGTTCAGTAGTTTTGGAAATATTCATGAAAATGTCCGCGATTATATAGTAAACTAAAAATTGGCGCGTTTTAAATTTGGATAGCGCCACCTAGGTGTTACTTAGGGAATTAATTGTATTTATGAGGTAGGGTTCGGAATGAAACCGTAGTTACGTACACTGTTTAATAACAACAACTAATACGGTACATTCGTGAGTAAATTACTCCGGTTTTACAATAGTGAGTGTCAATGCGCGGCATACAAAAAGGGGCGCGCGATACGGAGACACGCGTAGATTAATGCTTTCGCGTCGGTATCGGACGGCGGACTACTGCCGTGCCACTCGCATGTTGGCGCGCTTGCGGCAGCCACCTAGCGGCGGGTATTAGCACTACTCTGGCGTGTATCGATAACGCGCGGGCAAGCATCCGCGAGATCCTCTTACAGGGCGATGGGTTATTATATATTAGAAAAGTCGAAATCAGTTCCAAGCAAGCGGTTGTAGATGATTTAAAAGCGAATACATTAAACAAACTCAATATTATTTTAAATTCACCGTTTAGTAGTTTTTGAGACTTTGGCATTAATGTAAAAATAAATATTTATTGATAACTCCAAACTCCAAAGCTGTAAGTCAGTTTAACTTTGCCAGAGTCGATTCGCTAAGAAGAAGTCCGTTCTCGTTGATAATCAGAATGTATGTAGGAAACGTTATGATACGTATGATATCAAATAGATTTAGTGATATTCAACCGCCTTTCAAAAACAGAGGATCTAATGTTTAATAATAACCCGGTTGTAAAATATTAGCCAATTATAGAAATGGTTACAACAATAAAAATGATGGGAAGATTTTTTTTTTTGTGGCTAAACTTTATTGAGTGAAATTCGCGAGGTCTATGTTCGCGGCGAACAACTAGTTTACTTACATTTATTGTGATCCCAGTACAGCATTTAAACACTTAAACTAAATGGTTTAAAATATTAAACAAATATTCTAAGCTAAAACGAAACTTAAATTAGAATAATAAGAAAAACATTAGAGCTCGCTCCACGTCACTCATCTTTCACAGTTGAACGAAAAATGACGTAAGCCACGACCACTCCCCATGTCACTACGCCAATGACCGTAACGGTGCACCAGTCGATACGCCGTCTCCTCTATGTATTTGCTCAATGGGTGTGGCATTGTTATGTAAACCACAGGTTGGTGAAGGAAGTATGCGACCTTCACGAGACAATGGAGACACTCCGCAGCAAGATCGCGACAGCCGAGGGCACGCACCAAACTCTACTGGGCGTGCGCGCCGGACTCGAGGCAGACTTAAGGAACAAAACCACCACGCTGTTCATAGACCGCGACCAGTGCATGGGACTGAGGAGGGGCTATCCCGTCACTGCTGCCATCAAATCCTAGATTTTGTAGCAAATTTACCAATAAATGTTTTGAATGTCTGTTTTTTTAATTATTTTCGGTGGTAACATCACAATATGACGAATATGAGGACAACACATCACATCACTGTCTGTCTGTAATTCTGTCTGGTTTTAATAGAGTTGAGAGAGAATACTAGGTGCTTGTAATTGTAACAAAAACACGAAAATCAAAAAATAACAATTATTTACTTCATCTATTAAAACTTAACAATAGTCACGTCCAAACTATAAATTAATGTTCACATTATTTCCCTCAACATCACAAACAAAACTTGCCGAAACACATAACAAAAGTGAAATAAGTAATTAAGCATTTTAACTGAAAAATATATTTTCAGTTTGAGTATTCGGCCGTCAATACACAAATTGTGCCTCATTGTTTGACATAGGAAGGCACTGGAAGTTTCATTCCCTTCTTAGCCTCAAAGAATGTATAGGACAGGACTATTTCGTCTACGAATTCCATCTTGGGGTCTTCCATAAACTCAGGGTCTATGTAGAAGAATACTGGCATGTCCACCTGGAAATACGGCATGATTTAAAATCTTATAGATCTGAGCGCCGCGTCAAGTAAAGCAGTAAAAACGGATGATTCTACAAGATTTGGTTAACTTGATGTTAGCAGTAATTTTAACTACTAAGAGATACTATAAAGTCTATGGAATTTGGTCAATCACTTTGAATTGATTTACAATATTCTTTATTTCTTAAAATCGCTTTTTCCTACTCGAAATGTCAGTCCCTAGCCATATAAGATCTCCCAAATTTTGAAAAATTTTATACTAATTCTTTACCATATAAAACTTTCATATAGTACTTTGCGTAAGTCACACTTTTCAAAAATAGGGCTCCAGATTAAATTAAGATAATTCTAGCAGTGGGCTTAAAAGTTTGTAGCAACCATGTGTAAAATAGTTGATTATGGATCTCTCCATAGATTGTGACGGGAAAAAAATATTTAACCTTACGATTGTATATTTTATGGGCTTCATACTTTCGATTGGTATGGAAATTATCTATTAACCAAAACAGTGAAATCTTTAAAAAAAATTTTTTTTACTTATTAATTATTCATATTTTGGACTAAAATTTTTTAGATAACCCATTTGCAATAATGTTTATTGACTCTACTTATATCCCTAGATACTTTTCATTCATTAAACAGCTCGGTGAAAGTTGTTCGATGGAGGGATCTTAGACTATTATTTTCCAACAAGATAAATAAATAAATAAAATTAAACCAACCTGTTCATGTGGATTCAGTTGCTGCTCCTCGAAGCAAAAGCACTGGATCTTGTTGAAATACTGTCCGGCCTCAAACGGGATGACATTGTAGGTGCTGATGCCGGTCACCGGATTCTGTGTGGGGTTGCGTGCCGTATAGAACGCGAGGGCTGTCTCGCCGGGCACTACCTACAAATCATATCCATGATTATTATATCAATGACCGTAACGTAAATTGTCAAAATAATTTCTCCATACAATTGACTGGTACAGAATGCTTTTAGGATTAAGTCCGAATATTGTTTAAGTATTTTTACGAAACACAGCCTCACAGTTGACAACCACTGAAAAAGATTGAGCAGCCCTGCCCGCAGAACCTTCTTGTACAATCAATGTGTGTTTCCATATGGGAATAATTGCACAAACAATATAGTACATTACTTGTCTTGCTCTGACTGCTTTGTTTCGGTCTCATAACTTCTATATGTGGTTCATGAAACTGCACGATTGAGAGTATCCCTATCTCTCTAACTCTTCTGGAGTAAGCGTGATCTTTCTGGAAACTTATTGAATGCATTTCCTGGGCTACATAAGCAGCAAGGAGACTACATAACAGCAGAAGGTGCCACAGGAGGACAGTTCAAGTTGAGTTGAGCTACTAGAGCAATCTAGAAGTGAAACATGTGCGAAGAACAAGTGAAACCAACGACTTTGGCAAATTATCAGGATAGTGATAATCAAGTGATTTGGACATTGTGGGTGATTAGTGAAATAAAGTGACGTTGGCGGCCACCCTATGTAAATAAATGGGTCAACAAGTGTTTTAATCCAAATTGCGAACTCCCAGCTCGTAACAGTATTTTTACTTGTGGTACATACAATAAAGTTTTATTAAATAAATAATTTATATTTATAAATAATAAATATATAGGGACAAATCACACAGATTAAGTTAGCCCCAAAGTAAGTTCTGACCGTAATATCAAGCTGTTGTGGCTTGAAATTCCACTGCATAGAGGAGGCCACATCAGCATTGAATCGAATCTTAATGGGCCGGTGTTTCACTGCTGTCATGTTGCTAACTGTGTCGTCCGGCTCTGCCTGCGCTGTTGTACCTCCATAGCTGTAGGCCTGAAAATTATAAATATTTAAACAATGATGTGGAGGTTCACGTCTATAACATGACTGACTATAATCTGTTATCTTTGATTTTCTACAGGAATTTTCTACTTGCAAAATGTAAAGGAAAAGTTATACTTACTTGACAGAAAATCCTGTACAATGGCACTGCAGCGTAACTTAAACCTACAGTCATGACTCCCAGCGCAATAACATAATTGAGAGTGGATCGAATATTCCTTTTTTGATCATGAGCGGCCCGGATAACCACAACATTTCGTAAAGCATTGGCCGGGGTCAAAAGCGGTGAACTTCTATTAATACTATTTCGAAATGTGTTTGAATAACATCTTGCCGACCACAGTAAACGGTTCATTTTACTTTATTGGGTAATTCCTTTAAATTCAAACTAAATTAAACATTATTTTCTTTTCAAAACTAACACTTAGTAAACCTATCGCTGTCAGTGTATTATCAATTTGACAATTAAAGAGAATATAATCACTTGTTGACAATGACAACTGGGCTGGACCTCATTTTACTGTACACACCTATCCAATGGAAAGAAGTCTTCCGGGGTTAACCATGGCCCCTTAAACCCTAACAATCAAAATTGAGTAAGCATTTAGGAACTTTTTGCCTAAAAATAAGCGATGTCGCGAGGACTTTTGGCGGGAAGCTGGGAAGAGCAGTATCGGCGCTGTATTTTATTTTCCAAAATGTATTATTTTCACAGACATATAAGACGTACACAGACGGAACATAAGTTAATAGTTATACTTATGTAGCAAGTAATTGTTGTTATCCTTTTCTCACGTATTCGGATCTATATGGCGATATCTCTTTTTTACACCTGTAGCAACATTCACTCACACATAGATATTAAGCTACGCGTGGCAATTTTTGGCCGTGACGCCATTTTGTAATCTGCGTTGTTGGATCGGTGAACACTAAAAATAATAGAGTAGAATACCGTGATCATGCACTCCACACAACATTCATACATTCTTTGAAATCATGGGAAGCATTATCGTAAACAACTTACCCTAGACTAGACACAGCCCAGGCTGCATAGTTTTGCATGTGTGTGTTTGTGCTACGCTAAGTAATAGCATACCTTCCGTCTGTTTACGTCTTATATGTCTGTGATTATTTTTAAGTGTTTGTGCACAATAATGGTGGATTATTTTCGCAAAGTGTTCGATAACAAGCGTGAGTGTTGGGAAGTGATACAGTGTTTGATTTATGTGATTTTTATGCTTGTTGCCAAAAGCTCCTAGTAATCGCTAAGTGTAGTTTTTCTACCACTTATTATAATAACAATTTTAAACACAAAAATTGAAGATTATAAAGGAAAACAGTAAATAATAAAATGAAATAAGTACATACCTAGGTCAAAAGTGGCAAACACCCGTTTTTATCTACTTTATTTCATTTCAAGGACGCCTCAAGGTACCTCTCGACCAACCTTATATTTGACAGTTCAATACTCACCTCCAATGAGAAATCATCTCAAGTCAAGGAAGCTTGTGACAATAATCATACCAATGAGGTGGAGTAAGGTTGAGTCGAGTTTGAGTGAAGGTTTAATAATACGGGTGAGACTTGACGAAACCACACTGTAGGACTGAAGATAGAAAAATTAAGAAGGGCTACAAAGGACTTGGATCCATGGCCGTACAAACTATTACTAAAAAAAAGCGATGTCGCCTTACCAGCAAAAAAAACTTTTAATAAGTTAAATGTATAAAGTGAGAAAGTCTGTCTGTCTTACGTTTTCACGGCCAAACCGCTGAACGGATTTTGATGAAATTTGGTACTTTTTGACGCAGGCGGGAAACAGCAGTCATGCGCCATCGCGCTACTTACTCCCTTCCACCTCAACTATAATTTTGATTAATTAGGGCAAAGAAAGCACAGTCATGTCATGCATGATTTCAATCACAGATGAACGGAAATGATATATATAAAAATATACAAAAATCTACGCTGATCCATGGGCATTTACACCCGTATTCTTTAACATAACCTTATGGACGTCCTGCACTCAAACTCATTGGAGGGCGCCTCATGGAAGTCCTCGAACTTTCCTTGAAAACGATATTCTTAGTCTATACGTATACGGAACATCACAGGTTATTATAATAACAATTCTTAGCACATAAATTGAAAATCACAGAAGAATAGAGTAAAAAATTCAAGTAATGTACAAATACTTTGTTTCATTTCAAGGATGCCTCAAGGTACCTCTCGACCAACCTTATATTTGACAATTCAATACTCACCTCCAATGAGGAAAACGACTAATCATACCAGTGAGTTGGAGAGGGGTTTAGTCGAGTTTGAACAAACGTTTGAGAATATGGGGGTAAGTTCCATGCGTTGATCATAGTCAACCATAAATAAATGAGCCGAGCTGATTGGTGCGTGGTCACTTCCGTGTGAATGTGCACGCACGATGGATGACTCTTGTCTTGACAAATGGCGCTAATTTTGATGTACCTTCTTGTGTCAAAAATGAACTTTTTATCTGGAGTACATAACTAAACGAAGTCAGAATTTTTTCCAACTGAAGGTTTGATTCTCTTCACACCGACTTCAAAACTCTAAAACGCATGCAAGTAAGTAAAAATTCACCATCAGATACTAGCGATTGCGTAATATTTGTACCTAGGTGAAATTTATCCCTATTTATTCGATAAAATGTATCTTATGGCCTATGTGTTATGCATAAACTACTAACAAATCGGTTGTTTTTCTTGATTGCGTTGTAACAAACACCAAAAAAACTTCGATTTAGTTATAATAAAATAAATTTAAAAAAAACTTCAATGTAACATTATTGTAGAGGCTGGCATAATATCCGATCCGGGAATATAATGTTTATCTGAAGAGCAACAATCCTCTTAGCACAAACTAGAAATTAAACAATATTAAGACTTTACAAGTAATTAACTTTTAATATCACAATTTGTCCATCATAAATAATATCATCATTAAACTGTGCATCATCCTTTGTATTCAACTGTTAATAATTTATGTTTTGTCTTGATGTGTGCGTCCGTGTGTGTTTTCTGGTAGGCTTTGTAGGTGCAGTCGAGGAATGGACATCGAAACATGGGCTCCTTGCCGCACTCGTAGGTCACATGCCTTCTGTACGTGCTCTTGTGACGGTACTTCCGTTTGCACTTCTCACATTCGTAAGACATGTCGTACTGAGACCAGTAATTTTTCGTCTTCATTGGCACAACCGGCATCATGTTTTGTATCATCGATTTAAAAAAATCCACTTCACCTGTAACAAGGAGAGGGATCTAAAAATTAGAAGTTACATATTAATTTTGTAAGTGTAGACTTCGGATCGTGTCTTAGTAAAATAAAATGGGCCATACAGACTTGTGGTATTGAAGCCCTCTTATTTATTACCATAGTTTTACTATCTAAAAAATTGGTAATAAGGTTTTAAAATGAAACATTTCTGACATTTCTGATCATTTCAAGTTTGTACTTGACGACATTAGATCCGAAGTCTAGATTTAAAGTTACATTTTACTCTACCTTGTATTCTTTACAATTTCTCACCGAAAAATTCTGCTATAAAATTACGAAGTGGAAAGGATGATTATTAGCAGACAAACGAATTGTTTTCGATTCGAGAACATTTATTTCACATGCATAATCCAATTTAAAAAGAACAAACCAAACACACTCCATGTCACTGAAAACAAAATTACATCAAACGGTAAAACAATATCAATAAAATAGACATATTTGTGCTATTTTCTCATAACAATACGATAGGCATCTAAATGGCAAGATAATAAATAAATTGGTTGAAAATATTGTGAACATTTATTGAAAAAAAAAGTTATCCAAACTACGTAACAGTGGCGCCTCTTAATTTCAAACTGCGAGTTTTTGTTATAACGCCCATTGTGCGTAACAATGAATTTTCCCGGTACATTTTGATAGTCTGTAGAAGTTGGTAGTATATGTTTTAGATTAAAACTTAAACCGCCTTATTCATTAGAAGTTTTACTAAAATCTTGCTACGTCCCTTTCTCTCTTATCGATAATTTGACGTGAAAGAACGAGAAGAAACATATTTTTAGTTAGATGATAGATTTAGATTTTTTTTTTAAATAAGGAGTTTGTGTATGTTTATAATATTCAACTATATCTGTTGCTGTACCCACCCTAACTGTTTCTCTTTTACCTCGTAAGGGTTGATTGAAAGAGATTGCCTAGCAATAAGTCCGCCTTTGCTCATATTATGTTGAAGTCTTTGTAAATGTTAAATTATTTGTTACTGTACGTGAGAAATAAAGATATTTTGTATTTTATTGTATTGTACCTACTTAATGTATTCAATGGGGGCGCCACTCTCGCGTAGGTATGGCAGGCAAATAGTCACCTTTAAAAATACTGTGGATTATCTTATCTTTGGCACTTTGTTGTAGTTATATAATACGACTGGCACTTAATATCTAAGTCTAGTGTTTTGGTAACTTTAAACATTTTCGTAAATAGGTAGGTTACTATTGTAACATAGGTATTTTTAAATACTTTGTTTCTAAGGTACTCGAAGTATTACCAACGAATTTTCAACATATAAAAATCTGCTATTTATAACACTAACATTTAAACTTATAATTCTTTAGTATTTCAGTACCTAAGCACTACTACTAGAATCACCATAATATAATCATAAGTTTGTCATTGGCTTTAGGCACCAAAGCATGAGGGAGGCTTCAATCAAATGTTGTAACGTAAAATGTTAAATCACTAAATACTCGTACATAATAGTAAATGGTGTTTTGCAAAGTGAGTTTAAACACTCCGACAAGAATTATAGTTTTTTTTTATATCAAATAATAGGCCAACATTTCAGGAAAATAGCTTATCTATATGGTGGGTAATATCTGTTTAGTCGTCTTAGTAAACTATTCTACTCTTACGTTACGTAATAAACACTCAACACTTTAAATGACATATTGTAGCTGCCGCCGCAGTCTTTAACGATGTTAGAAATCATATTCATAATTTACTTAACAAATAACAATACATGTACACTTATAGTTACGAATCGACTGATAGATTCTTTGGTTCAAAATATTGCATGATTGAAAATTTGAACTTTCAAGGTAACTTAAAATAACAGTAACAAATGCAAAAAATATAATATTTAAACATTATAATAACAGGAATACTGTGCCCGTAATACAAAGTTTCAATGATATTTTCTTTGGTAACAAGGAACACACTAAACAAACATCATTAACAAAACAAGAAAATATAACAATCTACTTTACATGGTTCATATAAAATCATTAGAACTGTGTTTGTCTCTTAGAAAACTATTCTTATTACGTATCTAAGGATTTATTGTCTCAGAATATATTATGCAATATACTGTGTCAAATATCAAAAATAGCTGCTATTTTAATACAAATTTAGCTTAAGTCTTATAGTTTTCAGTTTAAAATTATCAAATAAGATTACATTGGTTTTAATCTCAATTTATATTGATGCAGTGGGTGAGTTTGCAATTATTAGAATACATCATTATATCTCAAGTAAATTTTTATTTGGACTTCGTTTAAACTCTATCTCTAACCATAAGCACTCATAAGATTTAATGAGTGGAGTTGTTAGTTTACTCTCATATCCACCAGTGGCGCTTTACAGATTTAACATAAAAATCCATTTGCATTAGCTCATGAATGCTGTTTTTGATATGTATGACTCGTCATATATTGAAAAAAAAAAATTGTTACTGTTGCTATTACTTTTGACATTTTAATCTTGATTGCAATATTAATTTTGATTTTAATCATAATTTGTTCTACCCTTGTAATCAAGGAGTAGACATATTTTTATTTAGTTTTTACCTATACTTAATATTTTATTTACCTTAAATAATGTATAATAATTTGTATATTGCATTTATGCATGCTTTCTATTTCTCATTGCAGGCGAATTGTATTATTTTTATGAGAAATAAAAGTTTTAAACAATACACAATATGTGTCGAATGAAAATCGTTTGACTCACCGGTTAACGCGAATAAAAAAAAACACTCGAAATTGAACGATAATCATTCGACTGACAGATTTTGAGTCATAGATTTCAGAAATAGCACTCCTCATGGTATAGGCTGGATACTAAATAACAATACACGTAAAGATCCTAGAGAAATTTGTTAACATGAAAAATCCTATTTAATTATGTTTCAAGTAAGAAAAAAAATACATGACTGGATCTACTCAATAATATTTTATAAACGCAGACGCTAGCGAACGCGTTGATATTTTGAATATAATTTCTTAGAAACTTAACTATCCGCCAGGCGCGCTGTACAGATTCTCCATAAAATATTGTTAACGCAATAGCTAGCTAGCGTCTGCGTCAAATCTCATGGTCGAGAGTGTTGAGACACAAAACTAGATATCAGAGTCTGATCTAGCGCATTACAAAACTAGTTCCAACTTATTGATGTATTTATTTTCGTATCAAATATTTTTGAAGCTATCTCACCAACATCTTGATATGGGTTTTGGAAGTCTTCATTAAGTATTCTGTCCACTTCCTGTCACTGGAAATCATTTGTTGCACTGTAAAAATAACATGATATTATCATACATGTATAATTGACTTGTAGTGTAGAGTGCATTTTTTCTGTACATTTTTGGTGATATTTCAAACTAAGTGCATGCTTTAAAACAGGTAATGAAGCGTAACTACTATTTGGGTGCCATGTTAATAATATTTCCTAACCCAATCATATCTAGAGGTATTATTAAACAGAAAGGTTTCCCGCTTCAAATAGACCAAATGATAATTACAAATTATTTCTTATGTTTTCGCGATTGTTATTCATTAAATTAAACTATTTTAATACGGTTTAATAAGTAATAAACGCGATAAAAACCGTATTAAAATAGTTTAATTTACAAATTATTTGTCAATTATCACCTAAATATAAACTACATTGTCTCTAAAAAGACAATGCTTCCCCAAAACCAGCCAAGAAAATAAAAATTAGTAATGGTTAATGTAACCTTGATTCCCAATAAATAATTTTGTTACTATTTATAAAAAAACATTGTTAGTTTCGTAAAGTACTGACATTGTATAACGGCGGGTCATTCCGACACGAAATCCACTTTCTCCGGCAAGTCTTTATGTAGATGTCGCTCGTGCAGCAAGAGATTGTGCTTCTGATAGGCCCGGTACACACAGTAGGGACATTTGAAACTAGGCTGTTTTCGGCATTCGTACTTTATGTGCCGCTGCAAGGAGCCTTTGTGTTTGTATTTGTTCCCGCAATCGACGCACTCGTACAGTGTCCACCCGGCTTTACTGCTGCTCAACCCAGGATTCCCATAACCCATTATATAAGGAGAGAAAAACTGTGCAACTGAAATTAAAACGCAAATAAAAAATAAATACGTGCAATAACTACCACCGTACCGTGTTAAAGCCAAGCCACCTTAGAGAAATAAAGTGCTACTGTAACGAAAGCAGAAGATAATGCACCATGTCTCCCATTAATTTGCTTTAGATCTAGTGGAATTATTCTAGAACTAACCAGTATTTCTAGCTTCCAGGGCATGCAACCATTGTGAACTTTTGATGCATTTAAGATAATCTAGAGTAATAGAAACTTTCATCCAACCCGTTAATCATACGAATTTTTCTTAAAAATACATTAAGTATGTTAGTTATAATTTAACATGCATAAATTGTGTTACCATACAAAATAGAATTATGAAAATAATGTATCACTTTCCATAAAATTCTATTTCATTTAGTAAAAAAGCCCATCCCGTTTATAAAATACTTATTTGAAAATGACAAGTTGATTAAAACGAATCCTTATCAAGAATAGCAACTTTATTATAAAATACAAAAAAGTTATAAAATACAATCAAATGCATTTAATCACTGTAACTTTATATTGGCAAATTACAATGCACGAAAGATCTAAATAACTAGGTACAAATATTCTAGGCAGCAATTCCTACTAAAACGTAACTAGTAAGTTTGTTCGTAAACATCACTCGGGTTTTAATTATACTGTTGCGGTTCTACTCACTATTGGTAATAAATATTTTTCTGTATAAAAAATATTCCAGTTTCTATTAAACGCGAGTATTGAGGTAAGCTCGAGACCTAATAATAATATTGGGCATATCACTTTAACCAGTTCGATTCATCGGTTAGTTTGTATCAATATTTTTCATTTGTTTGATCGTCAAACTAGATGAGCATAATGTTTTATTCCCATATCAAATAGTACTTCAGCAAACATACAAAATCAAACAAGAAATTTGGCATGTAGGACTTTTCGCGCCCAACTTGGCCACGCGCCGGTGTTGGCAATTGACATGAGGGTAGTTAGAGATGAATGTTCGAGAATAGGTATATACGTACATATAATAGAGTTGGGGAATCACAACCCGCTCGGCTTATGTTTTAGTTCAGCTAACAATGTCGGTCGAAGATGACCGCGACGTCTTGTTAGTTTCTGCAAGTTTCGTTCGACGACCGAATGATAACCGAATGGAGCCGATGTATATATGTAGTAGCTGTTCCAACTGCGGAATACTGTATATTATTTATTAAACTGTTTTAAAATTATTATTAATATTAGTTTTGAAAACATTTCTATATGGTTTAATTCTCCACTCTGCAAGCGGGTTTCGTGGATCTACTATTAATATAATTATGATCGAAAACAAAAGGAACTAAACGTTTAGAAAGCAGTGATAAATTTTAATTCTAAATAGTTCGAAGTTCTACCAATGTAAATGGGTTAACCATTCCAGATTTTAAGTATTTCATAAAAGTATAATATTATGTTTTATGGAAAAAAAATATTCATTTAAATTTATTGTTATTGAAGAGGCAATCTATTTTCGTCGTATTGTTTTCAGAAACTAAATATAGCCCATATAATTTTTCACACTTTCAAGTTTTAGGCTTAACATCTGCAACTACTCAATAGTTTTTCAAAATCACAACCTAGAAATTTTGCATAAAAATATTAATTCACGATTCATTAAAACCCCTCTTTTATTTAAAGGTTTATCGGAAATATTTTAAATCCTAATGACTAACGTTTGAAAGGCACTTAGTGTTATATTGACAAGATTTATACTGTTGTACTTGTGAATTGTTACATTTTGATTGTATGATGGTAACTCCAGCGGATATAACTAATGTGTGTAAGCAAATTCACGCAATTTTCGCTCCATTTGTTGTCAGTGAGAAAATACTTGCGAAGCAGTAAAAGCTACCTTATGGAGTTGCGAAGAGTGTGAGTTTGCATAACACTACTCTAACTTACAATAATGTCTAAATGGTAATGTGTATAAAAAACCTTAAGACTATTTGGAAGATTGATTTGAACGTCTAATATTTTGTGCACTTTGTACGATTTAATTCTTAAATGGCAGTGTCAGAGTTCATTCCACATAAATATCTAAAAAGTTAAGGCACTCCCACTCAGTGCGGACCCTGTCTAAATAATGTCTATTTGGCAAAAAAAAAAAACTAAATGCGTTCATTCTGCTAAGCGAGGAATCGGCGAGTTCGATTTCGGCTCGAAATATACGGGTTTAGTTTGTAGTCTTAAACTATAAAATAAATGCATAAGACGTAAAGAGATCTAAAAATAAATTGAAATTAACTTAAATGAGTATTACAATTATATAATGGAACATGCATTATGGCAAAGAACTAGAGCTTGCTACCTAAGCGAAATTAGCTTCATTTTTATAACAACTAAGATATACACGTGTAAACCTAAAATGCATTATAAAGTTGGTTTTCATTAACATTTAGCCGAACTCTTTTTTTTATTAAAAAAATTGAGCGAATCATGATTTCAGTTTTCAAATACTTACAAAGCTATCTGAAACTCTTATTCGAAAGGCTAATCTCACAACATTAAAAAACATAGTAACTGCAACTGGTAACATATTAACCAAACAACTTGTACTTCATAATCAATGAAATTTCACGCGTATTACATTTACATAATTTAACCAGGAATGATTCTTTACAAAGTAAATGCTGTACATAAAAAAATATATATATATATGTATAAAAAGAGTAAAAGCGTAACTATACAAATCACTTTCCTTAATATACTGGATAAATGCAACAGTTGCTTACACTGCTACAACTCTAATGTAACTAGTGTCAATACTACGAGTAATTCGTCAAAATTATTTGTAATTTGTTATTACTTTTAGATGTTAATCACTTAAGAGTCAAGTAGGTAACGATTTGTGACCTTAGGAAAGGCGATTACATCTAACGTGACTGTCTGGTGCCACTATCACAAGAGAGATTTCATCAAATTTATCACAATCAGAATAAATCGGAAATTTGATAACAGATTTGTCAACTTTTTTACCAAGATTTCTGACGCCGATCTGGAGTCGATTACAAAAAAAAATATATATTCTAAATCGGAATCAACAAAACATATTCCAATAAAATATCAAAAAGGGCAATGATATGTAGAATCTAACACGAAAACTGCATCCAACATACTTAACATTACGGAGTATTTAATAGTGACTAAGTTTCACTGCGCCTCGTGCATTGCTATGTACAGGCGTCAACGTTATCCTGTTTTAGATATTGCTCGGGCTTCATGTGTACTTCGCGGTGCATCCGTTCCATGTGACGCGCGATATGCATCTTTTGCTTGGCCCTGTACACACAATACGGGCATTGGAATTGTGGTTCTTTGCCGCACTCCCACTTCTGATGGTTGCGGAGTGAGGACTTGAGTTTGTAGACGCGTCCGCAGTCGGGGCAGTTGAAGCTGGGTTCGCCGGGCGCCGGGATCGACGGCGGCGGTACTCGCATGCCCGCCACTAGCGGCAACGCCAGCCGTGCCGACCACTGGTCCCACGACAGGCCTCCGATCCGAGTGAAGGACACGTCCTCCACACCGCAGCCTCCTGAAACGGCGACAACTCTCATAAAGTGACACACTCGCGCACGCACACACACAAAACAAACATTCAACATTCCCGTGTGGTTAACGACAGTTACAAGCGATACGTTGATGTTATATACATATAAGATAGATCGTGTACTGATATAATACATAAACGTAGGTATATTGAAAATATACATATACTAAAGATATCTACTGTGAATTTCCACCGAGTGCTGTGATGAAAGCTTTGCAAAAGGAAAGTAAAAAAAAGAACAAAAAAGAAATCATAAACGTTTATTTTAAAGATTGAATCCTTGAGTGTTTAGGTCGTGATTAATCGTGGTTTGGCAACATTGACAACATTTATAAATACTTGGTTCAGTGTAAAACTAGCAACAATGTCAAGAAATGACACGGTATTACTCGATCGTTAACTTTTAGTCACTGCTTTTAAATTTTATAAAAACATTGTTAATTTATGTAGTCTCCCGACCCATGGGTTTTCTTGTCTACCTGAAATGTATTAATTATATTAGTATGAACGAAAAAAGAAAAGGGAAAATCATTTGCTCCATGCGCATTTCGAAACGCAAGCTGTGTCCATTTCAAAACTAACACATATCATGCACACATGCACTGTTAACACAATGAGACAATTAACGATAAAAAGGTACAAACTTACCAAACTACTACGTACAACGAATGAATCCTATTAAAAATAAAAGGTTTCAAAAAAGGGCTAATAAAACTCAAAATGTGGTTATACTATAACTATATTTCAAAATTTTCTACCAAATGAAACCCCAATATATTCATATAAAATCACACTACTCGATAACTAGTTTTCCAATAAAATTAACAAACAATATAATCTTCATAACATGAAATTTTATTCTAATCATACATCTGTACCTTCACACATGTAGGGTACATCACACATGATATGGGAATATTGCATCAACAACAATTACTGCTTAGCAATGACTCGAATGTTTATAACAAGTAACATCCTATATTTCTTATCATCACGTTTATAAAACTAATACTGACTTTGGTCAAATAGCTTTGTTATCCTAGTTTAACAAAAATATCAACAGTCAATATGCTAAACCAACTTGGAATATTGCAGTTCAATATCAATAAATATTAATATCAAAGATAACGCTTTTTAGATTTTGAACACATTTTCGTCCCAGCTTTGTTTTCGAAAAATATTATCGAATTCATTTTTATAATAAATTACACGATACATATATCTACAGGTAACATTGTAGGCACATTATGGATGAGCTTCATATATTTATCTAAATATTTAAAAATCCTCAAAAAGTTTGCAGTTGATTACTGCTAATTCATTTGAGGCCAAAATCCCCTCTAACGCGTTAACAGCCTAATCTTCTATTCTAATAAATAAACAACTTTAATTATAAACTTTGGGTTTTTCTAAAAGAATGTAAGGAAGATACAATCGTGGTCCCTCTCACTAACGAGAACGTAATTGGAAGAAAACAAAACATAATAAATTATGAACAATAACTTAATCAACACATTTAAACGATTCTTATGATCTTCAAAATAGAATAAAAATTATATCTACCCGTGAAAGACGATAAAAGTATTAATACAAACTATAAACAAAAAAAATATAATTTTTTTTTAAAGAGAAACTCTTTACGTTGGCTAATAAGAATAATTCATATAAATATCGTAAATATCTTTTTTTTTCTTATAATATCATTGCACTAAGTTCTAAATTTGAAATTATAGATATTCCTCAACAGGAATCTTAAACAGTCAATTTATTCTAGAAAATTCGAGATTTGATGGGCATTAAATTATTGGTAGGTAATGGGCTGTTCGTTATAATTTGGAATGAGGTGCTTTACGCTTTTTGAACAATAATTAAACGTATCCTATCAACGGCGATTCCTTTAATTACTCGACCTTCGGCCGTATGCTTTCAAATGAAATACTTAGGGTCAGTCTTAACTACAGCGATAAACTCTAAAACAAAAACAACAATTAACGCTAATGCCGTAAGGAATGTGCACATTATACCTACTGTTTAGTATATAATTAAAATGTTTCAACAAAAACGTAACTATCATAAATAAAAATAATTATTGCAGTACCGATTTGGTTAGGTATCTACTTTGGTCTAATTCATTTTTAAACGTAATATCTAGATCGACGTCTTTTTGTTTCGCCTCACTTTGTTGCTGGCGTATATGTACCACTCGTTATTGTGGTGTTTCCGGATGTGGACGCCGAGGTTTCCCCTCTGCTTGGCTTTGTAGGAGCAGTAAGGGCATTGGTGGGAGGGTGCTTTGCCGCCACATTCCACGTTTTCGTGGCGCCGTAGAGTGGATTTCCAGCGGTATTTCTTACCGCAATGCCTGCATTCGAACTGCCGGCTGGCGTCGTCGGAACTGTTGCCGTCACGTTTGTAATGTCCTTTGGTGTCGGGTTTGGTGTCGTACATGTCTCCGGGCAGGCTTCCAGAACCCGATACGTACCCGCCGTTGTCGTAGTAACCCTCGGCCTCCTCCTGGAGCACTATGTCGTCCGTGTCGTCGTACTCCGCGTCGGAGTCTTCGTCTTTGGTGGGTTTATAGTCTGCGTTCTGCGCGAGCGTGTTGTTGTTTTGCATGAACGCTTGCTGGAGGAGGTGGGCTTTAAAGTTATCGGACAACTGCGAGTGAAGCGCGGGCTTGGCGAGGCCCGAGAGTTGGATGCAAGAAGGGACGAGCTGCTGCTGGACGGACAGTAGGGACAGCAACGCCGGGATGGACGCCTCCTTGTGCAGCTCTGCAATACAACACATTCAACGTATTGCAAATAAAAAATAGTCAAGCGGAACTACGTACGGAGACTTGTTAATACTACCAGAGGCTAAAATAAAATTAAGGAACCAAAGAAATGCGTTATAATAATAATTAAAAATTATTAAAAAAAAAGATAACTTCTGTTAGAAATTAAGGCGAAGCTTCTATGTTCATGCAAACATGCACAATCCAAGTAACTGAATCTCGTTAAACTTATCTTCCCATAAATGTTTGGGGCGGGGGAACAAACATTCGGAGGTTCTGAATTGAAAAGCCGGTTACTCTTTTAAAGTTTAATAATTAAAAATTATCAAATATCAATCAAATTATGAATATATAAGTATACAAGGCTCATATAAAATTTATATATGTAATTTTAATAAGGAAGATCATTGTAGTTTTAAGAGATAAGGCACTAGTATAAAGCACTAATTATTAACAGACACTGTTTTAGTCGTCTTTAAGGTCGACTGGGGATCGAATCTGGGAGATCTGGTCAGCGTGCTTGGGATGTTTCTTCTGTATGTGTCGCGTGAGTTCGTTGCGGCGATGCTTGCTGTAGGAACAGAAGGGACACTTGTACTGCGGGTCGCGGCCGCACTCGAGCGTCACGTGCCTCACGAGATTCTTACGAGCGTTGTACAATCTTTGACAGTTCGGGCACTTGAACCCTTTCTCAGTCTTGTATTGGGCACAGGGCAATTGGTGTCCGCTTTTAGGGAATATGTTATACGGCGATACCGACTTCCGCTCTGGAGTGAGCGAGGAACGGTTGAGAGGCGCGCGAGGCGTGTCTGGGAGAGACTTAATGGACGGGTTGGGAGACGGCTTGTTTGTCGCGTTGGGCGATTGCTTCTTATTCTCTTTGCTGTCCTCCTTCGCCAAATTGGCAGATGGTACGTTTTTCAGTATCGCAAAAGTGGTAGCTTCGGTATCGGCAAGTTTTCTACTACGGGTCTCGATTTTTTGCGGGGGCGTCGTTTTTTGACCTGAAATAGAAAATTCAAATACAGTCTGTTTTTCGATCGCTAATAAATAATAATGTCTTAACTCTACTTAAAAAAAAGTAATGAAAATAAAAACAAAATTTATAATATATTAAGTATATTCAAAATGAGAAGAAAACGAAAAATTAACGAAAAGAAAAAAAAACATCGTAACATAACAAACTTAAAAATACCAACATGATCTAATAAAACTTCTAAAAAAAGAAAACAATAGCTCCGCTATGTAACAAAAATAAACTAATGATAAGAGATCAAAAAATGAGAATCTTTGATTTAACTCATTAAACTACAACAAAAATAATCAACAACAAAAGAAACCAGAAATCACTGGCTAGTGTTTACAGGAATATGAATCTTCCACGATCCTTTATACTAATTTGTGGCTCTTTATCGAAAGTTTTAGTAAAATAATTAACTTTAAAAACTCCTGTAAACTCTACAGTTTCTTAACAATTCATGTTATAACAAATGAAAAAAAAAAATAGATTAAAAAAAAAACAAAAGATTATTCTGATTTCAGAGTGTCCAACTCCGGTTTCACCCATTCCGGATGTTTTAGAGCGATGTGGGAAGTGAGAGTTTTTTTCTGAGAATATTTTTTTCCACATTTATCGCATCCAAACTGAGGGCCTGTGATACATTCGTACTTTTCATGTCTCAGTTTATTCCTTCTGTATTTGTACTGTTTTTTCTTACATATAGAGCAAATATATCTAGGTTCGTCTGTTGTTTTAGCTTTTACGCCGCAACATCCAGCTTGTTTCCTTTTTAATTTTTTCGAGCCTTTTTTTAAACCAATTTTCTTTTTCATAATCTTTTTTACACGCTTCCTCCCGCGACGAGGTTTTTCGTCTTGAGTTTCTTTACTATCAATGCTCTTAAGGTACCCACGGGTTAAAGGGAAAGGGGTTTTGATGAAAGGCAGTGCGCTAGTTAGTTCTGTGGATGGTTTGGGTGGTTCTGGAAGGGTAAAACATGAAAAGCAGAATGAATAAATATAAAGCAGTAAATATTAGCCACATTGTTTAAACGCAGAAATAAGATGCACAGAGTAACATGTTATTTTTATTAACAGAGTTTTTGTTATGACCTGTGCAAAGGAAATTGAAAGTGATGAAAAAGATAGTAAGGCATACAAGTCTGGAGACGGCAAGCGGATACCATGCTTATGATAGTTTTGAAGATATGGTCAGGAATCCGCTGTGTTGACGATTAATAATTTTCCATCCAAGAAAGACCTACATAAACATACAAATAATACCTATACTGCATGAAACTGGTACCATATCATTGGAAAATGAAATGCGCATCCACTTGAATGAATTCCATGCTTCCGATAATCTTTTTATAAACCTGGAGACATGCATGATTAAAAGAGTAACCCTATGCGGAATCGTCCGAGTACGAAACATGAATTGCTAAGAAAACAAAAATCTGCAGTGAAATCACATGTGAATGCAAAAAAAAAAAGAAAAAAAATATAAATAATAGATAAATAAGCCACATAACCAACAAACTACGTCGATAGTGAAATATTTGAAATTTACCTTTTTCGTCTTCAGCAGAACGGTGTAGCGTCCGTAAACTTCTTCTACAACAAACATTTTTTATTCACTGTCAAGGCGTAATTACTTCGCGAGAACGTAAACCGCGCTTGTGACGTCACGCATCATGGCCGTTTCGGTGGCAAAGTTCGAGACCCCCCCATAAATTACTAAGGATTCTTTTTAATTGTTTATTGTGTTCATATTTTAAATTTTTATTTTAGTTTCATTAACATTAATTATAGCCCGCCCTCAGTTTGCAATCACAAACAATGTAATGAGGAAGTGAGGTGTAGTGCACTAGCTGTCATCTACCTACATAATAATATGATAAACAATTACTACATATTATGAATAGGTTAAACTTTACTTACCATAAACGTGTCATTCCATTCCAATGTTAGTAAGAATGTATTTATTAGCACTAGTTGTATACTGTGCGGTGTAATTACTATTAATACTAGAAGCATGCAATGTCTACATGTCGCTTGACCCCCAATAATTAAGCATATACACATAACGACGAACAATAAGGTAGATGCGTAACAATAATAGATGAAAATGTAATACTTACCCTTTCATTTACCTCGCCTTTAAAAAGGCTACAAAGTAATACCTTCACAAACCATTACCTTTTACCTTTTGCACTGAAATATCTCAAAAAAGATCATATTGATACAAAAAGATATAAAATTGTAATAGTATTAGTAGTTTATAATATTAATATAAGATAATATAGGGTTGAAGTTTCACATGTGAAAACACTAGCACTCTTGTATCCGCTGTTGTGAAATATAATATTTATATATAACAAGATAAATAGATTATTTTAAGCAATGACTGTTGGTCTAGATTCAAATTATGGGAAGACATTGCGCATTTCATCCGTTCCTTGTACGTCTAGAACAATTAACTCTTACATTTGTTTTGATTGCTCTCGTTTGAATTGTTGTCTTGTAAATAGTGTCAATGAATTAGGTGGGAAAGTTAATTGTTCTAGAATATCAATCTTGTGTCCCATTGAACATCTTGCGTCGTTTTTGTTTGTAAATTTAGCCATGTAAATATTTCAACGCAATATGTTTGTGAATGTTGCACCATTACAGTTACTGTGTTCTAATACATGTAACAATGAAATGTAACTGTGATGGAGCGTGACATCGTAAAGTATGCACGCTTACCTTGCGAATCTCGAACACTGTCACTCGAGTTCATAATTTCATCTTGAGATCGTTCCATATGCCATTGGAAATCTGAAAGAAATTCACTTGTTATTTATGTCACACTTTACATTTACATTGGGCCCAGTTTATTTGGAAATTTTGAGAAATTCTATCTTTCTATTAATTGTCATTAATTAATCTGCGGAATCTTTTATCTTTAGCGATTAAACAATTAATTGGAGTTGTACGAGTATAAAAAAATAATTTTGTGTTAATTTATTGTTATACAATATTATATTATATGTATAGATTAATACAATATACACTATTCAACTAAGTTATTTAACTAAAAAAAATATTTTAAAATTATAATAATTTCAATTTTTAGTTGAATTACTTAGTAGTGTATATTGTATTAATCTATACATATAATAAATTATTGTTTATAAATAATTTTATTTCTGATGGGAATATAAAATTGACGGCGGCGGTCTTTTTCCGATCATAGCTGTCGGTAGTCGCCAGCTTGTGACAACGAGAATAATCGGAAAATATAAAAACATCCATTCCACCTCCGCACTATGGGACAAAAGCGTGAGTTTTGTCTCAAAAATCTGTAACTTCAGTATTAGTCATAGTAGCGGCCTGAAACTTTGCACATAGCTTCTTGAATATATAGGGTAAGAAATGAAAACACTAAATATATAAATATATATATGACATATATTATAAATAATACACAAAATCTTAAAGTGTGTTTTTTCATACAAATAAAATAAATTTTTATGTCTAAATACTAAATTGATTACACTTTTATTAATTTTAACTAACATAATTCTTACCTAACTCCTAATAATATTTTTCCAAAAGAAATAAGTAGTTCGCGGCCGTCAAAAAAACTTTTAATATAATTTCTAATATAAAACTAAGAGTAAATTTCTGTGTAAAAATTAAAATATAAATGTCAAATAGTGCATGTAGTAATCATAATATTTATTCATCGAGTACAAGTAAATTTTCGGCTTCATCTAACAACTCCTTTGTTGCAGAAACTGTAGGTTTTCTTATACTTGATATATAGGGGTCGGATGTATATAGAAGAGTATGAAACACGTCCTCATTTGTTGCTAATCTAGAGCATTTTCTTGCATGACTTAGTCTGAACTTCTTGTAGTCCTTGTTTCTTGATTCTTGAGCATCTTCTGATAAATTTCCAATTGGTAAAATAGCAAAATGTTTTATAATACTTTCGCCATGTATAAGAATTTTGTGTACGGAAGATGGCATGTAATACCATCTATATTTTTGGATATATAATTCAGCTGTTTGTTTGGTATATTCTCCAAATCTTTCAGGATTAATAGCTAAACCAGATGCCATAGTTTGAAGTATAATGTAGAATCTTTTTATAAGATTTTCATAGACACCTGTTATTTCTGATGAACACTGATAATTTTCGAAAAATCGGCGAGCTGTATTTCCGTCATTGCTATTACCACTTCCTTGACGTGGTTTATCAATATGTAATCCCATTTCGTTACGAAATAAACTCTGAACAAGCTTCTTTTTATCTTCTTTAAGTTTTTTGTTTTCTGGTGTTGTTGCTGCCCATTTTTGAAATGAAATGTTATAAGATATGTGCAATATCATTTCCATACACCTTATCCATGCATGCAAAGTAGACAACCCATATTCATAGGCACTCTCATTTTCTGGTTTTGATGATACTTTGCTCAAGTCATTCATTTCACTTGGCTTGGCACCACATATGGTACACACAGCACCTGAAGTTGTGTCAGTTAACACTTGTGCAACCTTGCCATCAACCATAGTTAGAAATAACTCGTGCGTTATCTCTATAATCTGATTATTTTTGTTAATTTCGGTAGTTTCTAAATTATTTATTTCTGAACGAATATCATTCACCACCAATCGAGTTTTTTCTGGCGTTTCTTTAGCAAATTCGATTAATATAGGCCTACAATATCTGACAGAAGAGCATGCTGGGTTTTGCCAAATAACTTGATTAGTTGATGAATCTGTTAATTTGATAGGCACCAGTGAGCTTATGAACAAATTAGCGTCAGATATATTCACATTTTCGCCTGTTAACACCTGTTTGTACTCACTTTGACCCGAAGAACCATCACATCCCCATTTCGTGAATAATTGCAGTCTTCTTTGGGTAGGATTCCAAACGTTTTTAATCATCAAAATACGAGCAACAGTATGATTCAACAAATCTTGCAGCTTTACTTTAGCACCCGTTTCTGTTATTTCTATGCTTGAAGATGGGGGGTAACATAATTGTTTTTCAGTAGATAAAGCATGATACGAAGGCAAGATGGGGCAATTCTGTTTGATAAGGCACGCTCTTAAGAATCCATATTGAGCCTTGGACAAATCTAGATCAGTGTACAAACCTAGAGCTTCTTCCGTAGAAAATGAATTTATTTCTACAGTTTCCCCAAGAATCTTCTTTTTTATAATTGATTTTTCGTCTTTGCTTAAACTTCTTATGGCAGCTACAACAGCAGCCTCTTCAGATTCACCTTCAGACCTCAAGCCTTGTACATATGCGTTACGTACATAGTCCAACCCGAACTCCTGAACTAACTCCATGTTCTTTTCCTTTTTTGATTTGTCCGACAGGTCTTCATAGGCTTTTGATGGTCTTCCACGCTTTTCAGATGATGATGATGGGGTCGCGGATGTACTTTCATCAAAACTGACCTTGAATTCACCATCTAACCAAGTCGCATTTTTCGTCAGGAACCTCTCCTTAGTACGACTACATTTTGACCAACGATCGTTGAATTGGGTCAAAAAGCTTTTTTGAATGGTGGTTAAAACTTCTTGGCTTCTTGATGACGATAAGTTGTGCTGCTGCTCTAAATATTTCTTAATATCTTCTGGGTTTGTTCCAAAATTGATGAGAAAAACGCAGAGTTCGCGTCGAGTAATAACAAATTCACTCATTATAGAAAAAATAATAAAAGATTTTTTGACGGTCGCGAAGTAACTTGTTGTCGACAAATGCTATAGTGTTAGTGTTATTGAGGACTGGTGAAGAATCACTAAAATTAATTGTATATATTCAATTCGACTTTCCGTGTGCAAACTTGATAAATAATATTTCACATGGGAAATAAACTTATTATCTTTGAAAACAGAAACAATTAACCACTATCTAGAAAATATAAATACCACAATTTTCTTCCTTTATGATTTGTTGTTAATGGTAATTGATAAAACTTATCGAAAACAAACGTTTTGTGGTTATACAGTTTAGATAAGAAAATAAAAACAATATATTCTAACATTTTTAATTTTCTTATGTTTTTGACCTATAACACTAAAATGCATTTTTTTTCCAAGGGGGCAGAGTTGGGCAAGATTTTTTTTCTGCCTCGTATTATTGATCAGTTACTGTATTCAAAATCATAAATATCTCGACTTCGGCAAACTTCGCTAACACCTAAAAGCTTTTCTGAAAATTAAGGCCTATACAAAAAAACATGAGTCTTAAATCTGAGTAATTACACTTTTCGTGCCAAAATCTTTATGAATATGATAGCATTTCCAAAAAGTTCAATAACAGACCTTTCTAATGATATACCACACAATAATTCAATGTCACAGAATCAGAAAATATCATAGTGCAAAGTTTGAGGTTTCTCCTATTCTGTGCTAGCAGGAATTTCATTGAACCAGTTCAAGCCTCTACTAAGCTAAAATAATATATTGACTAAAGGTTATTTAGTACAAATTTAGATACTTAGGACATTATTCTTCATAAATCAATCTAGAATAGTTCTAAATTCCGACTTATGTAAAATTCATTTTTGAGACAAAACTCACGCTTTTGTCCCATAGTGCCTGGGCTCGGAAGAGAGCAGCTGACGATGCGACCGGGAAGGCGCTCATATGAGATTGAGATAATAAAACTTTAATTTGTCTTGCTCATTGATTTACACAAAAATAAAATGACAGACACCTTTAGACATAATTGAACGGTTGTAACGTCAAAACAATATGTGGAATAGCTTAAAACAAACAGAATCTCTGGCAGACACATTTACATTTTCACTGTAGTGATGTAACTGTGCCAAGACGAACAATACAAAGTCTTCTGAATAAACTTTGATCTTTGACCTATAAATAAAAAAATCGCATTTTTCCAAGTCACTTACAAGACAGCACTTTCTTGGTCATCATTTTTATGAACCCTAATATGATTAGGCTTGATTCAAAGTCTAATTATAAGTATTGTGTAATTGTAATAGTCAGTAATCATGATTATGGCAGGTGTCCGAATCTCTATTACAATAACCCAGTTTCATCTCCACCCAAACTTCATCACCATATCCCATATATCCTTTTCATACATTAGAAATAGTTCCTACTCCTGCCGAGACCTGTTCATGGACATGTCATCTATTGATATAGCCGAGGATGGGTTTTGGCAGGAGCACCACATGACATCAACTTCTCCAAGAGGCCTCTACGCGTTGGATCAATATCCCCGCGCAAGCCTCTCAAAGGACCGGGCAACCCGTGAATCCCAAGCAGAGTTGTGTGTAAAAAAAATAGTTATTTTCTTAAAATTGGTTCATTGCTTCAGTGAAAAAAGTATGTGAAAAGATACTATGGATTTAAACATAAGTTGAAGTAAAAGTTAACTTTTAACAAAGTTCAAGATCGAAGATAACAAGACGTCATGAGAGGAAAGCTACAAAAGCTTTTACCGAGAATTACTAAATTGGCACATTTTGTTGAGACAGAGGTATGTTGAGATAGAGGACCGAGGTATAATAATTTCACAGAAAAACTTTGTGTGCGTGTGGCTTAAAGCAGGCAGCAAATTCTGCTAGAACTTATAACATGTCAAAACGGACCTTGGAATGGAATTAATATAAAAAGTATGTCATAATAAAAACTGTTAGTTTTAACCAGTAAATATTCTCTTAAATAGTGACTTGGTAAATAAAACAGTGTTTGTCTTACAATTCAGGAACGAGTTCAACTTACATTTGCCTTAGGACATTGTAAGCTCTGATATTGCCTGATTGATAAGAAAAGTGTTATGTTCTTTGGTAGGCATTATAATATGTTTCTCTGCATCATCAGTTGGTTGATAGCAGAAACAGCCTATGTTTATATCTACACTAATGTTATAAAGAGGAAAGATTTGTATTTTTGTGTGCATGTTTGTAATGAATAAACTCAAAAATTACTGTGCCGATTTCAAAAAATTTTTCACCATTGGAAAGTTACATTCACCCTGAGTAACATAGGCTATATACCGCAAGCGGAGCTGCGGGAAAAGGCTAGTTATAATAAAGTGAAAAATAAAAAAATTGGAAAAGGAGGCCTAGATATTACAACGGCATGCTGAACTCGGGAATTAAGGCTTTGATATTGAAATAAACCTTCTACAGATCGCACAAAATAACTTGGCAGCTCGGAAGTTAGCTGTCAGTGTCATTTCGCGCTGCGCGCATTTACGTTTTCATACAAGTTTTCTACTGCGCAGAGTTCGTTTGCGCGTACTACAACCTGTGTTTTACAATCTTCTTCTTTTCAGACTTCCCTACCAATGAGTCGGTTTAGGCCTTCTTCCAGACTCCTTTACACACAAGAATGTTTTCACAATAAAGATACAGCAAATAAAATGTAAAAACAACAATACTCACTGCGAACAACGTCATTGTGCGTAGCTTGCGGCTGGTCGTCAGCCTCTTCATCTAACGTGAGGTCTTCAACTCCGTCCCTCGCAGCCTCCTCCTTGCAAGCTGAAGCAGGCTCGTCTCCGTTCCCCGTCCGCTCCGTCTCGACCGGCGCTGCTACCTCAGTGCTGGCGCGACGAGCTTTCTTTCTACGACGTGTGGGACTCACTGATCCTTCGCGGCTGTCTATACTGCCGTCCCTTACCTGGAGAATGTTATTGGGGATTCATTTATTGCATTCGTTCAATGTGATTAATCTATAAACTAACTTATTTTTAATTATTAACTGTGGTTGGTTGACGCTTTCACTGATAACTATAGCACTTCTATTATTAATAATGGAGGTTTCATAGAGGTCCTCATGGAGGTATAAACCGGGTATTATAAGTTGTCTGTTTGGTCACCATGTCATCTCTATGCCTCTATGTATTGTATATATATTTTTACAAAATCTCGTAAGGCCATTTTCACCATAATGTGTTGTCCCATTCTGTCATTTTAAATAATGATAAGAGAGAAAAGGACTTTAGTTACAATCAGCATAACAAAAATTTGTAATTTTTTATGAACAAGGAAGAAAGTGTTCAGAAGATAATGCCACTATCATTATGTATGTTTATCTGTTACATACCTATTATGTGTTTAGTTTAATAACTGAATGTAATTGACCTAATTTGGTGTTAGTTAGTAGTGAAGCCAAAAGAGATGTATATTTCCATAAATTTGTTGCTTAGAAATTTTATATCAAACGGTAGTAATGATACAAATGATAGTAGAAAAAAAGTTATTCATCATTAAAATACAATGAGTGTATAAAAAACTAAAGGAAACAGGCATTGTTTTGTCTAGATTGTACAAACATCATTGTTTACTATTCCTCACCTATTTAATTACAAACTTTGTTATCCATGTAGTGTCCATATAGTAGTAATATAGTAGTTTATTCAATCTTTGTCAATAAATAAAAATATATAGAAACTTACGAACAAATCACATAGATTGAGTTTGTTATTAATTTTTATAATTTGTCATCTTGACCTGACTGGGGATCGAACCCGGAACCCTTGGGTGTTGTGTAGAGGGCAGGAATGTTAACTACATATTAAGTACGTCACAGGGGTCATACAAAAATAATTCAGTAATACAACTGAGTGAAAGCTTTGATGATTTAATCATTTAAAATCACAAGTATTCTGTGTTTAGACTTAACCATCATTTCTAGGCAAAGGAAAAAACGTGGTATGAAATCAAATATAGCCTCACAGTAAAAAACAGAATAATTTGATTTGCAGTTATACATGTACAAAGTTCTTTTTCGCCAAATATGAAATGCAAAGATTTCTGTGTAAAAACACATGTTATTAATCAGAATTCAGAATCTATATGAAGTGTTTAAAATTACAAACAGGTAAACATTAATATAATAAACAAACAGAGCTTTCAATAACATTTTCTACTGTTTTGTTTATTTACTAAGAGGAAACATGTGATGCAACAAGAACAAAATCACATGATTGTTATTTGATAAGTACATAATATGTATTCTGAAATTAGTACACCTTGATTTTGTTATCCTGTAATGAACATTTTCAAACTGTTCAGTTTTAGGGCCAAATCTTCTAAGAATTCACACTTAAGCTAATTGTATGTATTAAATTGATTATTATTTAATGTAATTAATGAATTTTTAATGTGATATTTCCCGGCAACTCATTTAACATAATTGTATGTGCACTATGGGCCATTGTGGCCTTGAATAAATGGATTTTTTATTTTATTTATTAATCTTATTGTTTGTTATGTTTTAACATTTTATTGAAATTTTATATGCAGGTAAATAATAGGACTTGCATGGAGTTACTTTTTTTCGATATTATGAAGCAGTATAAAAATGATAATATGTGCAGTCACTGTATGGTTAACATATTGTCTAGACTTGTCCCGATATAGACTTAGGACATCACTTTACATAAGTGAGTCATTCAAAATAAGTTAAACTGCTGAACAAGTCCATCTTGAAAAACAAGAACATCAAACTTAGTCAATCAATTAGTCTTGTATGGTTAATATAATTGTTATTTGAAATTGTATGTGTTGGTTTAATGTATACCTAGTCATTTTCTGATACTCATCGCTAAGAATTATAAATTGTAGTTATTGTTGGCATGATTTGATGATTAAGCTATTTACTTTGACCATTTCATGGTCAAGCAGTTTTTTAAAATATTATCAATTATTTGCATACCATATTTGAGTTTGAATTTTAGAGAATCTTGAATGTTTATGCCATAATTTAAAAGTAAACTTTGTGTCTGACTCGTTTTTGTTGATGTGTTTCTGAAATGTGTTTCTTTCTTGGTGCATTAAAGAAATATTTGTACTGTAATCTTCAGCTATTGATTAGAAAAGTGACTTGTTCCTGAGCATATTTTTTGACTCCTTTACTATATCTTAGGGATGACTGGAAGAGATTGCCTAGCAATATTATGCTTTTGCTCATATTATGTTGAAATCTTTGTAAATGTTAAATCATTTGTTACTGTATGTGAGCAATAAAGATATTTTGTATCTTTTTCAATTCTGACATTGTCAAAAACATTAGTTTTGGTTTTAACATCTAAGGACCACAGTGGTGACATCATGACATGAGACCGTTCAATCATATGGAGTGGGGTACATGGTCAAATGACCCTGTGCACTCAGGTGTCAGTTTAATTATGTGGACTCTTTTGTTTCATATGCAGCTGAAAGATTAACCCCTAACTTTAGATATTTGCAACAAAATTATGTTTTTTTTCACTTTTCTGGTGCTGGAAGATGGACAATATGAAGTTTTCAATGGGTTATTTTTGAAACTGTTAACATAAGTAATAGAAACTTACTTGAGGCGGTGGTGAAGGCACGCGCGGCGGGTGTGCGGGATGTGCAGTATGTGTAGGATGTACGGGGGGTGCGGGCGCTGGACGTGAGGGAGGTCTCGACGGCTTGTTGTCCGACAGACCCTTGATCTGCAGCGACTCCGCTGCCTTCAGCAGGGCAGCCAGCTGGTCCTGTGATATGTTCACCTCCCCGCGATACATGTAGTCCATCATAGCCCTCAATTCCGCATATTTCACATCTTTTAAGATTATTATCGGATGCTTGTCATACTGCTGTGATAGTACGTTCTGCAACAATTACGTTTATTTTTTAACTTTACAGTTAAAACTTAAAATTGATTGTCAATTATGAAAATGAGAATATTGTGAATGACAACATTTGCCAGTTATCTTAATTGACAATTAATAACACTAATCATGAGACCATTCCTTGGAGTATCTTTATGGCCATGTTTCTATCCAAATTGAGAGTTGTTTAGCTAATGATCTCTCATGGGATTTTTTGAAAGCATGCTGTTTAGGAAAGTAGTAGAAACAACTTTCAGTTGCCAACTCATCTATGTATGAAATGTAAACTAATTGCTAACGCACGAAAGCTAGAATGCAACAAATGGAATGTTTATTAGAGCAAAACTGTGCTGCCTTGTAACTTAAACACGATACCGATTGACCTACATAATACATTAGAGCGCGTTAGATACGTACCTCGAAATACGGACTGCAAGCTGAGAGGACTACTTTGTGAGCCTTGAGCGTTTGCCCTTCCGCAGCCAGGGTACAGTCCACGTGAATGCCTTTTTCTAATAATGTGTCGAATACTGCCACCAGAGTGGACTGGTGGTTGTTCCACCGCAGGCAGAACTGCTGATCGTCGTCCATTGTACCGTTTTGCCTCACGCCGCGCCCGAATCGCTATAACACCAAACACTAGGTCAAAATCACTTCCAAACAAAGATCTACACCACGCAATAACTAGGCCATTAAGAAAACTTCAAGACACAGATGCTTCACTGCACCTTGTCACTATACATCGCAAATTATCTCACCAATTCATTTCATATGATGAGATCACGCCCCAACTTAACTAATTTAACTTTAGGGACCACATAGGTATGAACGACTCGTCGTAAGCGACGCGGCACAAAGAAAATGGCCGCTTTTCCAGCGCGACAAAAAATAAAATGGCGACGAAAATTCTAAGTTTTACTATTTTCTGAGCAAACTTTTCATGACACTTGTAGCTGTTTCAAGTTCAACGCTGGGTTGAGATGGGGCGAAGTTTGGAAAAGTTGAAGTCAACAAAGAAACTTGGTTGAAACTTTACTTCAAAAGTTCACAAGAGTGGAAATTTTCAACATGAAAACTCGTAGCAGTAAGTAAGCCCTTAACACGTTCATGATGCTACGAAGAAACGTCTAAACACTTACCTTGTCTATTTCATTAACTATTGTATTGAATCACAATTCCGTATTGAGATTAGAAACAAACGAATACTGCACATTAATTTAACGAATTTGTTGCACACCCGCCAGCTTTCTTCCTTGAAAACACTAAATTATACTACACTATGTTGCAAGTTTAGAGAAAGGCACCTCTACAAAATCCAAACGAAACGATACAAGTTGTATTGCATGGATTGGAAGCGACGCGAGTGACCCAAAATAAGCTCTATGAATGTTGCCATACTTAAATAATTAAAAAAAGCTTAAAAATTCGAATTATTCGCAATAAAACGCGTAATTTTTTTTTTTTATAGATTACATTAATGAAGTATATTCAGAAGTAATAAATAAATGGATTTAATCACATAATAATTTGACTGTATAATAGATTTTCGATAATGAATGAAATTATTGAGCACTGTGGTGACACAACACTACAGCATAGCATAGCACTACAGTACGGAGGGGCGGGGGGCATCGCGATGCGACGCGGGAAATGCAAACAAAGGCAGTTCGCACACGGGGCTATTCGATATACATAGAGAGCGAGACCATTTCATATACACAATAATGTCCCATAGCAGCCTTACGGATTTATTGTCAAAAACAAATATTTAAATTGTAGATAAAGTATCGAGCTGTAACTGTTAAAAAAGTGTTTAGTAAAAGCGGATAATAATGGTTTCATGTGCAGTGCCTGAATTTAACTCAAGTAACAATTATTATTAAAACCACAGACATATAAGACGTAAACAGACGGAAGGTATGCTATTACTTAGCGTAGCAAAAACATACACATGCAAAACTATGCAGCCTGGGCTGTATCTAGTCTAGGGTAAGATGTTTACTATAATTCTCCCCATGATTTCAAGGAATATATGAATGTTGTGTGGAGTGCATGATCTGAGATCATTTAAACGATATTCTACTCTATTATTTTTAGTGTTCACCGATCCAACACCGTAGATTATAAAATGGCGTCACGGCCCAAAATTGCCACGCGCAGCTTATTATCTATGTGTGAGTGAATGTTGCTACAGGTGTAAAAAAGAGATATCGCCATATAGATCCGAATACGTGAGAAAAGGATAACAACAATTACTTACTACATAAGTATAACTATTAACTTATGTTCCGTCTGTGTACGTCTTATATGTCTGTGATTAAAACCCATATAATTTTTACACATAAGTACCACCAAAGTTTATCACAGTATAAATCCATGATTTCTTATTTGTTTCGATACTTTTTCCGCACTAATATGTGAGAAATATCATGAATATTTTTATCACGTGAATGTGTAAGATGCATAAGAATTCAAATTTCGATAAAAATAAAGTGAATTTTCACAATTTGCAACCTTATTCTTGAAGTTTAGGGATTGACATATATGCTGTCAAAGATCATATTGATACTATTAACCTAAACGCTAGGAGGGAATAAGTACTTACCTACTGGTATCAAACGTACCTATATATTTAAAATTCAGCAATTCTATATCATCATAAAATTTTATGAAAAATGTCAGCTACGAACGCGAATAATGATGCTCGCGTTTCTGAGATAAGTGGAATTCGAGATTTCTCGAGAAACATAGCGGCTAATCACAAGAGGACTATTCTCACGCCTTTAGAGATAAAGTCTAATTTCGGATTTCTACTGTAAATCCCGTGTTCATATTCTTATTCATCTCTCTACTCCCAAAAATAATAAAGTAACATGTATATCATCATAGATTAATAATTGGTCTCCGCGGCTCTACGACTAGATACCGCGCTGTGAACAAAAATCACTTTCCAGAATGCGGCAACTTATTAGAAAAGTGTGCGTAAAACAATGTGCAAAGACGCACACTAGCGTCGATTATGGTGTTGCCAGCTACTTGACTGGTGCCCGACCAATGGGGAAATTATTAATTTCTGTGGTCTTGTTACGGATTATAAAATGTAGCTTAGAAAATCCTTTAAAAAGAAATTAAAATAGAACTGGCCAAGTGTGAGTCGGCTCGCGTGGCGAGGGTTCTGTACGATTTTTTATTATTCTCCATTTGAACCTCCTAAATAAATTTAAAATTATCTCATAGGTTTTTTTGTAATTTATGCATCGTAATTCTGGAATCGATAGTTTCGGAGATAAGGTAGGGGAAATGGTTAATTTTTGTCTACTTTATTACAATATTTTTTTTTGTATGAGTTGAATGACGATGATTTGTGTAATGCCCGCTGTACACTCCCGCCACCGAGTTCCGGTATATCTGTATAGTACCGGTACCTTAAATGCTTGGTATTTCAATTGATAAACCATTATTCGATTATATTCGATAAATTGTCAAAAGTCTATTAAATTGATTATATCAATATTTTAGATACCCTAGATTATAAAAAAAAACAAAATCGATTAATCTATTATCCGGCAACAATACCCTACGGGGTACCAATTACCCAAAGGCCATATTAAGAATGTTGGTGGGCGTAAAGTGGAAATGGAATCTAAATAGTGATAGGTTGCTAGTAGCATCGCCTACTACTAGGTATGGTTTCTTCGATTTTCGTCCACTTCCTCGGCCGGCTTGTATGGTCTGCACGGGAAGAGAAGCAGCTAGTACATTCCACGTTTTTACTTTTCTCTCAGACTAGCATTGAAGAAATAAGATGATAAAGACAGACAAAATTGTCAGAAAAAGTCAAAATTACATCTCTCTTTTGGGGTCAGGAGTTAAAAAACAAAATATCTTAATAATAAAAATCCAAACCTCGGAAATTTGGAAATTTTTAATACACGGCAACATTGAACACTGAGCGGTACTTCGTGCCATATTTTAGGGTTATATTATTTTCGTGAGAAATTATACAATACTTACTGATGGTATGTACAGTAACTTTCTTATTTCTTTCAGTATTATCCTTACACTGTTTGACCACGCAAACTGCTATTTTGCTTCTGCTCAAGGGCGTACCCAGGTAGGGGCAGGGGGGGCAGCGCCCCCCCCCCCCCTAGAAGATGAATTAAATGTAAATTTTTTGGCAAATAGAAATTAAGTAATTACAGTTTTCGGCTCTATTATGCCTTCGCCTTCGGCTCAGGCTTAAAAACCTCCTCGACTGCAATGACCAACTTAGCACCAAAATGTTTTGATCAAGTTTTGATACTCTTTATTTATTTCTTTATTTCGTTTATATTATTTTTTAGTGATAATGAAAGTGACAGTAACGATTCATAGTCGAGAATTTAATTTATGGAATCTGATTTTGATTACGAGACAGAATAAATAAAAACTAAGTACGGTTTTGATGCAAGTTTGGTTTTATTATATTTGTTTTCAATGCTAAAATAAAATAATATTCAATATGTTGCATATTATTTTAAGTAGTATATATCTGTACAGATTTAGTTTAAGATTCTTATTTGGGAGAAAACAACATCTAGCGCCATCTAGTTTCGGACGGCAGTACTTTTTCCAGTAAAAAGAAATAGGATCAATTTATACGGTCAATAGCGACATCTTGCATTGAATAGCAATGCCACGAAGAACGTTCTAGCATGGACTATTCTGGAAAGAAAAGACAGTGATAGCAAGTATAAGACAAGGATGGAAATAGAGTCGAATATTTTCTACATATTTCGGGAGCGACAATATTTTAATATATAAGCGGAAGCGTGAGGCAGAGTACGTCAATTTAGTTCGACTACAATTCAGTTCGGAGTGTAATACGAGCGAATATTTCATACGCCATAGTGTCTTATAGTTTCGTTGCGGCGACACGAGATTTACGTTTACTGCACAACAACTGGAAATATTACTCCGTCAAATGGATATCAGGAAATTCTTTGAAAGAGGTGAGTCAAAACAAAACACTTAAGTAGGTGCCTAATATGATTATTTGATTTGTTTAAGGGGGGCTTTGACTATAGATGCTGGCGGGAAAAATTCCGAATCATTCCCGTCGAATACTTCGGAAGTATTCCGAATTATTCCGAAACTTTGGGAATATTTCAACAGTCAAATATAACGAGGAATATCGACCTAACTACCTATTTCGCGCTTGGAAGTTGGGAATTATTATACTACGCGAATAATCGCGAATACTCGCGATGCATACAGAGCTACATACAAACTAACCAAAAACATAGATAACCTTTTTTTCAAAAAACAAATATGCTAGGCATGTTTTTTTTATTGCACAACTGATATTTATAAAAATAGCATTCGATTTCGAAATAAGTTGGTACCTACCTAAAACAAAAGAATAAAAATCCTGTTAATCGCAGGCTAACGTATCTATTTATAAAAATATCAACATATAGTCAATCCCATTTAAGTATAATAAAATAAACATTTATATTTTACTTACTTATATGCTACTGAACAATAATTAACTCACCATAGCATAAACAAACACGTTTATTCTCATTGAATTATTCTGGCGAAATATTCGGAAACATTCAATTGCGGGGTACGAATCTTTCTTGCGCGGGGGAAAACTTCTCCGGGGAGCATCTCCCTTCTTACCGCACCCCGCACCGCCTGCACGCACGCTACACAGAGCTTCATACAAACTAACCAAAAACATAGGTAACCTTTTTTCCAAAAAACAAATATGCTAGGCATAGATTAATAATTGGTCTCGCGCGCTCGACTAGATACCGCGCTGTGAAGAAAAATCAGTTTCCAGAATGCGGCCACTTAATAGGAAAGTGTGTGTAAAACAATGTGCAAAGACGCACACTAGCGTCGATTATGTTGTTGCCAGCTACTTGACTGGTGCCCGACCAATGGGAAAATTATTTATTGCTGCGGTCTTGTTACGTGTTATAAAAAGAAGCTCAGAAAAACCTTTAAAATGAAAATAAAATAAAACTGGCCAAGTGTGAGTCGGCTCGCATGTAGAGAGTTCTGTACTATTTTTTATTTTTCTCCATTTGGACCTCCTAAACAAATATAATATTATCTCATAGGTTTTCCTGTAATTTATGAATCGAAATTCTGGAATCGATAGTTTCGGAGATAAGAAAGGGGAAATGGTTAGGTTTTGTCTACTTTATTTTATAATTCTAATATAGAATCCTAAAATTGCAAAAAAACTTTCTTTTGATTTATTATTAAACGTTACTTTAATTTTCTATTTAGCTTGGAGCTAATTGATTACTGACCTCTTTTTAGTTGTAACCCGGGTTTAAATACAGATAAATAAATAGACATACACATCCTATTAATATTATAAACGCGAAAGTTTTTAAGTATGGATAGCTGTTTGTTACTCTTTCACAACTAAACCGCTGAATTGATTTTCATGAAATTTGGTACGGATATAGTTCAAGACCCGGAGTCAAACATAGGCTACCTTTTGTCGCAGGCGGAGCTGCGGTAAACATCTTGTACATACGAGTAGATATTATCATGGCCTTTTTCCATACAGTAGTGTTGCCGAAAAATACATTACACATCGAATAATAATCGATTCTTTGATAGTTGAAAATATAATCTAAGGTATCGATAGTGATCATATATCGATAGTATCGATATTGATACTATTGATAATATATTTCTGTAAATTTTTTCTGTATGAGTTGAATGACGATGATTTGTGTTGTGCCCGCTGTACATCCCGCCGCCGAGTTCCGGTATATAGGTATAGTATCGGTGCCTGAAATGCTTGGCATTGTAGTTAATCCATTAATCAATTATTTTTCATAAATTCTCAAAAATCAATACTACAGATTAGATTATATCGATACCACAGATACATAATCGATTAATAACCATTGATATAAACAATTACCTTTGTTGATTAAATCGATATAATTTATATCAACCCATTTCAATAATCGACTGATTCTTTGATATTGCAGTTAATAATCGATTAATCGTCAAAAATCGATTAAATTAATTATATCAATACTTTCGATATCCTAGATTATTTAAAAAAAAAACCAAATTCGATTAATCAATTATCCGGCAACAATACCTTACGGGGTACCAACTACCTAAAGGCCATATTTAGAATGTTGGTGGGCGTAAAGTGGAAATGGAATCAAAATAGTGATAGGTTGCTAGTCGCATTGCCTACTGATAAGTATGGTTCTTCGATTTTCGCCCACTTCCTCGGCCGGCTTATATGGTCTGCGCGGGAAGAGAAGCTGTTGGCGCGCTTGTATACTCTGTGTGTGTTTAGCTTAGGGCTGCCTGGCGCGATAGATGTCGCTGCCGTCCACAGCGAGTTTTTAGTGCGATCGACTTATCGACCCCCAGCGCGCGAGCGCTACGCCGATCTCGGCGCTGGCGTCTTCAGTCGCAAATTCGCTCTTGACGTGACTCCACACTTCATTACTCAACCGCCGCCGCTCGCCAAACCGCGCTTAGAACTTACGCGAATGTGAATTGTGTTTGTGTGCTTCCTTATAACTGTTTCCACCTAAGCCTAACACCGCACTTCTGCATGCACGCACGCTATCCCATGCATTCAACATACTGCCTCGCTTGGTGGATTGTAAGGTAAGGCCCTTTTTGCTTCACACACTGAGTTCGCGTGCCAGCCGCCACCATCTTTTTTTCCGCTTCGCACCCGCACCACCAGAAGCAGTAGTACATTCCACGTATTTACTTTTCTCCCAGATCAGCATTAAAGAAATAAGATGTTAAAAACAGACAAAATTGTCAGAAAAAGTCAAAATTACAACATCCCTCTTTTGGAGTCGGGAGTTAAAAAACAAAATATCTAAATAATAAAAACTGAAACCTCGGGGAATTTGGGAGTATGTAATACACGGCAACATTGAGCACCGAGCGGTACTTCGCGCCATATTTTAGGGTTATATTATTTTTGTGAGTAATTTATGTCCATATTTCGAAATAATACAATACTTATTGATGGTATGTAATACCAGTATCTTCCTTATTTCTTTTAGTATTATTCTTACACAGTTTGACTACGCAAACTGCACATTTTGCGTCTACTTTTACATTTAATTTTATATTTATCTAGACATCCAACTCACTCATCGGTCGCGGCATGACTGATGCGGGTATGCCGCAACCATGCCGATTTCGGCATGGTTTTAGTTGCGAATTTATGTAGTATGCCGACGGTATCTAGTCGTAGCGCAGCGGAGACCAATTATTAATCTATGATGCTAGGCCTGGTTTTTTTTATTGCACAACTGACATTTATAGCATTCGATTTCGAAATAAGTAGGCACCTACCTAAAACAAAAGAATAAAAATCCTGATAATCGCAGGCTAACGTATCTATTTATAAAAATATCAACATATAATCAATCCCATTTAAGTATAATAAAATAAACATTTATATTTTACTTACTTAAATGCTACTGAACAATAATTAACTCGCCATAGCACAAGCAAACACGTTTATTACCATTGAATTATTCGGAAACATTCAATTGCGGGGTACGAATCTTTCTTGCGCGGGGGAAAACTTCTCCGGGGAGCATCTCCCTTCTTACCGCACCCCGCACCGCCTGCACGCACGACTCGGCGGCGATCGACGATCGATACAAAATATGATTTTTCAACAAAATAAATAAAAAACTTGATTAAATTTATTTTGAATAATTCTGATGTAAAGAAACTTTCCCAGAAGTATTCCGGAATTATTCCGAATTTTTCAGAAGTTTTGCAACTATAGCTTTGACTCTCTTGTAAGTGTATATCTTATGCATTACTTACAATATTTAAATTTATTAATTACAAAACGTGGTTTTGTTATAATAGCTAAAATAACATTTGTGAATATTTTGTGATAAAAAGTTAAAAAAAAACATAAAAGAAAGATCCTTGCAATATTTTGGATTTATTAATAAGTCCATACCGACAACAAAGTCCCTTTTCTCTAACGTCACAACAAGTGTATAATTTTTACTTACCTAGTTTTGATTATTTTGGAGTTTTGAATATCGCGATTTTACTTTTACTGATAGGAAGTAAATATATTAGAATGTGAAACTTGATCTTTATTTTCGTCCTATGTTACCCGCCTAAACACTGTAAGAGTAATTTTGTGTATCCATTTTTTAGGGAGGACACGCGAAAAAAGAAAAAAATGTCGGGAAAGTAGCAGTGGAAGCGATGAAAATACAACCATGATAAAACCACTCATGTAATGAGATCATTGCATGCTAACATTGGACAAGCGTCAAATTCTCCAGCAGAACCTGTTAATATATCTGTTGCCGACTATTCTTCTCCATCGACATCCCAACAAACTTATGACGTCAACGTCGATCCTGAAATTATAATGGACGATGGCTGTCATGAAAATGATCTGGGTCGTTATGTTGGGTTGGCTACCCAGCTATCGACGGAAAAGAAGAGGGAGTTGTTACAAAATCCTTGAATCCCGCCCAGAAATTACGATTTTGAAAGTGATGCAAGCCATTTAAAAAGAAAATTTAATCATGCTTGGTTGGATCAATATTCACCAGGGCTAGTATATTCCAAGCGACTAAAAGGTGCTCTTTGTAAGCATTGTGTTTTGTTCTCTCCGCCCATTAGCACTGTGAGAGGAATTTTGGGATCGTTTATGGTCAGGCCATATATAAAGTTCAAAAATATGCATGAAGACTGCCGAAAGCATGCAACGACCAACTTTCACCAAACGGCGACAAATGCTGCAAAAAATTTTCTTGAAAATGTTCCTGTAGACATCCAACTGCAAAGTGGACACCAAAAAGCAATCGATGAAAACAGACAAATATTGTCATCAATTATTTCTTGTATAGTATTTTGCGGTACACATGATATGCCTCTTAGGGGCAAATAAGCAGATGAGGGTGTTTTATTAGATTTATTGAAGTTGAGAATCAATTCAGGGGACGACAAATTAAAGAGTCACCTGGAAAAGTGCCGTCGCAATGCAGTTTACACATCGGCAAAAATACAAAACGAATTGATAAATTTATGTGGCGAAGTTATTAAGGAGAATATAATTAGTGAGGTTCAGAAGACCATGGCTTACGCAGTCTTAGCTGATGAAACAGCAGACGTATCTGGGAAAGAACAGCTGTCAATAGGCGTGCGGCTCTACGACGAAAGCAAAAGGAAAATCAGAGAAGAATTTGTAGGGTTCGTTGAACTAAAAGCACAAAATGCTTCCGCAATTGCCGAAGCAATTGACAATTTCTTAATTAGTTCTAACCTCTCAACCGAAGATTGCGTAGGGTTTGGATTCGATGGCTGTTCTACAATGGCAGGGAAAGAGGGTGGCGTACAAACCATTATGAGAAAAAAATATCCTCGTGCTTTATATTTTCATTGCTCAAGTCACAAACTCAACCTTGTTGTGAATGATGCGAACGCAGTGCCAGAAATTAGAAATACTGTCGCCACTGTAAAGGATGTTATAACGTTTTTCAGGAAATCGACTACACGTCGAAACTACGCTCCAAACCTATCACGATTATGTGAGACGAGATGGTCCGAAAAATATAAATCAATCGGAAAGTTTTCCCAACATTTTTCAGAGCTTGTGAAATCTCTAGAAACGTTATCCGTAGAGGGAAATTATGCCACCAGAAAATCTGCATATCAGTTGCATTCAACCGTTACAAAACCAGTGTTTATTGTTACTCTACAAACAATTGTCAAATATTCAGCAGTTTTAAAACCAGTAGTTAACGCACTGCAAGCTAAATCGATCGACATGATCTTGGTAGGGGAACACATCAAAAATATCAAGGACATTCTCAGAAATGACCGCGAGTTTCCTGATAGAATAAGTAATGAAATACTTCAAAAATCACGAGCTGTTGCAATGGATTTGAACATAGAAATTTCGGTTCCACGTCTTGCTCACAAGCAAACACATAGAAGTAATCCGCCATCAGACAATGATAACGAATATTGGCGGCGTTCCCTGATAATACCATACATTGATTCACTCCTTTCATCATTGAATATTCGATTCTCCCAAGAAAATACTCCGGCGTTTGCTTTAAGTAGGCTACATCCCTTGTATATGACAAAAACCAGCATTACAGACCTACACAAAAACGCAGAATCATTCCAAGAATTTTATAACCTGGATATCACCGGAGAACTGAACCTTTGGCATAATTTATGGGTGACGAAGGCTTTATCAGATAATCAATTAAGGGGCATAGAAGTAGTTGATCTGTTCAACGAAGCCAACATTTTTTACCCTGCTGTCAGAAAGGCATTAATTATATTCAGTACGCTGCGAAGAGTTAAAACGTGGCTTAGAAGCACCATGGGTGAAGAAAGGCTTACGGGTTTATGTTTGATGAGCTTACATCGCAATTATTTCAAAGACAACAGTGAGTTTATTGAAAAGACTGTCATAGACAAATTTTCGGCAAATCCGAGAAGATTACTGTTAAATTAATATAAACATACATAATATATATATTATACATAATGTATAGTATAATTACGTATAATATTTTGTTTTGTGTCATCATGTCAAAAATCATCATCACAAAATTAATGAATAAAAGTCAATTTTCATGGTTTTTTGTTTCAATATACCCGACCGACGATCTTTTCGAAACAGGTATAAGCAGCCCCCTGCCCCCTCCTAGCTGAAATCCTGGGTACGCCCTTGTTCTGCTTTTATATTAAATTTTAAATTTATCTAGACGTCCAACTCGTTCATCGGTCGCGGCGTGACTGACGCGAGTACAACGTAAGTACGCAGAATTCGGCGTAGTTTTAGTTGTAGCATTTTTCTAGTACACCGACGGTATCTAGTAGAGCGCGCGAGACCAATTATTAATCTAAGTTTATTATGTAATTTTATTCTAACTTATCCCAAAAGAATACTGCATACTAATAATTTGGCGATGTTCTCACGTTAATAAAATCGATAATAGTGATGTCGACATTACATATACATACTTATTTGACCTGATTTTACAAATAAAGAAGATTTGATTTGATTTGACATGTCATACACTTGTATGACACACACACCAACCGTTTTCAAATTGGTCTCGTTCTTTTTACTGATCAACCAATCTATTGACGTAGTAAAAAAAATATCTAAATCTATGGACAATATACTCTCGTGCGACTGGTAGTATACTCAAGTTTCACTGGAATAGCGCCGTGTGCGAACTGCCAAAAGAGTCCAAAATACACAAATTGAAGAGCTTAGGATGCTGAATGAGCAGCCCATTTCAGAAAAGAATGGGTTGTAAAATTGTTATTAGAAAGAGAGTTATGTTTTTTATGAATATGCTCATAATGGAATAGGCATTTCTTTGTCGCTATTTTGTAATAACGGCGCGGCGGCTGTATTCGTAGCATGGAACTACAGGTAAAGATGGAAGCCAAGAAGGCATACAACAGGCTGGTTCAAGACCATTGGTTCAAGATTCATTGACCTGGAATAACCCCTGTTTTCCCAAAGAATTACCATCACTTCAAAAATTTTGCCTAGTCAGAAATACGGTAAAATAAAAACGTCAGTTTGCTTAATATAATTGGCTAGTCAACTAAAAAATAAATATATTTTATCGATAGAATAGACTATTTCGGAGATACATACAATTTAAAAGAAAACATTCTTAAAATTATATTTATTTTGTTATTTAATTTTAAAGATTTTATAGTGATGACGTCACGCAGCTATAATGGCCATTTCGAACTGCAAGAAAGCAAAAATTACTAAGGTATTAAAAAATATATATGTCAGTGTCAAATGTCAAAGTCAAGATGGACCGCGAGCCGCGAGTTGGTTTCTTGTTTGTTTATAATCGCCAAATATTTAGGTACCCTATTTCTCGTATCTATTGCATATTGGCCTGTTTATTGGACTTTACTGCAGTCTGTTCATCCGTTTACATCTGATTTTTCAATAATTGGACACCGCTTCTTCATTATAATGTATGAATGAATGTAATTAGGTTATGTTTACTTGAATAGAGATGACATTTGACATGGGTGACAAGTACGTGAAGCGCTTAATTAGCGCTACCAAACAAAAAATATTTATACACTACGCTGTGCTGCCAACCTAAAAAATTAAATGTGAATAACCGGAAGTTATCCGGCTACGTCATACGTCAACCTTGCTAAAAAATGAAAGTCATTAGGTTTTCTGCGATTTTCTTAAAAAATACTTGCTTATCTAAAGATCTGATTAATGTAATCTGTTTCCTAAGCCTATTTCTCGAAATGGTTTACGAATTAGACATTTTCATGAATAAGTTTACTAGCCAATTGGGCTTTATATTTCTATATCAAAAACAAGTATAATTATTTTTCATTTTTGAATAAAAATCTACCTCAAAATAAAGATTATATTGCTACGTAACTGTTTATCATTTTTTCCAACTTTTGGGGTTGTTATCAAGTGTTGTGATGAAAACTCAGATTCACACCCTAACACATCACGAGTTAGAAAGAGAGAGGTGGGTAACGAAATTCATTCAGGTCAAATTTTCTTGAACCAGCCTGTTGTATGCCTGCTTGTTTTCCATCTTTACCTTTAGTTCCATGATTCCTAATGAGTTGGAGACTGGTGGAATGGTCAATTTAATTTTAACTATTGTATTTAACGTATTAATTAAGTTTATATAATTATAATTTAAATTTGGCGAAAGAGCCAAGCTTACCCGACACTATACCGAAGATATCCCGGACATTAGCCTGTACGAGAGAACAATACCCTATTGAAGAACTATAGACCCATCACGCTCCTGACCCACATCTATAAGCTGTTTTCGAGGGTAATCACGAATCGTCTCGCGAGCAGGCTCTATGCCTTCCAGCCTCCCGAACAAGCCGGTTTCCGAAAAAGGTTTAGTACCATAGACCACATCCATACGCTTATAAAACCAAGGCAATGTGTAATGTCCATGTTACGCCATCACCGGTTTCTGTCGGGAACCACACCCTTGAAGTTGTAGACCAGTATGTCTACCTGGGTCAGATGATCGAGGCTGGCAACTCCAGCTTCGAGGACGAGGTCTTTCGTAGAATCCGACTGGGCTGGGCTGCGTTCGGGAAGATTCGTAGCGTCTTCTCGTCCAAAATACCTCAGTGTGTGTTACCAGTGATGACATATGGGTCCGAAACGTGGTCTTTGACTATGGGCCTCATAAGAAAGCTCAAGGTCGCCCAGAGAGCTATGGAGCGGGCGATGCTTGGTGTTTCCCTACGAGATCAAATCAGAAATGAAGAGATCCGTAGGAGAACAAAAGTCACCGACATAGCCCAGCGGATTAGTTCTTTGAAGTGGGCGGGGCACATAGCGCGGAGAACCGATGGCCGATGGGGCAGAAAGGTTCTCGAATGGCGACCACGTACCGGTAAGCGCAGCGTTGGACATTCACCGACCAGATGGTCAGATGACCTGAAAAAGGTCGCAGGCAAACGCTGGATGCAGACAACTGCCAACCGATTAATTTGGAAATCATTGGGAGGGGCCTATGTCCAGCTGTGGACTGACTGCGACTGAAATGATGAATTACAATTTCGTTAATTTAAATACGATTAAGATTACCTACATAACGTCACCAAAAACCGGTCAAGTGCGAGTCGGACCCGCGTGCGTGATTTTTTTAGGTTTTTACAGATTGTGTACGATCTGTAAAAACCTAAAAAAATCACGTTTACCTTTGTTTTGGGTTTCGCATTCGGTTCGCCGATTTCGAGTGATATGAGTCAATTTAATGGGCAAAATAGAGCCCCTGAGGGATGAATTATGTACGAAGATTTCTAAAGGACTGTTCAAACTGATGTGAATCCCGCGCGACTGGCGGGACGCCCATAGAAATATAAATCGGTAGAAGTGCCGTTGCGTATGAAAAAGTTAACTGGCCTGCAAATGACACTTCTTTATATTCTTATTTCTGTGGGCGTCCCGCCACGCGAGGGGGTTCGCGTCAGTGTAAACGGTCTATAACGAGTAGAGTTCACAATGAGCTAGTAGGTGTGCGCTCGCTGCCAAAGTGCTAGTACAAGTGTACAGTCAACAACATTGATACTAAATAGGTGACAGGTAGACAATTTTCACAGATGATGTATTTTACCGCTTTAACAAAAAATACTAAACAAAAATAGAATGAAATAAATACATAAGGGGGCTCACATACTCGAAGGACGTTTTTTTAACCGACTTCAAAAAAGGAGAAGGTTCTATGTTCGTGTGTATGTATTTTTTCTATGTATGTTCACCGATTACTCCGCCAATCCGTATCAACAATCAATATGGACCGATTTAAATAAATCTTTTTTTATTCAAAAGGGCATACTCCCGAGGTAGACCTATTGTCACCAAGTTAGGATCTAATGATGAGATCCCGGGAAAATCGAGGGCAAACCTAAAATTTTTTAGGCACGTTACATATTTTACATATTTTCATAAGCTAGTCAAGTCTTTACGTCCAGTAGTCACCATATTATGTAGATGAGCTGATGATGGAAGGTATAAACCCTTTAACGGGGTAAGGAGTTGGAGAATAATTCTTTGTATCTTCACCTGATTACTGAGATTCTCATTCATTTTAAAAGAAACTACCCCGATTGTCTTGAAGTCAACGTATCGGTCCTGATGATGATGGAATCTAGGGGAAATCGAGGGATTTTTTATATTTCACTACTATTTGGATATCGACGGTTGAAAGGCTATTTGATTCAAGCGCCATTTTTTGCGATTTTGAGTTATATATTAATGTATACTGTCTCCGTGGTCCAGTGGTCACGGCGTTTGCTTTAGTTGTTATCATGGAGTAATTACAAAGGGGAGATGCCGTACTAAGCGTTTTGTAAGAAACCATTTGTGAGGCTACACGGGGCGGAAGGCAGACGTGCGGGGTGCTTGGTTTCGGCCGTGGCTCCATACTTAATAATATCCATCTTACGGAAAGTAGCAGTACTACGTTATTTATAAATTATCAAGTACTTCAGACACCCGACACTAGATGTCACTACTGTTTTCTTACTGTTGTTTTTAATATTAGGTATAACTTTTAGAGCGCTTAAATATATCATAATTAACAGAAACCAAAGAAAATTATTTCTAATTAATACATATAAAAAACGTAACTAAGTACAACTTACCTGTGGAAAGATATTTGTCGAGTATGTTCCAATTTTTTGTCAGAAAAGTTTTTACACTGAAGCATACAACACTTCATCCTTTAAATTTATATGAAACAAAATTATTCAATGCTAAATTCCTAAAAAAGTCGTGGAAAATCGTGATAAACTTAGAAGCTCGCGATCTGTTTCTCGGTACGCTTTTGAACGAGCAATGACAAGCTCCGCCCACTTTTGTGTCGGCGAGGCGCCAATGATTATATTACTGCGCCATTTCAAACGGCATCTCCCCTTTATAATTACTCCATGGTTGTTATGGAGGTCGTGAGTTCGATTCCCATGCGATGCATAATTCATACAAGGCGGTTCCGGAAAACTCTGTCACCAGGGTATGCAGGGTCGATTGGCCATGTAACCCATTCGATATGAATTGAATGAATGAATATTAGCCGATGCTGGAACGTTTAACCCAATCCCAAAAATGTAGTTATTGCATTTAAATCTAAAAAGGAAGAAATAAAAGTTTTTGAAAATAAAAAATGAACAGACTTCAAACTCGTCTGAAAAGGAAGAAATAATCAATAAGTTGTTGGTTGTTAAAGGTGGTTCCTTATTACAAATTTTAATTGATTTAAACAGTTCATTTTAATTATCTATCTATAGACTAATAAAGACTTAGATTAGTCTAGTTAGTAGGCTATCCGGCCATCGAGATACAGATTAACGCCTAGTTCATGGTGGGTGGCAGAATGATGGACCTACTTTTAACTAAATCTTTTTGTAGTTAAGAAATGGGATAGTAATTTGTTTTCTATTTGATTTTCATGAATGTCGTAATGACACTTGATATAAAGTTATTTGAGCCAGCGCATTTTAGTCCACATCCGCTTTTCGTAGTGTAGTGCACAAGCATGTCAAATAATACCTAATTATTACAATATTTTTCTTCATCCCAACGTGTTTCCCAGTCACATTCTTAGCTTAAGTTTCAGAGCCTATGTTACATTTAAATCATTGTCCTACATTAAGTAAATGCATAAATCCATCACAATTAAAATTGACTGTGGTTGTTTGATGATAAGTAATGTGTTTTATTTTAAAGAGAACCCTTCGTTGAATTTGCATAAGATATATGTTTCTAATAAGTTTACTATATGATCCATCCAATAGTTGAAGTGCTAGTTTATATTATAGCCCCAATAGATTTATAAGAAAAGTTTTAGTAATTATTTGAATTTTTGATAATTATTTGAACTCATTTGCTATTACTACTGGTTGTTTGTTCAAGTAACGCTTAACGGTGTAATACAGTTAATATTACTCTCTTAATCGTAAACTATGCATGCAAGTTTTATATTATTTGCTTATTTTTTTTTTAAGTTGAGGTCCGTAAGTCGGTATTAGTTTCTGTTACGCTTTACAAACTTTTTGGTTCCGTAAACTTTATATGAGGCGCGGAGTGGTGCTACACTATATTTATTAACGAAAGAAAGAAATAGTTTATTTGCAATGAAAGTGGTACAGACGTTACAAGACATCCGGCGCATGAACAAAGTTTAAAAACTTAAACCTTGTTTTGTAAGATTTAATAAATATACCTATTATTTATAATACTTACAAAGAAATTCTAATGGTAAAATTGTTCAATATGCAAAGGCCAAAACCTCCGCCTTCCCGGCAAGAACGTAGCTTCGTTATAAAAATCAATAGCATTAGTAAGTCCGTACAAACGAATTATACGAATCCCGTTGTGTGCGTCGTCAGGCTTTCAGTGTGCGGGAAACAAAAAAAAACCACCAGCGAAATTCTTGTAATAAAAATCAATCGGAGCGGAGAGAGAAGGCGCCGCCGTGCGGGGCGCCGACTGGTCGGGCGGGGGCCCACCCTAGCCTCCACTCTGCATACCTACACGCGCTATACTGCATCTACACTGTGCTTTCAATTTTTTTTGGCACTTAATTGTACTTCTACAATACCTATTGATACTTAGCGGTCTAACTTGTATACTTGAAGAGAAATCGTGTCATTTATCATGGAATCTTAAATTTTAGTTCTAGGTTGAGATGCAAATGGGGAGCGAATATTCGCAGGCGGGAGGATGGCATGCCGCCGCGGCCGGTTCCCGGCAAAAAGGCGTTTGTTTTTATTTCTTCGGCGCGGAAAAAAATTCAGCACGCGCCGCCCTGCACCTCCTAAACATGCGCCACGCAGCGACGCAGACTCGACCGGGTGTGTGCCGAATTCACTTTCATTTGTGACATCTCATCGTCTCCCGAAGGTCAATTTGCAGAGTTATCCGCGTCCGCGTTGCATGAGTGACGCGGGCGAGCGTTTGCGGCGGCTTCCGCTGACCGACTAGGTGAGAGAGTGAATTTCGCGCCCTCGTCTCCGATTTTGTTTCCCTCGCGTTCATCGGCGCCCGTTTTACACCGTCCTTCGCTCGGGAAGACGGTGAAAGTGAATATCCGGCTAAGTGGCGGTGAGTCGCGCAGACGTGCGCTAGAAAAAGCATGGACATCGCGAGAGGGTTACCCGCCAAACTTTACATTCACTAGAAACGCGACAGGTGATGCACAGAGTTCTACACTCTACTGACCTCTACTTAGAGTCGTCAATAGTGTACACCTGCGACGATAAACTTTTGAATTAGACACGCGGGAACTTTGTTACCATAGAAGTTTCAAAAGCTAAGTTGGTTTGTATCTAAGTTTATCGACGCGTAGTCTCGTTCTTGTTCTTGTTGTTGTGGGCGAGCGGGCGAAAACAAATGGATTTAAAAAAGTTGCGAGGGCCGCCGTGTGCGACTGAGAGGGAGCCGACTTTGTACTCTTCATTTGTGCACCAATCGAGAAAAAATTCAATAAAGCTCGCTTCCTTTTGTCTAATTGCCTATGTAAACGTACTTATAACTGTGACTGTTCGATTCTTGCGACGCAACATTCAGTTGTGAAAATGGGGTATAGCGTTTCGTCTTTTTAATACCATTGTCGATAAAATGCAAATAATTTTCGATGCAGAAAAACTTAAAAAATTGTGTTAATTTTTGTTTTGACATGTAACGGTTTATTTTTTTAAGAAAATTCCAAGTGTGTTTTTGGTTTCTAATTACAATTTGTGAGCATAGTGTAATTTCCAGGAGATGCCTGGCAACGGAGCAGCGCAAATCAAACGCGAACCGCTCTCTGACGAAGACGATAGTAACTCGCTCGCTCACGGGTACTTGGCCAATCAGGTAAGCTATTAGTACCTAGTGTGTCTAGTACTTGGTACATGAAAATGTTCACATTGTGCTAGTAGACTTGTTGGAAAAAGGCGAAAGGAAATTATCACATTACTGTATAGTTTGGCTTTGTATGCATCTAACAGTTATGTTTTCACTAGTTATTTCCCGCGTTGGTCGTGGTTTTGGTTTCGTTAATTACTTGTGTTATTTGAAATTAGGGCGATTTACCTGCAGGCGCCCTATTTTTGAAATGAGTTACATTATACAAGAATAAAAATCGGTATCGAATAAAAAATATTTGACTTGCCAAATGTGCTTGAGTCATATTTTCAAAAATAGGTGAGTTGAATGATTTCATTAATCGGTTTTTATAGAGTCCATTATACTTTGATCTCAATCAAAAATAGTCAGGAGCCCTTTTTTTGAAATGTGTGTTTAATGTGTGTGTGTGTATGCATAATGTCATATTAAATTAAAAAAGAATGGCCCAGATCACAGAACATTGCTTGATATTTAAATCAAAATTACATTAATTTCGTTAAAATTTTTTCATAGTATATAATTAGATTTATTGAAATATTCTAGCTACCATCGCTGGGACGGTACGATCATGTATGCAGACAAGATGACGGCGGGACACAAATGCTGCATTTACAGGTTATCTAGTTTATTGTTTTACTATTCTTTTTCCTAGCTATAAGCACTACACGGAAAAGGAGAAAAATATAAACGTCATACGCGGCACACACAACTTGTGCCGCACAAGATAGACAAGATAAATTGCAGAGAAACCATATTTTTTAAATGTATGACGTGAAGTCTCACGCAAGATCTGTGAGTCGGTTGGCGAATGATTTAACACTCGTATTCTTAAACATAACCTTAAGAATGACCTTCACTCAAACTCATTGGAGGGCGCCTCAAGGAAGTCCTAGAATAATCCTTGAAAACGATATTCTAAGTTGGTTGCTTGAACAAACTCCAATGAGGAACGTCAAAGGTTTTAATACCAATTTTAAGCACAAAAAAATTGAAAATTACAAATGATAAGTCAAAAATTAAATAAAGTAATGGATACTTCGGCCAAAAGTGGCAAAAAACGACTTATTAAATTCACTTTATTTCATTTCAAGGGCGCCTCAAGGTACCTCTCGACCAACCTTATATTTGACAGTTCGATACTCACCTCCTATGAGGAATCTCCTTAAGTCAAGAAAACTAGTGTCGACTAATCATACTAATGAGTTGGAGTAAGGTTGAGTCGAGTTTGAGCAAACGTTTCAGAATATGGGGGTTATTGTTCGTTATCGAATTGTTTTATTCATCAAAATCGGTTAGTCGAACAATTTTCATTTGACATATTTTATGAGCCATACATTAAAAAAATAGGGCTCTTGATTAGCACTGACGCGGCCTGTACGTCAACCATGAGATTATATTGACGCAAATGCTAGCGACTCCGTTAACAATTTAGTATGGCAAACCTGTACGGCGCCTCTGGCGGATAGTAAGGTAACTAAAAAGCGGTCGCTAGTGTCTGCGTTAAAATCTCATGGTAGAGGTACTGGTTTAATACTAGAAGATTATTATCTGCTCTTAAGTCTGTGCTTGTAAAAGTGTTAACAACTGATGAACTGGACGGGTATATTTCTCGGATTAGGCATTCCTTTCATAATCTATCTTTGTGCCGGCTCTACGGTTTTTCTTTTTTTTGTACAGGGCAGAAATATAATAAAGACCCCCACCCAAATGGTAAAATAGAATATAATTAAACTTTCCAAACATTTTATAAATTCCGATCATTTTCTTCAATCTTGTGGATGAAATCAAATTCGTTAATTTGCAAGAATCTGTAAAATACAATAAGTATAAATAAAAAAAAATTGATGAAATTAATATGGAAATATATTAGATCATAGATCATTTTCAATCTATATATGCTAATCTAATAAAATTTATAAAAAATGTAAATAAATAATAAATGTAAAATGACTAAGTAAGTGACATTGAAGCCAATTGTAAGTTCAAACTTGAATTACAAGAAAGTAAAACGAAGAGAAATAAAAGGCGGCAAATCGGCAGAGAACAGCTGAGTAAGTGACATTGACAGGCGCGCAGTGCAGCCAATACAACAACACAAGGTCCGACAAGCCCAGTCGGGTCGAAAATGTGACATATGACAAACAAAATGTGTCGTTTAATTGATTCTAACTTTAACTTTCTTAAATGATTCTATATTAATCAAAAAAAAAATGTGGGTTCGAGGTGGGTTCTTTTATAATTTAATCGTTTGAGGAACCTGTTATTTATGCTAAAATTTAAGAGTAGTTGAATTGCCATTTTCTTAAAAAAAAATTGCAGCAGACGATATTGAGAGTATCTTTTTAACCAGACTTACAGTCTCAGAGATGGTTGAAGCCCACCCAAATAGTCATCAACGTAGATAGAGATATTGCAGACTCTACGGTTTTGTTAGAGGCCATTGAAGCCAGACTTACCAGACAATTAGTAGCCAAATAAGGGGCTGATGAAGTTTCAAAGGAAACAGTATTGAGCGTATAAGTTTTAAGGAGAAGCTTTGGATCACTACGAAATACAATTTGCTGTAAAGAACGTTGTGATGGTTCCAACTTATGCATCGGTACATTTTCTCGTCATCACCAGATACAACATACTTGTGCTGCCTAAGGCGCAGTAATATTGACAACAGATCATCCTGAATGGTCGGGCCTACAATTTGGAGGTCATTAAGTGACACACCAGACGTTGTAGGAGCGGAGGCATTGAAGACCGTTCTTAATCTAGTAGTCAGTGAAGACTCATGGAGAACTCCATGGGGGTCAAGAAGTATTAAATTTGGCTACCTGTATGTGGCGGTTTGTTTTGAATATTTTTTGTCATATACCCCAAATTCTGGTACTCTTAAGAAACTCCAAATATTTTTTCTTAAAAATAGGATCACGTTGGAAACGACGTTCTAAAGAATAGAATCAACATCTGACTATATGGTATGATTCTCCTAAAATACTTGGGTCTGATTTAAATGGCATTTTTACCACAAACCTGCCATCTTCATTCCGATATGTATTTTCCTGAAAACTTAACACACAGGCTCGTTCCTCTTGTGACAGAGCGTGCTTGCAGGAAATCGAATTAAGCTCCAAGAACTTTGTATGTATGTATGAACTTGTTTGACTAGTCACTGCAGGTCCTGACACAATCCAACCAAATTAAGTTTCACAAAGCTTAGGCATTATTTTTCCTAAATCAATAGTGTTCCTACCTAAGACGGCCCAGAAGATCTCCTCTCCCACCAGGATGTCCACTACTGATGGAACATTGAATGATGGGTCCACCACGCATAGTTTGGATGGTATGGGAATATCTATTATGTTTACAAAGGAAGAAGGTAAAATTTTTGTGATTTCTGGTAAAATAATGCAATCTAAGTTTACTGTGTATTCCACATTATTTGACTCAATAGAGAGAATACAAGACTGTAATATTTGTTGATTGATAGTTTATACCTGTTACCGTGAAGCTCGCATTACGTCGTGACAAGCCCAATTTGTTGTAGAGGCGCTCGGTCACGAAGTTTGCCGTACTGCCATTGTCGAGAAGGATTCTCCCATTGATCTTGTCACCGTTGTTGCTTATCAGTTTGACCAGGGCTGTGGACAGTAATACATTGCATAAACTACATTAGTAGGATGCTTGGTAGCAGCTGACAATGCCACACTTTCAGATGTTTCTATTGGTAAACTACACTATTTGATACAGGGCATAGGTCTGTAGGTGATTTTCCTGCTGTTTCGAAGTGTAAGAGAGTATTATGTTTACCCTTGCAGTATCTGCAAGTATGTGCCCTACATATCTTTGTCCCATGGCCACTGCGCAAACAATTTTAAAAACTTTTAATTCTTAGCCTTTTTAATGCGCAATTCTATCGTTAGCATCTAAATGACTCACAAATGGCTGAAATGTGATCTTTTGTACACATTGGAGACTGCACCTTTTTTTGCAAAGATGTATTGCTGTCATTACCATCATTATCATCCACTGCTGCTAAAATAAAACGTTTTTGTTTACCTTCTCCTTCAAGCATGATGATGATGAATGATGATGATGCACATCATATAAAAAGTTTTTTAAGCTCTAATATTTTTTTACTGTGCCCATGGAGCAATTACACAGAGGAGATGTCGTTTTAAATGGCGCAGTAATGTGATCATTGCTTGTGCTCCATGGTTGGAGCCAAGGCCGAAACCAAGCACACCGCACGTCTGCCTTCCGCCCCGTGTAGCCTCACAAATACTTTCTTACAAAGCGCTTATTACACATAACAAGTTCCATGCCATGTCATAGTTAGCACATGCAATTCAGATATTTTTCTGACTACACTCAGGTAATTACAAAAGTTGGTTAGCTTAGCTTTCATGCCACTCCGGTTCTTAATAAGTGGATTGTCCTTTTAACAATAACTATAGGCTGGGATTGCACGTTTCTTTTTTCAATCTTGATAAACAAGAGGTAATACAACCTTGAGTAAATGTTAGCAAACAATTTTCACAGTTGATTCGAACAACTGGCAGTTTAGCTTGAATAAACAAATGCACTAATAATTGCTGCAGGATAAGTAACCACATACAGATCACTGAATGAAAGTACGTCTTGCGTTTTTCCTAATGAGGCGAATGAAAATGGGATTTTTCTGCGGCTAACAGCTGGCGCATAACTATGTTTATCAAATTAGTCCCAAGGCCTGGAAGAGTTGGCACCGCTGGCGCCGGCGGGCCCAGCCGCCACCCCGGTCTGCGTGAAGCAAGAGCCGACTGATGCTGTCCCAGCTACCACGCTAGAGACTCTGGAACCGGCATCACATTCCACGGTAAGGTGTTGTCGTCTATCACCGATTTCGGTAACTTCACATTGAAGATGTTGTTTATACTTATTTTTCCTATATAGTTGTGGCATGCATGTCAAGCACTTTGCTTTCAATTTTAGGGTATTCACTTTTTTATAAATGTAGAAATAACAAGCTCACTTTTAATTCAGGGCGCCACCACCCTCATCGACAGACACATGTCAATGTTGTGCTCAACCGAAGTGCCTGAGTCATCGGACTTTCTGCCGCTGATGGCTGTCAAAGACGAGCCTTTGTCTGAAGGAGGTAAATTGTTCAGGGATAATTAGGGCATTCAATGAATTTTCTTTTGGGTGAAAAAGTCTCTAGACCTCAGGAAATGAAATATATACCCTCTGGAGATTCAGTCTGTGAAAATAGTTGAAGTAGAGGGAGAAATCTCTTTTTCGACACGAACCACATGTTTCTTAATTTTTTTAACGATTTGGTAAGGCAAGGTAAATTCAGAATACTGAATGATATTTTTCTATCGGAACAGAACAACAACACTATAGTGAAGAAGACACCAGTGATTCCTGCGGGACACAACCCGAACCAACGACTAGAGCCAGTCCAAAAAGCTGGACACAGAAGGACATGGATAACGCGTTGGAAGCGTTAAGGAAACACAACATGAGTCTTACCAAGGTAAACACTGGTGATAGTAGGGTTTATCCCAAACCAGAACTATCTCCAAGAACTGGATCATACAGACATAGCACTAGAAGCTAGGCAGTAAAATTACGTCAGTGCGTGTTTTTTTATGCCAGGCGAAGTCAAACTAGAAATTCTTAATATTATCAATTGGGCTTCCGCTTTATGGGGTGCAGTATCGTCCAAGTTCTAGGTTTTGTGGTACGCTTTGAAAAACTTCATCTTGGTCGTGTCGACAACTCCTAAACTTGTTTAGCCCAATATGCTGCCACCTGGGCCATCCAGACGGGCTGTGCATCGGATGAAGACTTTACGGCTCTCATCAGACGCCCCTTTGGAAGTTGGAAAACTGACGCCAGGATAATTAAACATACGATAATATGTGAATGAATCTAAGTAATATTTATGGTAAGTAAGCTTTACCTATGGAGTAGATACTGTGGTTTCGTTCAATCCAAAGAGGATTTTCAATATCGTGGAATCGTTGATAAACATAATAATGGACTCTGAAGTGAAAGAGTTTCAACGTATTTATCTTAGGGCCTATGTTTAACTTGTAGCATAAAATAGACAATTTGGATTTGAATAAGACTGAAGCACTGAAGTCTCATATTTCGTACGACAGGCATCAGCGACATACGGCATTCCGTCCACCACACTCTGGCAGCGCGCGCACCGCCTCGGCATTGACACACCGAAGAAGGAAGGAGCCTCCAAGTCTTGGAGCGAAGCTGATCTCAGGGGGGCCCTACATGCCTTGAGAGCGGGCGCTATATCTGCCAATAAGGCTAGTAAGGCTTATGGTGAGTGACACTGTGATACGTTTAGCTTGTACGTTTAGGCCTCTAGACTCAAGATTTGTTAGTCTTGATCGTAGATACATTAAGGAATCCGTAATGCATAAGTCGATTGTTTTGAAAATATTATGCTTGGAGCTTTAATAACCGCACACGGCCATCCTTCTTAGATCATGTCTTCTTGATTGACTATGTAATTGTATTTAAAAAAAGTAATTTCTATCCTTTTTTTCTCTGTTTTGTTCCTGAGGTTGATGGTTAACTATGCCACTTTCGGATTTAAAAAACAAAATTATAGCATTAAGTGCTACTTGATTTTGTGCGTACAAAAGAGATAACAAGTCTTCCCGACCATCACTATTCACCACCCACTTGTCTTCATGTGAAAATTATAAATGCTAATTACTGCTTTAAATAGCAACAAATTTTATTGTTATTTTCCCTTCAGGCACAATAGTGTCGGCCCTTTTGGCATTGAGCGTTTGCTACCGCTCGCGAGTTTGCATCGCTCGCTTGATCAAAGGCAAAGCCCATGGCCGAGGTTCGTCCCAACTGGGAGCCCCTTGTGCATTTGCTGAAAAGGCTGAGTGGTTAATAGCCCTCGCCTCAAACTGTCCCGCTGTAAATTTAAAAGCTCACAGGAGCTAAAGTCCGTTAAAAAAAAAAATATTTTTGTAATTGGTTTCATATTTAGTGTATATTTTGTTTGTCATCATCCTTTCGAGTAGGTTACATCGTCAATTACAAAGTATTTACACCTTGGTGTCAGAGTTGTGCGGAACTGCCTCTCTGCCTCTGACGTGGTTACTTTAACGACCACTACAGCCGGGACCAACGGCTTAAAATGCCTTCCGAATCTCGGAATTTTGTTTGTAATAAATTATTATATACAGTCAAGTACCAATAACATTCCAGGCATCCCCAGCAGCACTCTATACAAGATCGCTCGCCGGGAAGGCATCCGTCTGGCGGCGCCGTTCAACGCCGCGCCAACCGCCTGGCGCCGCGCCGACCTCGAGCGCGCGCTCGCCTCCATACGATGCGGGGCGAGTTCTGTGCAGCGCGCGGCGTCGCAGTTCGGAATACCCACTGGTAATACGGATTATATCGCTTTATTCATAATTAATTAATTATTTATAAATTTCGTCAGAGGCCGAGAGGTGGTTCCGAACAACTCTGACACCATTAAAAATTACATTGTGGTTGTGAAAAGAAACGTATGTACAGCTGACCGTAAAGAGAGAGAGATAGAGTAAACGCTATGTTGTTTACACTGACTGATATTTCTGTAGACATTTCTAACAAGTAGTAAGAGACATGTGAGCATGTCGACCAAACGACCATGCAATGCATCTCGCACGTTAGCAGTAGAGAAATGTCTTTTGAGAGATGACTGACAATACGACTACAAGGTTATCATACACATTTTGGCATATTTTTCGAGATATCTCTAATTCGACTTATCTCTGACTGCGTGAGAATTGGGCCCCTGCAAGCCAATTTTTGTCTGATAGCGAATTGGTCCAACCATGATATGTCGTTCAGGCCGGCTGGGACAATCTAGGAAGCAAGCGCGGTCAGCCGATATTGGGCCAGCAGTAGGGGCAACACGCTAAGCCTACACACGAGCCAATCTAGGAAGCATCCCCACTCTTTCATCCTAGATTGCTCCTGCAGCGTCGAGATGAGTAGAGCCCTTTAGTTGTTTCCAGTTCAGTTCACGATATAAATAACTCGAACTGAACGAATGACCATTCGCCTTATACATAAAGAAATAAGAACGATCGTTAAGGTACTAAATTATTAATAGTACTAACTTATAAAACGGACATTCATACCCCCCCCCCCCTACTGAAATATTAAATAAATAAATAATATCAAGAAAGCAATTTCTTGCGGAATTCCATCCACTATATCACTCCCATACCCAAAAACACAACATTTTACTTCTTCTTTTTCACATTATTTGAACACGTTCTCATTCAGGGACGTTGTACGGGCGCTGCAAACGCGAAGGCATCGAGTTGTCGCGCTCCAATCCCACGCCGTGGTCTGAAGATGCCATGGGGGAAGCTTTGGAAGCTGTCAGGTATCATGTTTAAAAGCAAAATTACATATTAACAAACAATGATCACAATGATCGACGCCATACAGCGTGGCAATGCTGCCAGCTTTCTGGGCACTTTTTCCGGTAGATATCGATGTGGATGAATTCGACGCCTAAATTACCTAGGCTTCTTTTATATAAATCTGATAAATAGGAAGACCGTAATTTGGGTAATCTGTGATTGTACGAACTGAGCTAAGCATTCTTTTGATCCAACACAAAGGTTTTTACTTACTACCTCACATAAGTAATATTTGTGTTTATGTTCTAAATATAGTTGGTAATTCAGATGCATGTAAATTTCGAATGAGATTTTAAGGCCTCGATATATATAACTGTTTATTTATATAAATAAAAAAAAATTGATTATCCGCAGGGTTGGTCAAATGTCTATAAACCAAGCAGCTATTCACTACAACCTGCCATATTCATCTCTCTACGGAAGATTCAAACGGTGCAAATACCAGACGCAGGTAAGCCTTCAAATGTACTATTTTTGAAAAGTGTGACATCGGCGAGTCGAATAATTTTTGTTTGATATTGAATGATTTTTATTTGATATCCAACGATTTTCATTCTAAATATATGTTACACTTATCAAAAATTGCACTCCAGATGTACTATTTTGAGATCTATGACTCATTCAAAACCAAATTTTGTCGATTGAAAATCGGAATCGCCACTCACAAGTCACAAGTAATGTCGAATTAAGTCAATTATTTAAATTAAAACCATTTGACTCACACGTTTTGAGTGAGTCAAGATATCTCTTCTTATTATCACGTAGATGCACGTATTTAATTATATTTAAAATAGTTTATTTAAATATACAGGAACCAACTCTTGGCTGCAAGTACAGGGGCTTTAGGGATCCTATTAATTTTAGCCCATGTTGCAAAAATTCTAGATTCGGAGCTTATTTCATACCTTCGGAATTCGGTTGAGGTGAGATGAGACGGTCACATACTTTTTTAATGTATTTACCTATCATCAATTCCGGCAAACGCGGTCGCAATTTCGTAACGTTAAATCTGTTAATCAAAATTAACTTTCTGTAATTTCGAAGACTTTAAAAGTACTAACAGACGATCGATTTCCGAGGTCACGATAGTATTATGATACTATCGATAGACTATCGCTATCGCAACAACGCTACCGTCCGTCGATGCGGAACACGTTTTGCGCCTTACACGTACTTACGGAAGTAGTGTTGCCGCCTGATAGTCTGGCAAAAACAATGGTATCGATATTATTACTACTATCGATAGAATCGCAACAAACAATACTATCGATAGCATCGAAACAAACAATGCTATTGAAAGTTTATGTAAAAGTCAGAGATAATACTATCAATAGTATTGTTCTATATCAATCGTATTGCATGAAAAACAGCAATCGATAACTGATTTTCGGGGCCAACTATCGATAGTCCGGCAACGCTTTATGGAAGCATTATGGCAAATGGAGCCCTATTTTTAAAACGACATCGAACCGTCGAACCGGCAATAATACTACTAATAATGTTCGCCGGACATTGCGCTACACGATCGAACCGCACGGTTCGGCCGCTCATGTTCGATCGTCTGTAAGCAGTTTATGCATTGAATAGATTATGAAAATTACTGAGGACATTGTCACAGAATTATTTAATATTAATGCTTTGGTGACTATCGCAGAAATAAGAATAGCCCTACCAGCAAAATAGCAGTCTTCGCCATATTGCGGAAAAACATTGAAACTAATTTCTTTTATTGGCAACTATGTATTCATGTAACTTTTCTTCATTTCATCGTCATCTGCCAAAAAGAGATAGGAGTGGACGTTGAATATTTTGTGATTATTTCCTACGATTTATGTACCAAAATGGCTATTAATTTAATGACACTGTCAATTTTGTTGTTGACATGACTCATGCAACATGTTGCCACCTAAAGGCGATTAGTAGCGACGCCAATGCAGGGTTGTTATTTTCCTGGTCGAGCTATAGAAGCCATGTGTAGGCCAGTTAAACTTCTCGAGTTTTAACACTTTGGCACACGTTATGGCCCTTCTATATTTACATACCTAATGTTATTTCTATGGTAACCATTCTCATTTCTTTTCAGAATCTACAACCGACGCAGCAGACAGACATCCAAAAGCCAATGGAGATGGAGCAGGCGTGTCAACCTCACGACATGTACTACCACCACGCAGTGCAGTACCAACCTGCCGAAATGACGGAGATGCAAAACATTCAGAGTTTTCAGATGTTTGACTACCAGACGTACTATCAAAATGGAGTCGTCAGTTGAGGATATGAAGCCTCGTACGGCGAGGCACCTTGACACTCTTGGTGAAATGGCTGTGTTTTTGCGATTATTTTTATTATGATAAGTACGTGAGCTATTTGTCATTTGTTGGCACTGAAATCCGACAATTTCATTAATAAATCTCATAATTTTTTTGTAAACTGTCTTGGACGCCTGGCAACACTAGGAATGTCATGAACAGGACGTGTGAGGAGCGTTGTTCATGCTCTTTAACAGAAGAAGTCAATAGGCAGTAGACAAATTTTCTCTGACCATAGACAAATAAGCCGATCGGATTGGCAGTCTCCCATGTGGTCTCTGTTCATTTGTCTATATTATTACGACACTTCCGTGGTTGAATCATGCCATGCCGCAGCATGACCGTGTGCGGTCCCCTTTAGAGCTGTCAGCCCTGAAATAATTTTTGTATGTTGCCATGGACTTATTAAATTAAACTGGATTGAGCTCATTGACCTAAACCCGAGCAGAAAAAGACAGCTATAGCCCCCCATATTCTCAAACGTTTCCTCAAACTCGACTCAACCTTACTCCAACTCATTGGTATGATTATTCGACACTAGCTTCCTTGGCATATGGAGTTTCCTCATTGGAGGTGAGTATCGAACTGTCAAATATAAGGTCGGTCGAGAGCATGGATCTAAACCTAAAGGGATAGCGCGCGGACAATACGCTGGTGGTAGAAAATTTTACTAAATGCATTTCGTTATCCACCTCTCTCTTTCTAACTCGTGATGTGTCACCCCCGTATTCTTAAACATAACCTTAAGAACGTCCTTCACTCAAACTCATTCGAGGGCGCCTTAAGGAAGTCCTCGAAGTTTCCTTGAAAACGACATTCTTAGTTGGTTGCTTGAGCAAACTCCAAAGAGGTTATAATAACAATTTTAAACACAAAAATTGAAATTTACAAAAGAATAAAGTAAAAAATAAAATAAAGTAAGTAAATACCTAGGCCAAAAGTGGCAAACCCCTATTTTTATCTACTTTATTTCATTTCAAGGGCACCTCAAGATACCTCTTGACCAACCTTATATTTGACAGTTCGATACTCGCCTCCAATGAGAAATCATCATCATGAGAAGTCAAGGAAGCTTGTGACAAATAATCATACCAATGAGGTGGAGTAAGGTTGAGTCGAGTTTGATTGAAGGTTTAAGAATACGGGTGTTAGGGTGTGAATCTGGGTTTCCATCACAGCACTTCATAACAACCCCAAAAGTTGGAAAAAATGATAAACAGTTACGTAGCAATATAATCTTTATTTTGAGGTAGATTTTTATTAAAAAATTAAAAATAATTATACTTGTTTTTGATATAGAAATATAAAGCCCAATTATATTAAGCAAACTGACATTTTTATTTTACTGTATTTCTGACTAGGCAAAATTTTTGAAGTGATGGTAATACTGGGAGAGAATGCTTTTAGCATTAAGTCCGCCAATTGTAAACTTGTGGTACAATAAAGATTTATAAATAAAATAAATAAATAATACTTTGGGAAAACAGGGGTTACTCCAGGTCAAATTTTCTGGGGGTGCAGGGCAGAGAACCTCCTCGAGTGCCCGGTCCTTTGAAAGCTTTGCATTCTCACTTGATCCCAAGGATCCGGTGAGAGGGTGGGCTGACAAGGGACTCGGGACGGTGCACCCTGGGCGACAGTTAATAACTCCCTAGTAGTCGGGGTCTTATTAGCTGTCGGCCAATTTCTGCCAACAGCCCACTCCACCGCCGTCTATGATGAGACGGCGAATGGATGTGGGTCTGGGGGACGGGCGTGGTCCATTTATGGGCCACTGCCCGATTTGGGGGGGGGCCGAAAGGCCAACTGAGGGGGCCGCAAGGCCATGGCTGGAGGGCGTCGTGGTAGAATGCTAACGCGACCCCATGGCGCCCTCAACAGCCGGTGCGGAAACGCCGGAGGGGTTTTAGTGGGTATTCCGGGCTGACTAGCAGCCCGGCGAGTCCCACACTTTGTGCGTAAATGCATTTCCCCTCCGTTAACAAAAAAAAAAAAAAAAAAAAAGGTCAAATTTTCTGTCATCAGCCTATTGTATGCCGCTTTGGTTTCCATCTTTACCTTTCGATCCATGGTTAAGAGGTACCTTGAGGCGTCCTCGAAATGAAATAAAGTGGTTGTTATTCAGATTTCTACCACTTTTTGCATAGGTATCTAATTATTTTTTCATTTATTACTCTACTCTTTTGTATTTTACAATTTTTGTGCTTTGGATTGTTTTTATAACCTGTGACGTTCCTCATTGGATTTAGCTCAAGCAACCAATAAGAATATCGTTTTCAAGGAAAGTTTGAGGACTTCCTTGATATCATGTAGTTTTATCCCATGATTTTGTAAGATGCATAAGAATTGAAAGAAAAATGAGAAATTTGGATAAAAATAAATACGTGAATTTTCACAATTTCAACTTAATTCTTGAAGTTTAGGGATTGACATCGATGCTGTCAAACATCATATAGATAGTCATCATCATCATCATTTCAGCCGCAGTCAGTCCACTGCTGGACATAGGCCAGTCCCAATGATTTCCAAAATGATCGGTTGGCAGCAGTCTGCATCCAGCGTTTGCCTGCGACCTTTTTCAGGCATATAGATAGTATTGCACCCAAACGCTAGGAAGGAATAAATACATACCTACTGGTATCAAACGTACTTATATATTTAAAATTCAGCAATCCGACACGGTTTATGAAATAAAAGTCCACTAAGAACGCGGGTAATTTCTCGAAAAAACTCTCACGTCTTTAGAGATAAAAAAAACTTGGCGAATTTCTACTGCAAACCCCGTGTTCGTATTCTCATTTATCTCTCGTAATTGTAATATTAAAATTTTTATACCTACGTCTTTTTCAGATTTTTATCTAACTAATAGATAAAAGATATTTGCGAAAAATGGCTTAAAATAGTTGGCAGAGAAGAATGGTTGTCCAAAATATATTCAACTATATGTAGTAAACACTTTCAATACAGTTTTCAGTAGAGCGCGAATCGGACAAAATTACAACTAAGTTAAATAATGTCCACCTATTGGAAGTCGAGTCGGAGTGCTCGTTAAAAATAAAAATACTAAAGTAGCATGTTTATTATGTAATTTTATTCTAACTTATTCCAAATAATACTGCATATTTAATTTGGCAATGTTCTTAAGCTAAGAAAATTGATCATAGTGATGTCGACATTGCTCGGCTCAGCACTATTTGACAGGCCGTTATTTTCGACTAGACTCCAAAGTCTGCGCAGAACTATTAGGGAGGACGTTAGCACCTCCACACTCTGAAAATTTTATTGAGTCTCTTTTTCAGAGGAGCGTGGTCACCCTAGTTTGCACGAGTACCAACGTGATAAAGCTTGTATTTGCTAGAAAGAGACAGGATCCTCCACTATTTCTATCTGGCTTGGCTATTAGATATCTAAATTTGCAGAAGTACTTACCCCTGTTTAATTTAATAAGTCCATGTATGTCGCAGTCACTTGGGAAAGGAAATCAAGGCCGAGCAACCAAGATTTCGTATAGCAAATGTAGTTTTTTTTTTTAAATTAATAATTTACCTTCCAAATGTAAGAGGGCAAATTCAAATCATTTATTGCATTTCATATTACAGGGCTTACGTCATCCCTTAATTCCATCTAAATTCCAGTGAGTAAGCGTGACGGCGCAATACGGTTTGCGCCATCTCGCTTACTTACTTGCCTTTGAATGAAAGAGATGATAGTAAGCGCCATTTATTTTTTTGCCATTGACTGATCAATGTTTTTTGTTACCAAGCCAGTGTTGTACTTATTTTGTGCAGAAGTATGAATGAGAAAGTGGCATTGACTTTTGGCGGGAAGCTGGGAAGAGCAGTATCGGCGCTGTATTTTATTTTCCAAAATTTGAGTGTTTGTGCATAATGATGGTGGATTATTATTCGCAAAAAAGAAGTGATACAGTGTTAATTTATGTGATTTTCATGCTTGTTGCCAAAAGCTCCTAGAAATCGCTAAGTGCAGTTTTTCTACCACTTCCCTTAGTCTGATTCTTCTGACTAGACTTGACTACCGTCTAGCTAGACGTTTAGACTTGACTAGGACTTGAAGAAACCACACTATAGGACTAAAGAATATTGGAAAATTAAGAAGGGCTATAAAGGACTGGTATCCATGGCCGTAAATAAAACACATTACTAAAAAAAAAGTGTCACTTTTGTTTGCTAGGATAGTTTGTATGGTACAATCCGAAAAGTGAGTCTTGCACGGAGTGCGTCTTTTGTTGTAAACGCCAGAAGGCTGAACGGTTGTTTTAAAATGGTTAGTGATTTGTTTAAAACGTTTATTGTTTGTAGTGTAAGTTACATTAAGTCTGTAGTGAACTGCTAGATTATACTTTTAATTTTATGAGGGTAGAACATGGAGGGGTAGAATAAGTTTTGATAATCTTCCGTGCCATAATAAAATGTAGGCAGCGATTTTTGTGATTACATTGAAATGTTGTATATTTCGTAGTAAGGTCTGTCCAATCAATATACGTAATTTGTAATGTGATAGATTTTGTAGGATAGTTTCGAAAGCATTTTCAAACGTTAGTACCTATCTAGTTTAGATCAACTGATTTTAACAAAAATGTTCATGTAGCGCCATCTTTTTGGCAACAGCTTGTTTCTCATTCCCAGAACCTGATTACAGATGGCGTTATACTTAGAGGTGTTAAAATAAGCCGGTAGATGGCGTTATTAATTTTAGATTGCGAGAGAAGTTTTCGCATTAAAATAATAAACTATGTATTTAAAAAGAAGTAATAAGTTCAAACTAGCAATAACTAGTTTAATATTTATAGAAGCTTTTTAAATATTTTGATTAACTATCAGACTGAACTTGCTTTTATTAAATCTCATTGTCCAGTCATTGCGTGGTATTGTATATTTAGGACAAAAATGAAAATATAAGAATTGTACATAAAAAAGTCGTTTTATTTGTTATCTACAGTTAGGTATAAAATAAATTACATAATTTCCTCCATGCGTTCAGCTTGCGGCGTCCGCGAATATAACAAATTCTTGATTCATAAAATAGGCCAGTCGAGCTAATCCAATCCTATTATTGTAGGAAGTACTAGTTTTTTATTTGAACTGCAAGATCAATATTACTTTTAAGTCGACTGGTCCATTTTTAGACGTAAATGTCACATAAATAATAAAATAAAATAATACAAAAAGACGCGATTGCACGCAGTACGGTAATCTACGTATTTATGAAGTCACTATTTGAGCTTATTCGTACTTCGCATAACTTTTTCGTTAATGAGATATAACTCCAATAATGGTGATTACGTTATTAAATATCGATTTACGAGATCGTTATATGACAAAACTCTTATACTGATAGTGTACATTGTAATTTTTTTTTTCTTAACCTAGAGGCAATGGCAGTGGATCTATACAGGCAAAAATCACAAGTTTGTCTTCATAAGTATTTTTGAGTATAAAACTATTTACAAATATTAATTTGTTATTGCAATGTGCACCAATAATCTATTTTCCATGACTTCATAATAAGTTTATCTATATATATATATATATTTTGTTTTAAATGGAAATTCAATATTTTATTGGTAAACATGTTGTCAGTTCTATGATTTAGTCCTGCTAAATGCCATGTCACAAATTTACAATAATTTCCAATGATTCTAACTTTTCTATTCACGAGGTACATTTTTTTTTTAGTTTCAAACTCTTGTCAATGATGGCGCTATTTACATATTTATTCTGATAATTAAACATTTTATTGGCTCGTCAAAACATAAATTAAAAACATAGACAGTTATTCTTGTGGTTTTTGGTTTAATTTCAAACAATTAGGTACTGAATAACTGCCTCATAATACATGCTCATAATTTTAAAAATATTTACAAAATCAGTCATCCTAGTATAGAATTATTACACATCAGTAATTTACTGTATTATTTGCGTATACAGAATCGATTATTTTAAATAATCAGAAAAAACTTATAGTTAATAAAGTATTTTACTAGTGTGTATGTACAATACATCGGTATGTGTCCATTTCTGCGCTAAACCAGTCATAGATTAACAATGGCTGTAAAAATTAAAAAGACTCAAATAACACTATTTTGAACGCGCATTTGAATTTAGTAATGAGCGCATTTTGGTTTTTAGTAATGTGACGTTATAATTGTTTTTTGAGTTGATTTAAACATGCAAACATAAAAATATCCAAAATAGGGTTGTGCTTTCCGCGCTTTATATTCAGCCACGTAAACTTTCCAGTTTTTAACATCAAAGTTGAGTCGACGAACTCGGCACCATCACGTTACTGGAATACCGAGAAGCTACAGACGCTGATCGTTTTACTTAAATCTATTTACGTATATGTTTGCCGCGCACCTTTATACTCGACTAGACGGCGCGCGGCGGGTTCACTCGGCCGAGTGTCCTCGCACAATCGTCAATGGCACATGCGACACGGTCGCGGAACACACGGGTCAGTAAGCATACATCACAACACCCCGAAGTGTCTTTGGAAATTGTTCTCGATCGGTCCACTAGACGGGGCCGTAGTCGGATAACGGTTGCCCGGAACGAGCAGACGGCGCCGTCGGAGGAAGTTGAGGATTGTGAGGAGCGGCGAGCGGAGCGACGAGCGGCGTGGCGAGCGGGGCGGGCAGCGGCGCGGGCAGCGGAGCGGGGCCGCCGTCCGCGCGTCACACGCCGCCCGCCTGCTTGACGAGCGCGCGGTGCTGCGGCCGCCCGCCTCGCCACACGCGCCGCCACGACTCCAACGTCTTGCCCGACCAGATCCACACGCCCGACGTGATGCCCACCGCCAGCGCCATGAAGTACTTCAGCATCAGCGCGTAGTACAGCGGCTTGTCTCCGCAGCCCGTGCCGCACGCGACTCGCTTCAGCCACGACTCGTAGCCGCCGGCCTCGTACGCCAGGCAGCCGATCACCACGCCGGCCGGCACCGCGTACAGCACGCTGAACACGCCGATCCTGATCATCAGCTTCTCCAGCTTGTCGGCCTTCGAGCCGGCGCCGATGCCGCCCTGCCGCTTGATGACCGACCGGATGCGGAACAGCGACACGAACCCGGCGAGCAGGAACGTGGCGCCCAGAGCGAAGTACACGATGAGCGGCGCCAGCACGAATCGCCGGAGGTTCTCGGGCGACGTGTTGCCCACGTAGCAGATGCCGGCCACGGGGTCTCCGTCCACGGCTCCCGCGAGCAGGACCGCCACGGTTTTAGCCGCCGGAATGAGCCACGCGGCCAGGTGGTAGTACTGCGCGTGGCCGGCGATCGCCTCGTTGCCCCACTTCAACCCGGCCGCCAGAAACCAGGCAAAGGAGAGCACGACCCACCAGATCGAAGAGGCCATGCCGAAAAAGTACACCAAGATGAAGACGAGCGTGCAGGCGCCGGGCCCGCTGGCGGAGGTCTCGAGCGCGGCGCCGTCACACGCCACCTCGTCGTGGCCGAGCGCGAGTCGCGTCAGGTAGCCGAGCGCCACCATGAAGTAGCAGGCCGACAGATACACGATCGGGCGCTCCGGGTACTTGAACCGCTGCGAGTCGATGAGGAACGTGGTGAGCGTCATGAGCGTGGACGCGGCGCACAGGCCGCTCCACAGCGCCACCCACACGCCCGCGAACTGCTTCTCCTCGCGGGAGAAGAAGGCGCCGCGGCACGGCAGCGCGCACGCCGTCGCGCCCACGGCAGCTAGCACAGGCGTCGTGCTCGTGTTGTGTACGCTGCGCACGCTCACCAGCGGCGGCCGACACGCGCACGCGCACTCGCCGCCGCCGCCCGCGCCCGTGCCTGCGTTTGCAGCCCCCCCGCTTTCGCAGTTTTTTGGATCCTTGCAATGTTTGAACGTCTTTCTCGGAGGGGGTCTCGTCGGCTCCGGTTCCGGTTCTCTATCGTTCTCGTCCATGCATAGATGATCGGGATCCCCCAAACGCGGTAGCTTCTCGCAGGCCATTCTTTCCGGCCATTTGAAGCCGTACTGTTGCATTAGAGGCGCGCACCCGGCTCGTGCGCGTTCGCAGACGCTCCGGCAGGCCGGAAGAGGTTTCGCGTAGTCTTCGATGCAGATTGGCGTGTACACGGAGCAGAGGAAAAACTTAAGGTCTGCTGAACATTTGATCTCCACAAGGGGCCAGTATTGATGGACCTGAAATCGAAAGAAAATTGATAAGCTCACCTGAATTTAGAGAAGAAAGTAAATACGGTGAATGAACAACATCTAATAGTTACATTCTTGATTAACAGATTAAGATATGGCAATTGAAAACATTTCTAATAAGTGAAATCACTTGAGCACCAACTTATTTATAATTTACTCCTATAGAGTAGATGACAAGACCAGGGTCAACAAACAAAAGCCAACTTAGTGACTTTTCTATTTCTTCATACAAAAATATGAAACACCAACCTCCAATCCGGCTTCCTCCTGCGTATCATGGTCCAAGGCATTAGGGAAGGACGTCAAGTTGTATCCTATGCCCCTGCACATAGGGATGACTATCTCCTCACACCGCGGCTGTTGTAGAGCGGCCGAACCTTGGGCCAACGCCAGTACACAAAAGATCAACGCGCACCACCACATTGTAGATGTTGGGATTTTACCGCATCTGGAAAGAAAGAAAATTTCCATTAATTCAAGGTGCCAGTTTTTCGTAAACACAGTCATACTAAAGGAATATGTTAAGTTCCCTCGTGTGGAGGCAATAATAACTTCACTTTTGGGATGAAAAGTATATATGTTAATCCACGTTATAATCTACCCGTATGCCAAATTTCATCCAAAACTGATCAGCTTTTTTTAAAAGTATGACGAAAAACCGGAGAATCGAACGATAATGGTTTTCGTTTGATGTCGAATGATTTGCATTCGACATAAGCGGTGAGTCGTCCGATTTATATTCGGCTCATTATTTTTCATCGAGTCTTACTTCCCGAAAATAGCACTCCAGTGTTCTTGCGTGGAAGAGTAACAAATAATCGTCATAACTTTAGCATTTATCTCGAAGATCTGGGTATAAAACCTAGTCGGGTAAGTTTATCGGCTGTTTTACAACTGAAGGCCATTCGCGAATCTGGCTGATAATGTCCGATAACAGATAACAATCGTTATCAGCAATTATGATACACATTTACACTGTGTCGCGCTACTGTTCCTCACAGTGAACCAGATATGATAAATAAAAAAATCTTGTTTTGGAAACGCCGAATAAGGAAAGTTATTTTTTTAATTTATTAGAGAAAATTGTGGAATAATTAGAACTCACATTTTGATGTTCTGAATACGTAATTTTCTAAAAATGTTAAAGAGCAAGAAAACAATAAACACGTACGAGAATCTCGGTAACTAGTAAGTAAATTAAGTCAGTATTTACTATTACGAGTATCTATTTTGTGGTATTTCTAGAATTTTTTCAACAATGTATAAAACAAGGTCATTTCCGTTTCTTCCACTGGCGTCGTGTTAATTTACGAAATAATTTGCGATTTCTTGCACTCAAGTGAATCAACAAATTAACGTTCAGAATATTTACTCCTCTTATCGCGTCTTGTCGAACACACAGATAACATATGTCAATTCAAATGAACATATAACTAATTAAGTCTGTGGAGAACAAATTACAGACATAAAACGCTAGTATATATACAGGGGCACGTGTCTGTATGTTTGTGGGCAGGTTCGACGAACCAACAGTTTAAGTTAAATAGTAGTATTTATTTTAGGAGAACATGCGGCGTAAATATAGAGCGATGATTAGACGAAAGGTGAGAGAGCAGAGTGGATTTATTTCAGTTAAATAAATACTTATTGATGAATGTCTCTGAGAGACAGATTTGGTAATTAATTGTGGAGGGAATCTAGATTTCCTTCGATGTGCTAACGTTCAGTTCTGAGATTTTGAATATGAAATGTTATTAAAATGACACGAGCCGTACAGAAAAGTTCATAACAAATCAAATCTAGGTGTATACATGGGGTGTTTATAATATCGTTAAGGTTTTCAACTGGACATCAACACCGATGCTTTTAGTGGGCCACTGAGCCCCAAAGTTTCTAAACCTTTTATAATCTATATAAAAGGTCAATCTAATATCTATTGCCTAAATAGGTCTCATAGTTCTGTGGTTTCCTACAAATTATTTAAGAAAAATTATCTATAAAATTATTATATAATTTCTTTTTTAATTTTAATTTTGACACAATTTTTTTTATTTCAATTTATTTTCATACGTTCCGAGTACACCGTTGATCGACTTAGGCATTCATTTACACTGGACTATACCAAATTGATCTATGGCGTAAAGAGCACAGGCGCCTTGGACGCCGGCCGTCCGACCGAATCCGAGTCCGGCTTAATGTGCTTTTAACGACACGCGATATCCACGAGGTATCTGCAGGATCTACCAGACAAATATATCTGCCAGACGCTATATGTTGGCAGATAAAACAGATCGGTTTATAGCGTGTGCAGTCGGAATGCGGTTGTAAACAGTCTCTAAAGTTCTGAAAACGATGTCATTATAAATGTAGTACGATTGATTATTTTGAATTTTGTGATTACTTGCATTGGAAAAATGTATACAGGCGAGACGATTGAAGCGGGTAAGCTATAAAATATTAACGCACAAGTATAAATAAAAATGTACAATAAAACCGTTATAGGCACGGAAACATTTCTTAGTCATATAACCACTAGCATTAGTTTGACTGGAGTAAGTTAGGAGCAAGTTTTCAAACAAAGCGCTAACTATTAGCTAGTTAAAGCTAAGCTAAACCAGCCTTGGGGCCGGTTAGATGGCGTCAACTTCATGAATAAGACAATGTATGTAAGTGCCATTTACGTACGCATGTAGATGTATGAAGTTCACGCCCGAATATATAGTACGATGGCTCTTTAACCACGATTAACTAACTATTTTGCATTGTGTATGTGATGCAAACGATATCAATCACTTAAATTTTATATGTAGTTCATTTATACATATTCTTCTTAAAGCAATAAAGTTTAAAAAATATATCATGAATTGAGAACCATCTAATAATAAAATGTGAAATGTTTTATTTCACGCAAATAAAACGACGGGCAACCGTGGATGACATCACGCATACATAATTTTATCTATTAAAAATATTCATAAAATTATCACCTATTTCAATTTTATTTTGTAAATTGACCAGCTTTCGACGACCATATCAATCAAATCAATTAAGTTGAAATGCAACGTATTTTCATCCAGAGTTATGTATTATTATTATATTTTCTGTGGTTAGACGTGTCAAATGGAACGCGGGAAGAGTAGGCGGGAAAATTATGCGTCGGCGATTACCCGCGAAAATATTAGACAAAACGCTAAACTATCGGTAGCTAGCTGTTGTTTTGATGGCTCGCTCAATATTTACATGATAAAACATTTTATTAATAGCTATGAAATCTACAAGCACCGTACGATCGTTTCGATCTGTTTTCATTTTGTTTACTAAACTGTTATGAGATTTAGGCAATAAAGTTGATTGATTGATTGATTGATTTACGTTGTAGATTTATTGCGGTCGAGTAGGTATGATTTGAACCACTGATAAGAACTTTAAACTGAATTAGTATAACGTTAAGTTGAATCTAATAATTAGTTAATGATAGAATATGATGCAAAATGTATTTAATTCCGACAGAGATTTAAATGTACTTTAATAATAAAGCCGCCTGAAATCTTTTTAAGAAATGTGCTTTCATTTTCCATTTTTTACCTCTCATTTACTTTTTCACTGAATAATCTTTAGGGTGAAACGCCGCTATACCCATACATTCAACCGATCGGAAACTACTTTATTAGGTGTAGTATGTATGTAAACCGGCAGACACATGGCACCCACGCCTGGCCGGTTCGACCCCACATAAGCCCGCATTGAGTTTATTAACTGGCGATTATTCCGGGCCACTGGAATAGCCGCCATTGCAAGGACCCTGCTCACTGTGCTTGCCCACTGATCTTTCACAAGCATTGGTGACCAGAATCTAGCCTTTGATTTGGACTTCGCCTCGTTGCATTTTCTGGATAACTTAAGAAGACGAGTGCGAGTGAATCGAATTATGAGATGAGATGGGAACGGCGACACGATGATGGATGAGAATGGCGAGAAACGATGTTAAATATTTTGAAGAAAAGGGAATTAAAAAATAGTTTTCTTTCCTTCCCTCATTTTGAGTCGGCTGAAAGAGATTTCTTTAGAAACAAGCCGCATTTTTTTTATTAATGTTATTTGTTTCGTATTATCCTGTGTATTGGAATTTAGTAAATAAATATATTATGGTACCTATTTTTGTTTCTCTTCGTTCTTAAACGCCTATTTCCTAGACAGTTAATAAAGATTTCCAATTACTATGATCCTTAGTCCTTATTACAGACCTCGCTTCCTTAACATACACACATTAACCTGCAGTTAGCCCTACATAATTACATATTCTATAATATAAACAGTTCTCGACCAAGTGCACTGGGTCCTTAACAAGAGAACGTGTCGCCTGCGCGGGCGCGCGTTCCTCTGTTTATATTGCGCGTTCACGCCAATTATGATTGAGTTATTGGCCGCAGCCCGCGGCTATACCTGTAGACAGGGTTGCCATGTCTGCAGATTGAACAGCCGTAGCTAAAGCTCTAAGATTTATTCCTAAGTAAATAGTTATTCCCATATCTCTTCATTGGTTTTCTCCCATTCACTGCCACACACACACAAACTTTTTTTTTTTTTTTTTTGACATGACCTACAATTTTTAGCTCCTTTTAGAGCTTTTAAATTTACAGCGGTACAGTTTGAGGCGAGGGCTATTAACCACTCGGCCTTTTCGGCAAATGCACAAGGGGCTCCCAGTTGGGACGAACCTCGGCCATGGGCTTTGCCTTTGATCAAGCGAGCAATGCAAACTCGCGAGCGGTAGCAAACGCTCAATGCCATAAGGGCCGACTCTATTGTGCCTGAAGGGCCTACTGAGAACCTATCGGTGGCGAACCCGCCACCGATACCACCAACCATACCCCTGTACCATATACCCTGTATTCAGAGACATTTTAGTTTTTTTTAATTGTGTAGTGTAAGTATGTGGTTCACTCATATCAAATGGGTTAGGTACATGGTTTTGAGACGCTTAATCGACCCTGTACTTCTAGTGACAGCGTTTTTCGGAACCGCCTTTCGGCCTCTGACGAGGTTCCTTTAATGATTACGACCAATTATGTGGTAGTTATGTCAAAATAAAATGATAATGTCAGGAGTTTCAGTTAAGGACCGGATTTCATTGAAGTAAAATTTTATCAATGTCTTGATGACATTTCGAGCTGATGAATTTCTTTAATAGAAAGTTCACTTGTTCAATGCTTGTTCATAAGGGTCCAAGGTTTCCTATTCACCAGCTGTGCCCAACCCTGTCTCTTACCATATCAGAGTTCGATAGGCCTATGATCAGGCTTAGCAGAACTGGTTCAGGAGTGCTATTTTTTAAAAGTATGACTCACGCATAATCGGCGTATCGAATAATTTTCATTCGAACTATTACATATCCAAAGGATATTGTAGCGAACATTTTGAAAATGCATGCTTTTTTGACGATGTATATATAGCTTATTTCATTGCAATTTTAATTGGGACACGCAGTTTTTTTAGATGAAAGCATAACCTATTAACTTTATGTGGATTGGTTTTACAGTTATAAACATTATTTTTATATTGAGTTATTATTTTTTTGTTTGGATCATTATTATCTAAACTCCAAGGTCGGACGCACCTTCTTCGCGTCGTTCCTTAGTACAAGATTTTTTCTATACGAGTATACTTAGGTACTGAAAAGTTAAAAATATATCGTGAATTAAGAGACAGGCTGATTATTATCTAGCTTCTCAACTAACAAAAAGCATTAGTGCTTTCAAAATGTCTAATTCTCTCTCATACAATACAAAGTTCTTTGTTGCGCCAATATATTACAAACAGTTTTATATGGAGAAATACCAACAAAAAAGGTCTTGTACCTTAGTTATCAACTATGATGTATCTAGATCTACCAAGAAACCACAATGATGATTATAATCATCTCCAACGGCGCATCTCATCAAGAGGAATATCCAAATAGATCTCAGAGTTACTGACAATCTGCAAATGGTGGTCACGGTGAGGGACACGATTTGAAAGAATTCTCTTATTTATAGCAAACAACAAAACTCACCACAATTTATCTTAAAACTGAATCCCCCTTATTGACAAAAAAAAAAAACAATATAGATTGGTAGCCACAAACCGATCACAGTTTTCCTACGTTTGAGAATTCTATGATGATGGTATATCATAAACGAGTAGACTTGCCAATATTGGTCCATTGGTGGGGTTGACGGCCGAACATCGGCTGGCGAGCAGCCAAGCTGTTTAAAAGCGTTAACTTCGATTCTGGAATGAAAGGCAAGCGGAGGTGGGAGAGGAAGTGAGTATTGGAGTTCCGAAATTTGGAAATCTAGTTGTGCACTGAGGACTACACTAAGTTAAGAAATTTACGTGGTCTCCCCTGAGGGAGCCAAAAAGGGAACAAAGCTACTAAGAGGATATATGTTGCGTAATTTTTTTTTGAATGTTATGAAAAGTCAGTCAGCATCAGAATCGCCTGACGGTAATGGATAATACGTGGGCAATCACTCTTTTTGTATATGAAAGATAAGCACACTGGAGGTTACCTAAAAAGAGATTGCTTGCGTTACAATCACAATAACTTTTTTAACCAATAAATTTTTTTAGCTTTCCAGTCTTTTCTATTTAGAACAACTCCTGGCCACTCTTTCAAAAACTGTTAAGATTGTCGTGCCACCTCCTTCTTGATAGGCATTATCGGTATCCAGATTATATAATAGCACAAAATAAATCGCTTGTTCTCCAATCTTGCAGCGCGAGTTCCATCGTAACTGAACTAATGAAAATACGTTCAAACGCCCATGAGCTCACGTGGCAATCGATATGGCAGTTTAGGATATACGACTATCTGTTGGTTGTTGCGATAAAACGTCATAAAGCCGTGATGCATGGGATCACAATGTATTGTCAAATGATATTGTGGTTTGATTTACAGTGAAATTCGAAAGTGGAGTTGGGTGAACGAAATGATATCGTGAAGAGAAATCTTTCCTGGTAGTTGTCTAAAAATGGAGAGTGAAGGTATAGGCGTATGATCTTCGGTTCAGAAATAAGTGGCTAACCGTTTCTTCCTGTGGGTAAGCACTAAAAAGGTCGCAATTTTCATGTCCAAATGGTGATGGTTTCCACTAGTTAACAAAAGCATTCTCATTGACATTAGTCAGATGAACTAAAAATAAACCGATTAGCGAACTTGAACTGTTTGGTGTTCCGATTTTCACTAAGTATTTGTCCGCCGTCCGTTGTTATAGCAATAAGTCCGAGTTTGCTCCAACGGTTTAAGTCGTTTTTATTGTACATAATATTTGTTTCTGTATGTCTATATATATAAAAATCAATTGCTGTTCATTAGTCTCGCTAAAACTCGAAAACGGCTGGACCAGGGAAGGTTTAAAAGGTGAATATATTCGGAGGCGGTACGAAGTTTGCCGGGTCAGCTAGTTAACAATAAAGATATATTGTATTGCTCCAGTCATCAGTTTTGAAAATACAGGATTACACTTACATGATGACCTTACGGCCGTGTGGCCTAATGACTATGGCAGATATCGTACATTAGGGTCTCAAATGATTAATTAGCGAATCCATTAAGTAGGGACGGCCATGTGATATACTCATAACTTGTCTCAGACATACTGCTTACGAATAACTGAAACAATACCCGATCCAGTTGTCCGGTAAATTCCACTGAATCAACCTAGCCACATGAGTAGATAATAGGAAGAGGAAGGCATTATTGAATTGCTGAGAGATGGGCACTTACACGCACGTAAGCGAGGGGAAGGTGTGCGTAATACACTCGTCGACACGGAGGTAAAACAGCCATCAGTGCTTAAAAAAAATTGTGGCGCTGCTTTTTCTCTGATTGGGTCTTAGAAGGGGGTATATTGGAAATAAAGAATTTAATATCACGCTATAGTAAGATTTTGTCTATAACGGTCTTTAATATTTGGTTGACTACTTAAGTTTGCCTAAGAGCTAATGAATAATCTAAACTTCCAACTTAACGGTTTTATGAGAATAGGCTTTCCTAAAAAATATAATTAGTCCGTCAGTTAGATAATCAAAACATATTGAAAACGTATTTTTTCTTTGGAAAATTAAACAAAAAATGGTAAAGATATGACGCGTTAAAGTTCAGATGACGTCACAGTGTGCTACACTCTTTCGCAATATGTGACGTCACGAGCCCCCACTCTTTAAATTTTAATGCGTTATATCTTTATAATTTATCGCTCAACTGACTGAAGAAAAAATACGTCACTAATATATTTTGATCCCTAAGTGACGGACTAATTTTAGTGTTAGTTTTTTTGACCCTGGAAACTAGCCTATTAGTTAAAGATTTCAAAAATTTTACTCCTGTATGCAGTACGTATTTGTCACTCTGTTCTATCTACTCATGTGTCAGGGCGTCTATGTGTCTGACTACGTTCGGGCGTATCATGTCATTTGTAACAATATAGTTTAATCTAGATTGATGTACAGTAGGTCACACAGAACACTGTACTACCTAAGGTGTAAGTTTAAGGGTGATGTGGTATACGTTTTATGAGCCACACTGTACGCAATGATATGTGATGCTTCATTACATTAGATCCTGTCGCGTCGTGGTGTCTTCGAGGAAACCATTACATGTCTGAACCTTCCACTAATGAAAATTGTGATGTGATATGTTTGTAAGTTGAAACTACTGAGATGTCACGAGCGCGTTGCCGACCTGTCCGCTGTCAGCACAGCGACCCGTCTGGAGCCTGGCGACCCTACTCACCAGCAGGAACATAACACTGCATCACAGTGGTATTTGGCTGCGGTCTTCTGTAGGGTGGAGGTACTTCCCCAGACGGCCTACTCCTTACAAAATGTCCTACCTCTCTTATTATTACTATCATTTTAATCCCGCGGCTTTGCTCTTAAGAAAGTGTTATTGAGGATTTTCATCATGTGGAGATAACCCTGACTTCACTTTAAGGATGAAAATTATTCATATCTTACGTGTTAACCCTGGTTTCCATCTACCTATCTAACCCGTGTTTCAAGATGAACTCCACTGTTAAGTCGTTTTTGCACGAACAGGTAAGAAACATGCAGCCTCACAAACTTACGCATATTATTATAGTTTTATTAGTGAGAAGTAGGAAGTACAGTATAACTGATATTGTTGAATATACGTAGCTATGCTAAATATGTCAGTAATTAATGTCCACATAGTATCTAATCATTATAGGTGTATTTTATAAACATATCACACCAACATTTACATTTTAACAACTTCAGATACAAATACAACCAGTATTTTGCCAACGAAACTTGTTTTTAAAAGCGTATAAAAAGCGGTGTGCATAGACACTTTAAACGCAGCTTTGCACAGGAGCTCTATTTTAAAATTCCACTGATGATATTTATTTTCACGTGAAATTTTTATTTTTACGAATGGCAATACTTTTAAGTGAATTTCGGAACGATTCGAACACATTGTCGCCTTCTATGGAACACATTTTTAAATTCAAACATATTTTTGTACCAAAAGGTAAGTTTCCTAAAAAAATATAATTAGTTCGTCAGTTAGATAATCAAAATATATTGGAGACGTATTTTTTCTTTTTAGAATTAAAGAAGAATGGTAATTGTAATGACATGATAACTACTTAATCTATTTAATTTAAATAATAATATGACATTTTAATGCAACTGGTATTTTGTGCAAGGTAAAAAATAAATAAATAAAAATTGACTTCCATCAAATATAACATTGACATTATTGTATCTAGGCATTATAAACTGACATTAATTAAATTGTAATCACGAACAAAATTGATCATCTGCTCGTACATTGCTGAATTACTCCGTAAAGTCATATAATCATAACATTTAAAAAAAAATTTGCATGCCAGTAATGGTGAAACATGTAGATCCTTCACTACTTATTACATCTAACATAAAATTACTGTTACCATGTTTTAGCCAAATAAATATTTCATTTCATTTCATAAAGATAAAGTTCCGTGTGACGTCATAGTGTGCTACACTTTTTCGCAATATGTGACTTCTAAACTTTGATTCGTTATATCCCGTCGTCCTTATGGACGTCCGGATGATATGTCTCCGAAATGTACGCCAAGGATTTTTTGAGGTGTTTTTATTTTGAAGAAATTGGGAGCATAGCGGACACTAATGACAATTCAATAATCTCAAAAAACGCGTTGTTGTTGAAACAGAAATCGTAAGTGACGCATCTTGCCTGTTTTTAAACAATTAGAATTTTAGTTTTCGAATGCGAATATCTTTTTCACGGACGTGGAATTAAAAAATATCTAGAACCATAAGCTGAACGTATGAGTATTTTCGTTTAAAATACTCGTAACACTAGGTCTTTAAATTTACGATGCGGGCGTAAGGGCGAGACCACAGTGACCGCGGGTCGCGTCGTAACCGGCCTTTACGAGACTTGTTTCCTGGCAACACCAACCCTACTGGTAGGGTTGCTAGCTTGATCGGTTCTATAGGAGCAACTACAGTCTGTGGCCGAAACTAAGGTTGAATGGCCTGTGACCAAAACATTACAATAGGAACATGATCCGGAGGAGCTCAAGCTAGAAGTGCCACAAGCGTGTACCCGTTTGCATCCTTGGGTGGTTGCCAACAAAATTGTTGAGTAGGATCAGTTGGCGAAGTGACTTTGGAGGTTGACAACCCTATGCTCTGACCAGAACTGCCAATAGTTATGGAGGAAGGACCTTTATGACCAACTATTTTCGCACGGGGAATAGCTGACGATAAATTTGAGTCATTATACTTTAGAAATTCGAGTATGGTCAACAACTCTATAGCAATATTATAAATCACCATCAGTTTTTACGACAGCGTTAATATTTGGTTGTTATGGATATTCTAAGTTACTTTACTATCCGCCAACCATCTGACAGATTTTATTATCTGATAGATACAAATTTGATAAGGCAGACGCATATACATAGATCTAGTGTTGGAGGTTAAGATCCTCTTTGCCTTTGCCAACTTTCTTTGTCTGAGCCATCGCAGTAAATCGATAGCGCACTTACAAATATTCGGTCAAGGTCAGAATCTGCCCATTATAGTGATCTGCTCGAGTTTCCTATGCCCTCTACAGAACTACAGAGCATGAAAGACAAACAAAGCGGAAGAAGACTACCAGTAGTACCACCGGTAGTCGCATAGGTACAAACAATATTGAAGAGGATCTTCACCATCCAATTTAGCTACACCAAGAGAGGCAGGACATTTTTTAAGAAAGGTAGGACATTTTGTAACGAGTCTGTCTCGGGAAGTACCTCCACCCTACGGAAGACCGCAGCCAAATAACACTGTTATGCAGTGTTGTGTTCCTGCTGGTGAGTAGGGTCGCTGTGCTGATAGTTGACAGGTCGGCAACGCGCTCGTGACATCTCCGGTGTTGCAGGCGTTCATAGGCTACGGTAACCACTTACCATCAGGTGGGCCATACGCCTATTTGCCTACTTAGTTGAATAATAAAAAAAAACACCATACGCAACCCTTCACCTGCGCGGAAGTCATATTTAGTCTCTCTCAGTTCTCAATGTATGAAAAGTTTCGGTATTATTTTTGTGACTGGCCTCCCAGACTTGGGAATGCTTCTTGCTTCGGCGTGATGTATCACCTGTGTTCCTAATAGGCACAGAGGTCACAGCAATTGGGTTGCCTCACGCCGCTTACATTATTTATTTATTTATTTATTTATTAAATAGGAACAACAAACAGCTACATTATAGGTATCAATACAAATAACAGATTATGAATGAACATATTGTTAATAATGTAGCCCACGACGTTATTCACAAAGTAATACCTAATGTTTTGGGCTTAAAACTACTTAAGACGTAACTAAACAATAATTAATAAGTAAGTAGGCGTACGGTATACACTTACACGTCACATGCACACATGTATGCGTCCGTACACCCACACGAACATAAGATTTCTGTGACACTAGATGCTAGGGTGTGTTACAGACAAAAACAAAATAAAAGGGGGAGGGGGGGGGGAGAGATGTTACATGTTAGATAATTTATAAAGGACAAGATTCTTAAATTTAGGTGCACTGCACGCAAAAATGTCAATATCCAAAAAGTTACTGTTATAAGTTTCCATCATACGACGGAGAGGAACTCTTAGCCCACTGTTCGTGCGACATGCAGTAGTTGCAAACAAGGGACGAGAACGGGCTTCTCTTACTAGAGCTTTCCTTGGTACAACATAGCACAAGTTATTTACAATTTCAATACAGTCGTAAAAATTATTGACTAGTTTATGCAATGTAGTTACTTCCAGATATTTGCGTCTGTCACTAAGTGTGAGCATGTTGTATTTATCAAGTAACATAGGATATGATAGGTAGCGTTTAAAACACCTATAATGCATGGCCTTTAAGAATTTTTTCTGCAGTCTTTCAATGGCATCAATGTATTTATTATAATATGGATCCCATATGGGCACAGCGTACTCTAATTGCGAGCGGACAAGTCCTTTATACAAATATAGATATGTGGAGGTTCGTTTGAAATCTGTCGAGGAACGCAGTACGAAGCCGTACATTTTGAAGGCATTATTCACAATATTTTCTATGTGACTATCCAAAATCAATTTACCGTCTAGATGAACACCCAGATCCCTCACAGTGGTCACTTTTGTTAGTTTTGTGTTATTTAATTCATAATTGAAGTCTATTAAATTTAAGTTTTTTGTAAAAGTTATAATATTACATTTTGTTATGCTTAATTGTAGTTTGCTATCATCACAATAGGCCGTGAACCTGTCCAGATCTTGTTGAAGATGAAGGCAGTCATCTATACAATTAATGGACTTATAAACTTTGAGGTCATCGGCATAAAGTAAAAAATTAGAGTGATGAAAACAAGTTTTTATATCATTTATAAAGATTATAAATAACAGAGGGCCAAGTATGGATCCCTGAGGGACTCCTGATGTGATCGAAACTCTCCCGGATTGATACCCATTGACTACCACTCTTTGAGATCTATTGGTAATGTAGGACTTAAACCAACGAAGCAAATTTCCACGAATTCCATTAAAGGCTATCCTGTTTAGAAGTAGTTCATGGTCAACCTTGTCAAAAGCTTTCTTAAAGTCTGTGTACCCCACGTCAACCTGTATACCACGATCCATTTGTTCAAACAAAAAATTTGTAAAAACGATCAAGTTAGACACGGTAGATCTTTGTTTGACGAATCCATGCTGTTCATGGATTATGGCTTTGTGTAGAATAGGGTATAATATGTTGTGAACCAAGCGTTCAAACAATTTTGCGAGTGTACACAAAATAGAGATGGGTCTATAATTTTCACAATCTTGCTTTAGACCACTTTTGTGTACAGGAGTTATGTTAGCTCGTTTCCACAACTCAGGGAACACACCCTCGGCCAAACATTTATTATAAATAATAAAAAGTGGTCGACATATAGATTTAGCCGTTCTATTGAATAATAATGGTGGAAGACCATCCGGACCAGGACCCTTCGAGATATCCAATGACAGTAGCTCCTTCAAAATGTCAGATTCACTGATCAGAATGTCGGTTACAAGTATGTCGTCCTCACTCAAATTACTCGGAGGCTCCCATTGGTCAAGTGTGGGTGCCAGAGGCTCAAAAACAGACCGAAAGAAATCACAAAACATGTTGCATATAGTTTCCGGATCATGTGATTTCACGTTTAGATACTGCATGGAGGAAGGTATACTGGGCTTTAACTTGCGATTGGCTATGTACGTCCAAAAATGCTTGGCATTATTTGATATGTTATCTTCAACTGAATTAATATATTTCCTGAAGCATTCCTTACTAGCAGTTTTAAACTCTTTTCTATTTTGGCAGAACACCTCATAATCAACTTGATTTTTATATTTTTTCCACTTTATCCAAGCTTTTTCTTTCTTTTTACATAATTTAATTAATCTCTGAGAAAACCAAACTGGATAGGAAGTGCATTTGGTATTAGATAATGGAGTGTGTTCTTTTATTATGTTATCAAGAGTATTCATGAAAACTTCAAGGGCCGCCTCAGAGGGAAGATGATCAATCAAAGCATTCCAGTCAGTATCACTAATAGCTGTATTAATTTTGTCATAGTTCGCCTTATGGAAATTATATTTGGTCGTAGGTCGCCTTTTCATCGATTTTTCTGTGTGGCTGACAATAGTCTGGGCAACAAATGAAGGATGGTGAGAGTGGGCTGGCAAGAGAGAGTCAGCATTATTTAGAGACGATGGAACATTAGACAGAAACAGGTCCAGGATTCTTCCAAGTCCGTTCAAGAAGCCATTAAATTGTGAAGCTTCAAGCACTGACATAAGATTAACCAGCAGAGAACACCTGGTGGATGAGCCCTCAGGGTTGAGAGTAACAGAGGTACTATCAATAGAGGTGGAAGAGGAAGCTGGTGTCCATTTGATTTCAGGCATGTTGTAGTCTCCAACGATAAAATAGCTATCGACGTCCGAGGTGGTAAGGATATTTTCTAGTGTATCAAAATGTGTTTCATACATATCTGTCAGCGTTTGTGGTGGTATGTATGCTGCACTAATCATATGTTTCTTTTTATTGTTAAGACTGGGTATTTCTATTATAATATGCTCAATTCTACCAGGTTGGGACGGATCTACGTCCGATGAATAGCATAGTGAGGGTCTAAGAGTCCGAAGCACAGCCACCAACACTCCGCCGCCGTCATCCTTACCTGTAGCAAGACGATCTCGGTCTAGGCGGAATACCGAATAACGTTGGTCTATGAATTCGTTACTGTCAATGTCGGGCGTTAACCAAGATTCAGTAAGTATTATGATATCGTAAGCGTTCGATAAAATATTCATGTATAGTGTATATAGCTTCGTACGAATACCTCCACAGTTTTCATTATTGGCGATAATAGGCCCGATTGGCCTCGCTCTGGTTGCGTGGCGCCGGGGGGCGCGGCTAGTCAAGAATGTTTTAGCCCGTGAAAGGCAAAATAGTGTACACAGAGATTTGCTTTGATAAATCTAGTATTAGGTCCCACTGTTGGGCAAAAGGGGAGGCCTTTGTTTCCATACCTTCCGATTCGTCTCTAAGATCATCTGCCCATCTCCTTCTAACATTGCCCTTTTTCTATCCATACTAATATTATAAATGCGGAAGTCTGTCTGTCTGTGACGCTTTCACGACCAAACTACTGAACGGATTTTGATAAAATTTGGTATGAATATAGTTGAAGACCCGGGGTCTAACATAGGCTACGTTTTGACGCAGACGGAGCTGCAGGAATAAAAATTCCTAAACGAAGGCAAAGTACAGTTACCTCCACTGTTCCGCATACATCGACAAAAATCAAAACGAGCTCTGTCGGTGTGTACAATAACAAAAATCGAAACTTGTACGCTTTTCTGGTCTAGTGCACAATAATAGGGGGTCACGATTGACCCAGAAACGGCTTCGACAAAAAGGGAACTACCGTTGATTCAACGCCAATTTCAGCCAGATGGTAACATTTTTTGGAGCCGATTATTGGCAAAGAAAACAAAAAGGTATTATATTAGTGATACTTTGGGGATATCACTAGCGCGTCTTGAAGGTATTGCTTTACAGGTTTCAGAAAATACCACTTCATTACCTTGAAAGGCGTAAGAGTTCTAAGGGAATAGACACACATAATTTATTATTTGTCCAAGTTTTCCACCACAAAAGAAATTCCAAGGAAGTTTGAAGTCAGGTCTAAAAATCAGAGAGAGAAGAATAAGGCTTAACGATCCAAATCTTTTCACTAGCCTTATAGGCCGGTGGTGATTGTGGCGAAGAACAAATGATGGACCACATCCTATCGAGCACCAGCTGCATTGCAGTAGGTACGCGGGTTAGTTTGACTGTGGCCTCAGATTCTGAAGTGGATGTTGCGTCTTACTAGGCCAAATGAATATAGTCTTAAAGCATTGACACGAGAGAAAACGAAAAACGGCTTCAGGAATGTGGAAATTTAAAGATCATGGGATTACAAGGCTTGGGATGCAACCAGGTTGACGCTTAGATATGTATAGAGACAAACGGATTTGGGAGTTTATCATGGAATGTCTATGACAGTGATAACCAAAATGGCAACTGGCGTGGAACGGGTGTCAATTTGGGCAACTTTCTCCTATTGAAAGGAAAATCTAATTCTAATTACAAGTGAACTTTCACACGAAGGTTAAGTATAACAAAAGAAAAAAAATCTCTTTTGCTAGTAACTAAGTAGTTACTTATTCTGCCATCTTGTTTCCCATAAACTTTAACTTAACACATAACTATTTAAATTCATGCCTAACATAAAGTGTGAAAAAAAAGACAAATTGACTCTAAATAATGATTGACAATTGTCTCCGACTTGTATATTAGAAAGTCATTTAACAATAGTGATTCAAACTTCAATTTATACGAACTGTTACAAATCATTATCGTTATTTTTAATGATGCTAAATTCAACAATGCTTTGTTTTTTAAATGTTTGACGCAACGCATAATAAATTAAATATTAATAAGGTAAGATGTCGTCTGCCGGATGCCCAAATTGATATTTTTTTTTTAAAGAGCGAGTACTTAATTTTCTATCAGTTTCGGAAGCAATTTAGGAAGTTCTGGCTAATAAGGATACCATAATTTGGATATTTTTTTATTTTAAAAAAATATTGAACTATGAACTTAATAAATTATGGTTTTTGTGATGCAACAACATCCACAGTCCCGTGGGAATATTGGGATGAAAGTCACAATTGTCAGCTGGGTCAGCTCATGGGACCAGATCAGACTGGGATAGATAGGTAAAAATTATAACTAAAAAAAAAAAACAATAATAACAAAGAACTTCATATTCTATTAAGACATATCTATGAGAGTATCTCAGGCAATATCTCAGTATTGTGCTAGGAATGAAAAACATAAACAATGAATTTCAGCTATGTGGGAATCTCAAGCGTAAACACAGTAGTTATATAAGAGAAGCTTGAGACTCATATACCAACTTTAGGACATTTTGGCAACGCAACGTCAAGATCGTCGAAGTTTAGTTTGAATTATGTTTTATTTTTGTAATAAAAACAGACTGTTTTTTTGGAACCAACTAATTAACACGAAATTTTTCTTGTCATATACAGAATTTTAATATTATTAATTTGTTCTTCAACACCAACAGGTCATACGCAAAGCCCATATCTAAACCTAAAACATTTGAATCAACCAAAGAACATGTGATTGAGTTATGGAATTTCAAGTCAACAGAAAAAAATGGGTATTGTATTGTCAATGGAATTTTATGTTCCATTTTTTGCGTGCAAATCCCAAGGATTTTGTGCCCGTGATGAATCCAGTAAATAAATCTGACGATGCGATTAAATCGACACGTACTTATTGGAGGAAATCCGCGGGCGGAGCGTGCATACAAATTCGATTACGAGGAAAATTTAAATAGGTATTTGTAGTGAATAAATTACATTAGCACAAATAATAGTTTATGGTTAAATAATTGATGTAGTTTCAATTGCACACGATTTTGATACTTAGAAATAGGCTCCAATTTCTACTTGTTTGTAACTAGTCAGATCCAGCACTTAAGATAGGCCTAACTAATAAAAACTCTCAAAAATCTAAGACCGCAAGACAGATCATAAAACAGTAAATTATAGCAATTGGAACAATATCGATGTAATCCTTTGAAAACAACTTCGTTAGTGTCACTTCTGATAACGTCCCAGAGACGGACACTGTCAGTCACTGGTGTCACAGCTTGTGCTATAATTGGGCCAACACCGTGTTATGGCCATTTGCTGTCCCTTGCGAGTCGCGACACTAAATTAACTTATAGTTGTAACCTTGTTTGCACCGGTCTACTCGATTAAATAATGAAGATTGACGTAAATGGATATTATGATTACGTCAGCAGGTTATCTAGTTTGCAATGTATACGAAACTGTTTCAAAATAATTACATAATTCAAGTTTTTTCACGCTGAGCTTTTTTGGGGGTAAGTAACAAGTAAGATATCAAAAAATTACCTTAAGTGAATTAGGTATTCTTTCAATTGTTTTTATAAATTACAAATATTGTAAACTACTAACTCTGCGGACAAAATCATCTCAATAGTCAAAGTTCTTTAGAATATGTCGATCAAATAATCACACATGGAAACATGCCTCCACCTCCGTTACAGAAATAGCTATGATAATGTCTGACAGGAGTAGGCAGTAAATTACACACTGCATTTAACATTGACTAAGATTCGAATCCGGGGCGGCCAATGAATTATTCAAAAGCGTGGAATTCATCTAGGTCTATTGCAAAATGCTTGTTGAATATTCGCGATAGGTAGTGTGTCATAGTTTAATTAAAATAGCTAAAATAACGACGAGATCGACTCACTCCGGTTTACTCATAACTGAAATAATATGAATATTGCCGGCAAAAGAGATTCTCGCATGAATATATTTTGATGATATAATAAACGAGACTGGAAATAATTTAGAGCATTAAATTGTAACATGAATGGAAGTGCGTGATTAATGCATTCTCAATTTGATAGAATTAAATTGAGCGTCTGAATTATGTGTAAGGTTAAGTATTCAGGACCAATCTTGCCCTAAGTTGCACGGTAATAGTAGTTAAAGGAATGGTTATAGGCTATCAAGTTATTCACACTCAATACGTAGACCAACAATTATACAGCTCACAGATTTTACAACCCGTTGGACCACCAACGAAAACCAGTATCATATCAGGGCGATCTGAATAAAGCCAGTGATGGCGAACAGGGGCTATTGTTCTGGTATCTGCACTAGTGACTCACCCGGCTATTCTCGTGCAGTTGCGTGCGATCAGACGTGATTAGCGGCGAGTACTCGTTATGTAACTAAAACATTACTAGATAGTGGATGCACTGTTGTGTTTATTACTTAGCAAACCACTAAGGGCTGTTGCATTGCTTGACCCAGGACTGGTTAATCATTAAACAATACAAATTAATAATCAGCATCTGATTCATTACCGAATATTATTTCAGTAATTTTAATTTACCCTCCGTGGATTTGCCCAACGACTGATTTTGATTTTATTATGTATGGATTATGGATAATATTATTTGATAATTATATTCTTTACTACTTATCCTATCAAACAAAACAGAAGTCAGAATTGATGAAGGGAAACCATCAAAACGAACATTCCCCTTTTTTGGATGTCGCTTCAAATGACTACTACTGAAAAAAATATAATCTCAGTGAATACATAAAAGAAACGAAAACACCAATATCAATAGTAGCAACCAAATTGTTAGTCGTTCTAGAAATGATTCTATCTTCTTGAACTATCGTGAAATGTTCAAAGTTGAATTGTGACACGACCGACTGGGTAACTTTTAATACAATCTCAACTAATATTATAAATGCGAAAGAGGTTTGTTTTGTGGCTAAATTGTGGCACAAATGATGATTTATTTATAATCTACACTAATATTATAAAGAGGAAAGATTTGTATTTTTGTGTGTATGTTTGTAATGAATAAACTCAAAAACTACTGTGCCGATTTTAAAAATTCTTTCACCATTGGAAATCTACATTCATCCTGAGTAACATAGGCTATATACCGCAGGCGGAGCTGCGGGATACAGCTAGTTTATAATATATGTACTAATAATATATCTGTTAGATAATGCTTTTAGCATTAAGTCCGCCTATTGTGCTTTACAAATTGTAATTTGTACAATGAAGGTTAAATAAATAAATAAATAAACTAGATATATTTATAGTATAGCATTAAGTTTTACTTAAATGAACGGTTGATGGTGAACAGAAATGATTGTCTTACGCAGACAGACCCAGAGGCCATAGCTATTGATAATTTATGATAGTTAGGCCAAGGTGGGGGTTCTTTTATCATTTAAGTTTTACGTCAATTGATAGAAAACATAAATTGCGTATTAGGTCTTCCAAGTTTATTTTTATTGATGATTGTGTATGTTACATTTCTCGTGAGCAGAAAAGTGTCATACAGAGCAAAACAAAAGAAAAACAACTTGTAGGAATACTAGAGGATGGATAGCGTGAGGAGAGTAACTGAAGGCAATGGGCGACATGCATTGAACAAAAATATGTTTATATGTTAAATGGCAACAATTTTATAGATTGAATGTCTTGCATGATATGAGAATAAGTAGCATAAACATGTCCGAAGTAGCGGGTGCAGTCAATGAAAACGATAAGATGACTTGTGTAGATTGTAAACTTATGCTATTAGTGATAGTTTTTTCTAAGGGTATAAAATATCACTATTTTGAGACAAAGAAAGATAAGTGGATTATTCCCACCAAAAATTGAATAGTTGCCAGCCCACTAGTGGAGGTACTAGTAGGGGTTGGATTTGGCCGCAAAAGTAGCAAAACATCCATTAATTCGCGCGGATCCCGACCAATCAACTTGGACCAAGGTTTTCTGGTTCCTAGTAATTTTCCGCTCGACAAATCAAACTTGTTTTTCACTGTGGTACAAGTTGGAGAGTGTAGCGAAAATATGTTTATACCGACTTCTTACTACCGAGCTCAAAATGTAGTTGGTTATTTGATTTCATAGAGTTCACAAATGAGAGCGGTTGTAATTTTACAATGATTTAGATACTATCTTAGGAGTATCCAAATAACTATAATGTTTCCTACATTAATTACATCTAATGTGTAATTTAGCTTGTGTTAATAAAATATTTTTACAGATTTAAAGCTTATGTCAATTGTAAATACAAAAGAATTTTAGGGCTAAAAATGAAAATAGTTTTTGAACCAAACAATAGTAAAAAAATCAATAAAATATGGGTTTATTTTTTATTAAAAAGAGCATTGAATTTAAAAGCTTAGCAGATGTCTGCATGTCTGTCAATAAAGTCAGTCGTCACACACACATATACGGTCCACGTGTTAAGTTATACAGCCATAAAAAAATCAAGACGACAGAAGGAAATATCAATTTAAAGATCTAAAAAATTATCTTTTTAGTACAGTTTACTGCCACGACAATAAGCGGGGGGAATGCCGTAAAAAGTAATAAAGTCAGGTGCCATCTGACTTCGTAAGTGGAATTAATTGACTTGAAATAAAAGATGAATATCTTTTATACCCGTCCCTTTCTAGGCGCATTTACATGCCATTAATAACTGATGTTTATCTTGACTTTGTTATATGAGTAGTGGAGTTAAAAATTTTACTCTAGAGATTCAATTTCTTTAACCTGATTACCTGGACTGCTAGTCATTTTGTATACAATTTTTCTTTGTGTCGCTAGCGCCAAGCCAAAGTTAACTTAGTAGTTTAAATGTTTATAACTAGTACTTTAAAATTTGTTTGCCTAATGTTAAATTCTCTTCATATCTGTTGTTTTCTCTTGTGGATTTTGTCTCATTCTGTTCTTTTTTTATATTCTCTTGTTTCTGTATTTAAAGAACAATAATTAATAATTTAACTTTAAATCGTACAAATAAATAAATAATAATAAAAATAAAAATTATCAGACAACATGGGTCCATATTTGATAGTACATACTTAGTCTATGTTAGTAAGATTTGTGTTTGTGATATTGCTTGTAATATTGAAATAAAATTAAAATATTGATTACAATGTACATTTTAAATTAGAATAATTAATGTTATTTTTCTATATGCTATATTATGCTAAAGGGTTTTATATTGTAATAATATTGGAAAGAAACACGTACAAATTTTTTGTTTGTGCTTGGGGCATTAAAATTAAACGCTTCAGTTTATGGCGCAAGACCTCACAGATCTTGCGAATTTAGAAATATTCATATCATCCGGGAATTTAGGGATAGCTGACCGACCCAGTACCGGGTTGACTTTAACTTGCTTCTTAAGACAAAACATCACGATTCACGATTGACCTCGTTTGACTTAATTAACTACGAAACTAACTTCACGTTAGTTTACTTGTTTAAATCCTGTGGGATGAGCGATTAATTAATCCAAGTTGATGAATAGTTAACCATTATACAATGTGGTTACATAATCGTTTCGAGATCGCGTAAGTTATTTACATTTACAGTAAATAAGTGTGTTTTCTGAACAGAAACTGTCTAAAACAAGTAAGAACTTTAGTTTTTGGTATTATGTTATTGAATACGTGGAAATCCAAATCCTATATTGTTATGGGCTAACTAATGTAAAGTTTATAAAGTTGTTATAAATATTACATTTTTTTGTTTTTTTGCTTTTATCGAATCTTTGGAATAAAATATAAATAGAAAGAAAAGAAAGAAATTTGAACATTTTTATCACTTAATTTTCATCTACGGGAGTTTAACTGCAGGACGAAAATAAGTATAATTATAAGTTTTTTTGTTTAATTGCATCTTCTTTCTATACACAAAGAAACGAAGTCATACATAAGCAATGCCTTCCAAAACTATGTGCGTTCAAAGAAGCTTATGTTCCCAGGTCGTAAGTTGCAATAAATTACAACCTAGGCAAAAAGTAAGACAAAGAGGTTATTGTGGAATAACTTTTGTCTTAGAAGGGGCGCAATAAAACAGAATTGGCCAGTAAAGCAATTCGCAAGGTATTTGCGAGGCGACAAAAACGCCGCCCATTTTAGTTTTTGTACGTAAACTAGCTGCCTATAACAGTAACTTTTGTCTTCAAGTACAATAAAAAAAAATGTTTGCTTTATGCCAAATTTTATTTTCTTGTCTATGAGTAGAGATGTGTTCGGAACCATTAAAGGTAGATGCGTCACTAAGCGGCAATAATAAAAATAAATGCAATTCAAATTTTAAAATGGCATGCATTATACAAATTCGCACTACAAGATAGATGCAATTTTGTATGTAGTTATATGATTTATGCTAACGGTTGTTAACAATGAGGAGAAATCGTGACATAGGATTATTGCTTTGCCACTAGAAATTTTAACAGCAATTTAACAACTCACTATCGCTATTAACTTCATCGGGAAGCCGTCTAAATTCTCTTTCAAAATTCAACTTTGTCGAGGCGACTTAAGAGCTAACTTAAATCGGTTATCGGTAAAACAAATGAGAATCTCGACAAATATTAGTTTTAGTGGACAGTGTAGATAGTGGCATTTACCGTCATATTGGAAAACGGTAGCCGGTAGACATAGTAAATACTTGAATAGGTAAAGGTTATGTGTGAAATAGCCATATGTCCCACAATTTCAGCGATATTTGTGAATGATCAACCGCTGCTTAAAAAATCTGCCTTAGAGAGATAATTTTTATTTTTTACTGGCAGTAAAGAACTTCAGTTTAAACTTAGAATTTTTTTTACTAATTATTAGGGAGACAAGTCTTCCAGACTTTGCAACTAATTATGAAAAAGAAACTGTCATTCAAGATTCTAATGTTACCACCATCTTTTTTCAAATCTCGCCATTTCTCTCAAATGAGGCATCAAATGACTGCCATTTACCGAATACTTCTGGTATTTGGAGTTCCAACGCCTTTAGAATTGTTAGAAATGTCACTCCCCGTTTGAAACAGGGGCTTTTTTCGTATCGATCCGAGCAGGTAACCGGGAGTGGATGATTTATTACCAGCCTTGTTTGTACGAATAATCGATCCCTGGGCTTACATTATTGCTACACAAAAATATGCGTTACTACATTATAAATTAGACTTGTTTTTGGTCGCCTTTTATGGCGCATCCCGTTTTTAATGGCTCTACGAAAATACCCGTGTGCGCTCTAGAAATATTTGGACAATACAAGTGCTCTGTGCTAAATTTCAATGAGAATTTAAATTTATAACTGTGATAAATTGGCTTTCATATCGGTCCGTGCAGCGTGCAATAAGCTATATTAATAGCCCTAAGGGGAACGACCGTATATGGTAGAAAGCATTCGATTCGCTCATTAGCTTTGCATATACTATTTAAGATAACATAATTGGTTAACCAGCAGCACTTGACAGTTACAGTGTATAAACATACATATATTTTTATTAATGTTTAATATATAAAAATAATATGTTTTGGAGGATAGTGTAGATTTCTTGTACTGACTTTAGGTTTTTTTAAAATATTTTCATATTTGTACATTTGACACCGAAAATAACAAAAATAAATCTGTTCTAATTCTTTTTATATGAATCTAATGTCGATAACTTATTTCATATTTTAACTGCACCTGTGATTGCATAGTGATATTAAGAAATATATTAAGTATCAACATAACACTTCGTTATCAAATGATTATTATTTTTAGTCCAAAAATTCGAAGTCCAAAATCAGGAAAGATATCGCTCCGATAAAGCGATAGCTGTGCGATTACGAGAGTTTTTGTCACAAAACATATATAAAAGGGTTTCGTTTCATGTCTTACAAGTTATATAGCATCGCCAGATTGTCAGATAATAAAGATAAAGATGATAATCTAACACGAAAATATGTGATAATCGAGAATCGGGATCTGGTTTTGGTTTATCTGTGTCACTTGAGTACATTTTGAAATTGGAAACAATTATTACTTTTTAAAATGAGCGCGCGGGTGAAGAGTCTATGCATGATCTATGGCTAATTTTTTTTAAATTTACATTAAAGAGAAAAATAAACTACAGATTCTCGACGTACATATAAATCATTTATTTATTGATATCTTCCCGTATCTATGGTAAACAGATGAAAGTAGTTGGGTCTTAACAGCCTCTACGCTTTGCTTTTCAATGCAAAAGCTTATTCATTTTATTGCAGCCAATAAATTCGGGAAAGTAAAATATAAATTCACATTTCTGTCTATGGAATATCGGAATGCTTTAGACTTTTGAATAAACTACGATAATATATTAGAGGATAATTATGCAATTTTTTATGCTATCTCCGCCAATACACGACGGGAAATGGATACTAAATTATTTTATCCTTTGCATTATGTTTTGTGTTGTTTACTTAAAACGCTGTTTAAGAAATTTCAGTTTATGTGCTTTGGAAAGCACAAAGTATAGTCTTGGCTGCTATTGTTAGACAGGAGTAGTTAAGATGTGTCACATGACTTCAGCTTCATTTTTTTATAAACATTGGGCAGCAGTACCAACCATAGATCGAGATTTTTTTTGACTACGTTAAACAAACGTAAAATAAAATAACGAATTGAATATTTTTCCAGCTTATCGTGTAGCTTTTCCTGCAGCCAGACAGCTCGACACGTGATCGATCATGCTGTTTAATTACTGTTATCGATATCGACTCGATGATTTATTGATATTTACTCGATATCTGAATTATCTGATAACGAAAGGCCGAAATATGCCACTGTAAAAGCTTGAATTTTTATAGTTAAATGTTTATGAATAATATGTTGCTGTAGTAACTATGGTTCTATTTCTATTCTGCAGTAACTAGTTTTTGCCGTACCTTATATTACACCATTTATTGTCCTTGTAAGACTTTCAATAATATACTAATTCTATGCATGACAACAAAACAAGATAGTAGAGGAGTATTAATGTCACAATTTTTATAATTATTTCCTGTGACACGTTTAAAAATTTGATGGATGTCATAAAGAGGATTAATGAGGATTAGCCGTAATTAACTGGCGAGCACTTGTGGTGTGTAACATACATCATGTATGTCAGATAACGCGCATTTAGTTGGAAACTTGAACACTTAAATATTTTTATTTTAAAACACTGGGCATGACGAATAATGAACTTTTTTTGTGAGATTTACGCCCTTGGATACGACTCTTTAAAAATCGAACTGCATCACAGATTAAAAGCAGAAGTATGTAGTTTATTCAAAAAAGGAATAGTTAGAAAATAAGATGCGTCTAGCTGCTTTTTTCACAATCTGGTTATGGTCTCAATAATCTCTTTCTATTTCTTTTTAGTTATATGAAAATAGTTTGTTTACCTAAATAATGTTTATTAGAATAAAATTATGGTGCTTTTTTATTGTTAGATGCAGGCATATTGTTTACGTAGATTATTGTTTATTCTGTGACGTATTTTAACATTTCTTACCTGAGACTTAGGACGAATACGAACTTTTGTGTTGACATCTGTTCAAATAACAAATACAAAGTGTAAATTTCTTCGTATTTCTATTGTTACCGCGTCAGATGGGATACGATATTGTATTTAAATCGAAAAATTCAAAAATACGAAGAATATTTAGCCCACGTGGCGATGGTGTCTTTGTTTATTTCAAAAGCAAAGCTATATAGTATTAAAATATCTGTATATGATGACGTACTTAAAGAATTTTTATGTCATTTTATTTACACCATTCTAGTTAACAAATATTTACGTGGATAAGTTTTTGTTTTAATACTCATGTGGGACTAGCTAGGCTATCGTCTAAAAATATAAATTTTGATAGGCATTTACCACTACCTACTATTCAACTCATGTTAGTTTTTTTACTAATATTCCAATATTCAACAATCTAATCATTGTTTCGTAAATATTTCACTTGTCTTCTTGTTTATGGTTTAACAACCACTTGTCTCTAAATAATAATCATTGTCCGTATATCCGAACATGAATAGCCTTCTGTTGGTTTCATACCACAGCTTATATCTGATGTTACTTCAAACATACTATCTGTTGTATGCTGTATCTATTCAGATCTAGCTAATCTCGTTAGTTATTCTGTTTGATTAGCAGCTGCCCTACCTCGAACCTCGAATGAGTATGTGATTTGAGTTCAAGATTAGTCACGGATTTAGTAACGCGTTGTGAAAACATTTATTAATTGTGATAAAATATAATAAGAATTGTTAATCAAAACGACGATGACGTTAGTCGTGCCGGTCCCTAAGAACAAAACGGGTGACAGATCGGACATAAATAACTACAGGCCGATCTCTTTAGCCACCATTCTTGCTAAAGTGCTGGACGGTTTGCTTGATCGACAACTGACTAAATATATTACCCTACACGATGGCCAATTCGGGTTTAGGCCCGGACTTTCTACCGAGTCAGCGGTTCTCTGTCTCAAGCATACTGTCCGGTACTACACGGATAGGAAAACACCTGTCTACGCCTGTTTTTTGGACCTTTCTAAAGCTTTCGACCTTGTGTCTTACGACAAGCTTTGGAGCAAGCTCGGGGAGTCCGGCGTACCTGGTGAGGTGACTGAAATTTTCAAATTCTGGTACGGCAATCAATGCAACTTTGTAAGGTGGGCTGGCTCTTTATCCGAGCAGTACAGGATGGAGTGCGGGGTGAGGCAGGGGGGGTTAACCTCACCCACGCTGTTCAACCTGTACATGGATCAGCTGATTCGTGAGCTCAGCGGCACTATGGTGGGATGTTCGGTGGATGGCACTTCCTTTAATAACATAAGCTATGCCGACGACATGGTGCTGCTGAGCCCATCAGTCGGTGGACTCAGACGATTGATTTCGGTCTGTGAGCGCTACGCCGAGGCTCATGGCCTCAGGTACAATGCAACCAAGAGCGAGTTTCTAATGTTTAAGGCCAAGGGTAGGGTGTATTCTACGGTCCCGCCTGTTTGTCTCTGTGGCACTCCTCTCAAACGGGTCTCGCAGTTCAAGTACCTGGGGCACTGGGTTACGGACACGCTGAGTGACGATCTGGACATGGATCGGGAGCGCAGGGCGCTGTCTGTCAGGTGTAATATGTTGGCCCGTAGATTTGCCAAATGTACCAAAGGCGTAAAACTTACACTGTTCAAGGCATACTGCCAAGTGTTTTACACGTGCAATTTATGGGTCAATTATACACAGAATGCACACAGAGTCCTGCGTATCCAATACAATAACGGCTTGAGGGCGCTGTTGGGGTTACCGAGACACTGTTCCGCATCAGGAATGTTTGCAGAGGCTCGTGTGGATACCTTCCAAGCCATAGTGCGGAAAAGGGTGGCCTCCCTGATGCGGCGTGTGGGCGCTAGCTCCAACAGTCTTCTCAAAATTATCGCTGGCAGGGTGGATGGGCCCATTCTTAAACACTGGACCCAAATACATTTAGACAAATAAGTAGTAGATAAGTTACTAACATAGTTTTAGGACAATTGTTACTAACATTTAATATGGATTTTACTGACTGTCCGAAATAAAGAGATTTATTATATTATTATTAAAAGCTCTTTGTCTAAGTTTTGTTTTGTAAAATACGTTGACGTAGCCATATTCACTTAATTTTATGAGAAGTAAAATTTTATAATTTAATCTTGAACTAGGTATAAAATAAAGGATATTTATGATGCAGTTGAGTTAAAAGAAGGAAGGTCAGGAAAAAACTGCGTTCAAGGGTCGAAGCGATGGGTGGGCTGTGTGTACCGTGTATATTTATAATTTGATAAATGACGCCGACGGTAGCGCAGCGGGCGTGCATGACGCCGCTCGTTAATCGAAGGTTGATCCTGCAGGACATTGGTGTGTGTATCCGAATTTGTAGTTTTCGACGTTTGAATTGTCTATGGTTATTTTAAATTAGCTAACATCGCGGTAATAGAAATTAATTATGTGTGTACATACCAATTTGAAAAAGAGAATCATTTGAGTATTTTTTTTTAAATTAATATTTGTACACAGTAAAAATATATTTTTACGATTTATGTTTGTGTTTAATAAAATAATTTTTTCATGTACCTCAATCTTGTTGAAAAATGTTTCAAGTTATCCGACGGCATCTGTCTCGGCGCTTCTCATTCCTAAAATTGCAATACATTTACGAAGATGTATTGTTTTGTTTGTAATGCAGCATTAATTAATGTTCAAACCTGCGTTTCGACCGCGGAAACAAACAGCTCATTGTGGACTCGAACGCATGAATGTGTGTGATGGGATCCCTCAATGTTTGCCCAACCGGCCATCGAACCCGTACTTTATATCCCTTCAAATAAGTACTAATTATATTTAATGCGTTTTACCTGTAATTAGAAGGTGTTAGAAAATGTGAAACAGTGTATAACGGTTTCGACAGAGTTGTTTACGGAGTAACGTATACGATTAGACTTCTTTATGAGGTGTTTCCACCATATCGCCTACGCTACATCGCGAATGCAAACACTGCTATGGGCGATGTAATGATTATTGTAAACATACTCGGATTTTAGACACCCGAGTTTAGGGTTGGCAAGTCTTGCCAGATTTGATAGTCTTTGGTAAATAGCTCGTAATTTAAAAACATTTTTTATTTCAGTTGGAAATCTGTAAAATATTTTTGTACCAGAGTTGGTATTGAACACTTTTTTTATAGCTTGATAGTTTGTTATGGTTTATAGCAGGTATGATCAAGATCTAAGTTGGTAATGAAGGACTGTCGACGAAATATAACCAACTGTCTAACTTTAACTAGATGGATGTAGTTGAAGTTGGATTGTTTTACGCCAACCGAATTCGGCAACCCTATCTCTGCTCCTAGCAGCCGGAGTTACGACGACAAGACGCTTTATGTTAACGATAATGTGATGGAAATACCCGTCGAAATAAATTCCTTAAATATTTATTTAAGATATACAGGCGATATGACGCGAAAAATAAAACAGGCCGGTATTTTGTTTATAGGAACACGTAAATAATTTAACTGGCTGTAAACAACAGTGAAAATGAGACATAGACAATGATAAAAGATTTTTTAAAAATTTGGATCACGTGTTCTGGCGCGAAAGAGTGGACTGGACGGACACACGCAGAAAGATCGGTATGGAGAAAGATCGTAAATAAAAGCGTGAGTCAGGCGGTGTTAAAGCTATTTTCGACTTGCAAATGAAAGTGCAGTGGAATAACCTATACTGTGTAGCTGTGTAGTAAGTATCTACTACCTGTGCCATGCGTTTCGATTTTGCAGCGGGCGTTGCACTGTCGGTCGCATTCGCATCTATCCTGCGATATTACCGCGATTGTTCTGCTTTTTTGCTATTTGCAAAAAGGACGTTGTTCATTTCGAGCGGGAATTTAATGAGGAAACTGGTAACATCATTGTTACAGGAATCACAGACAAGATTACCTAATAGTCTAGGTACTATGGCTGAGTAGTTATAAGTGATTTGATTGCTGTATGACGTGCGGCTAAATATAAATAATGGTGATAAAGTGAGAATTTCAAGCCTAACTATACAGGCATAGGATACAGGTTGGCTGCCTGGAAGAAATTGCTTTAGCGATAAGGCCCATTTTGTACCATAGATAATAATAATATTCAAGTATTTTCTACAATTTGGGTCCAATAAAGAGTTATTTACTATTATACAGGTAGACCTACCTACCAGGCAGGTAGACGGAGGTATAGTCAGTGAATATGGTCTTATTTTTATACTTATCGTTGTGTTGTCACCCTATAGTTATTTATTATACTATTTAGCTATTTCGTAAAGTATCACGAAATAGGTAGGTATATTAGCGTGTAGTAAATTAGAACTTTGAACACCAGTTAGTGACTTAGTAAAATAGGACGAGTGAACTTTTGTTTTTTGATTGTAACGAGAAATAGTCCAATCAATGGATTACTCAGAATGCTCAGTCAGATTTTTTGTGGTAGGTGAGAAGAAGGAAATATACATAATAGGTAATATTAAGACGACCGACGGGACTATTTAGACGAATACTTAGTTATGTATTCATACATAATTAAGGTTAAAATTTATATTTTGTGCTAAACGAGGTAAGATAGGTCCCAGACCTTTTCCAGACAAACTTACAGCCACTTTTTATTTTGGACTTATTGTAGACAACATGAAATATTTAAATAAATCAATTTCAGAATTCCAACTGCAAGAATATTAAATGTATATTGCCCATCTCTTGAAATGCTACTTGTTTATAAGGCATGGCACCGACTGGAGATTTAACATCAATTCAATATAAATAAAGCAAATGACTGGCACTTCGATTCCACCGGCTATTTCAACCACTTATCGTCACAAAACAAATCCGAGGCCTTATCTCCACGTAAACAGCGAATCAATATCGATACTTACAGTTTTCCTGCAGCGCCAGCACCAGTCCCTTCACAACACAATACACTTATCTCATCGTTTTCTTAAACACCTAATTGAATCCATATTATCATTTAAAATATCGATCAGTCACACGCGGCGATGCTTGATCCTCGACGACGCCGTATATTTTTACATTCGACTCGAGATATTTTCGATAGCTCTTGTTTTTGCTTTTACACTCGTGTTTCACAGCACTCGCGATAAAGATTTGTTGGAGATTGTAGCCGAAGAGATAACTTTATTGTCACTGATCAGCTGAGCGAATGTTTGAAACAATAATAACGATACATGAAATAATTCAACACGCGCACATCTCTCCCCTACAACGCACGAAGACAGACTGAGTGAATGAATGAAAGGAGCGAGAACCGAGAACGCTTTCGTCGGCGCGGGGGAAGGGGAAGAGGGGCAGGGAAACAGATCGCAAAGTTACGCGTATTGTGCGGATAGATGGCAGCACGCGTATTTCCATCGGGAAAAACCTGGAAAAACGCAGTTGTGTGGGGCTTTTCTGAAGGCGCGTTAAAATAATTACGTGGGCGGCCCGCCCGCCTCCTTATAAATTAGGAAAACGTTTTTAAATGATTCCCTAACGTTTACTCTCCGATTGGCCGCTGCTTTTGCAGAGACCGAATCCGGAATCAATTTACGCGAATCCACTTTCGCATTTTAAATTTCCTCTATTTGTCGTTAAACGTGACGGAAATTAATGCGTACATTGCATTTGTATATAGGATGTCGAAATGGAAAAATTTCCTGCCGAAATATGGAGTTGGAAATGTAAAAATTTTCTTCGGAAGAATGAGGATTCGAGGTGTAATCGAGAATTCGATTGAGAGAATCTATTAAAGTTTGCAGAGAAGCTGTCTATGGGGTGGCTCGTCTCGTCTATCTATCGGATTAATGGAAAATTATACTTACTTTTTACTGCTCGCAATTCCTTTTTAAGTGGAAAGATCGTTGAAGATACTCCATTGAGTATAATCCTAAGATTTTTCATGATAATGGACCTTTATCTGGTTCCTCTATCTATACTAATATTATAAAGCTAAAAAGTTTGTTTGTTTGAATGCACTAATCTCAGGAACTACTGGTCTGATTTGAAAAAATATTTCAGTGTTAGATAGCCTATTTATCGAGGAAGGCTATAGGCCTGAGCGAAGTCAGGACGGGCTGCTAGTTTAAAATATTTATCGTGCATAAACCTGTTTAGGTATATTGTAAAAGGAAAGGCAACCTTTGACTACAGATTTTGATCATCTTTAAAGGTATAAGGCTAGAAGGACTATAATATGTACTCCTTTGCCTACCGATCGATTAAGTTTAAGGTAAGTAAATCGAAAAAAACCGTGAAACTTTCTCCACACCGTTGTGTGGCGGTCTGTTGGCGAAATATATAGTGTACAAAATGAATAGTTACCCTTCTGTGCCCTTTTGAGTTGAAATGTGAAGTTGTCATGTTCAGTTTGGTTGATCAAAACTATGCGCATATTTTATTTTATTTTTTTCTAGTACACACATCCATATCCATACTTCCATACTAATATAATATTATAAATGCGAAAGTCTGTCTGTCTTTCTGTCTGTTACGCTTTCACGGCCAAACCGCTGAACGGTATGAATATAGTTGAAGACCTGGGGTCAAACATAGGCTACTTTTTGACGCAGGCGGAGCTGCGGGAAACAGCTAGTAGCTTCCCCTAGCCTGCTTACGGGCTCGATCGAGCCCAAAACGTGCTGCGCTACTGTGCTTCTGGGCTCGATCAGCCCCAACTGTTTTCGCTTGCATCTTTTTTTAGTTACACAACACTGAGTAACTCTATGTGTCTATGGCTTTTTCTCGGCTAACTACGATCCTGCCACTATCGATTAAAAATAATTCCATTGCCATCCAGGGCCGAAAAAATTTTTAAATACGAATTTGAAGTTGAGCTTGACGGGTCTCATTTTTTTCTAGGATCACGGTACGGGAAAATGCCTGGCTAGGGAGGTTATTCTTTATTATAACTAATGAAATTTTTTGAGAAAATGCTTAAATAAGTCTATTTTAATATAAAATACAAACATAATTGATCACTTTATGTTTTCATGTGATATTTCCACTTTTTATCGAAAAAGTTGGGAACAAAATGGCTGACCACGCAAAAAACATTTTTTCATAAATTATAAAATTCATTATTTTCTGTGCAACTTTTTCTATTTATATTACTAATTTAATAATAAGCAATAAAAAATAACAAGAAACCACGCTAACTCAAGCGATCTTTCATGATTTCAAAAAAAGAACGCGCGAGTGGAGGATCGCGTCCTTGTCTAACGTAGCATCTTAGTATGGGACAGCGGGCGCGCAAAAAATGCGCCACAAACGGATTTTATGGGAGCAGTCCACATTTATTTTAAATTTGGTTTGTATTTTTTTTCGACAGTACGTTCCTTTCCAAGCAATACTGAACTTTTTTTTTTTGGATTCGTGTAGTAGTTTTTATACTGACCTTGGGTAAAGATCGGTCGAGCCGACCATAAAAAACGACGGAGGTCCATTGTTTGTCAGTTTTTTCACAATTTGAACATTCTGAGAACTTATTAATGCTTGTTATCTATTCTAAGATAGCTAGGCTTCAATAAAATATGTGTATTCATTGCTTTTAACGAAATTTGTAAAACAAAGTCTTGATGCAAAATATATCATTTTTTCGTACAAAAACCCGCGAATTTCCAAATTGTAATTTATTTTTCATTCAAAAGTTTACTGTAGCAGGATAGTATTCTTTGTTTTAATTACAGAACTAGATAGATACTGTTAGATTATAAAAAAATAAGGCATATATATGGTACAACTTTTATTTAAAAAATCATTATAGTACAAAATTACGGGGACAAAAAAGAAATATTTTCCTTCCACCCGTTACTACAAAAGAACCACTTATGATATCGTTATCCAAACAGTTTTGTCGATAAGGTCGATTATCTGTGAACAAACATAAATTTTACGTGTTATTGTAACCGTACACTCGAGTTGTAAACAACGCTTTATCTAAAACGCTTGTAACGCGCGCGCGCGCGGGCGCGTTGTAAGCACAGTAGCGTAGCGGTAGCGGGGGCCCGAAGCAGGTGAAGGGTTAAACAAACCTTGTCTATGAAATGACAGATGATAGTCGCGAGTCGCGACCATAAACAATAGACTAACGCAGGGCCGCGATACGGGAAGATAACTCTGATTTATGGTCGAAAGGAACGCCTTAAATCAATTATGACGACTACCGATGATGCGATAAGGAGCTCCTTAAAAAGAGACATGTTTATGAAGCTTTTAGTTTGTAAGGTTTAATCATTAATATAGTCTCCAAATTGACAAAAAGTAATGGTTTAGGGTTAAAAGTAAACAGCAATTAAAATTAAACTTACCTTTTTAACGGAAATCTATTAAATTGATCGCGAAACAAAAAAATATATTTTGTGTAAGTAATAATGTTTTATGTAAGTAATAACCAAGAAACAATATATTTATTATTATTATTATCTCAAAAGTTTGTCTTAATAGTTTTAATTAAAACAATTATATCCGTCAATCGGGGCTATAAAAATATTGATAACCGTAGGTTATGCGCCCGTGACGTAGTGTTGCCATCCGTCCGGGTTTCCCCGGATTTGTCCTAGTTTAGAGGGCATCCGGGGAGCGTCCGGGGAAGATTTCATTTGTAGTCCGGGTTTAAAAAAATGAAAATAAAAAAAAATTGGGCCGCCCGCGAGACACGCACTATGCTCCCACACCACGATCAACCGACGAACCAAGTATATTCTCACCGTTCCCCCACCCTTCCCGTCACGGTTGCCACGGTCCGCCGTTCGTTCGTTCGAATTCGCGACCCGCGTCCCGCACTCCGCCCGCAGCGACGGTTTGACGAATGTAGACATTGCGTCGTTCCAGTTAAGCGGGTAAACTTACGTAGGTATATGTGGTAAGCTAAGAATATTTTTCTTAAATATCGTAATTTAATTTTTACAGGTAGTGTGACACTGCTCTTCTGAATGCTCTGTGTATCTGTTTTTGTAACCTTTTTACATGAACAGATGCACTGATTTTTATAAATTACTTTTAAAAAGGGAAGATATTCTAAAAGCTATCGGAAAAAATGATAAATACAAAAAAACTGAGAAGTAAAAAGGCAAGAGGCTGAGAAAAACGCTTTAATAGCTAGGTAGACAAATCGTGTACCTAATTATGAGTGCAATAATTGCTTTTTATTTTTGTAGTTAAAGTTATGATTGTTTTCATTGAGTAAAAACTATTTAAAATATGGTTGTTGATCAAAACTTTAAGTTGATGAAAATAATTATAGGATTGATTATTTTGTTTTAAAATTTTAATAATGTAACTTACATTGCTGTAGGTCTAAACTTTAAAAATGTTCTGTTTTGTTGTTTAATATATAAGAAGACTGAATTTAGTTTATATTCTGCTAAAATAGGTATATTTTGTTATATAAATGACTGCTGATAAAAAGTAAAGCAGATAATAATTATAGAACTATAGCTAAAAGAGTTATCTCAAAAAATGTAAGACTGAATACTAGAATGGTCTAAGTAGGTACTTTTAAGATTTTAATTCATTAAATATATGTTTTTGTTTTATATTTTAATAAGGTTTTGTTTTCTTATTTCAAGAATTAAAAAAGCTGATTTATATAAACAATTTGTAACAAATTGTAATATGATTCTGTTTTGTTAAAATAATGAATGAATAAAAAAGGTCTGTGATTTATGACATTTTCAACTGTTTTTTATTACATTGAATATGTTTAAAAAATCTTATTGACATGTCCGGCTTTCGGACTCTAAAATCCGGGGTTTTCACGCATTTTGTCCTGTTTTCCAAATTTTAGAGATGGCAACCCTACCGTGACGGACGTCACGGCTACGCGATATGAGCGAATAAATAAACTTAATTATGGCTTTAATCTCAAAAGGACACAAACTGCCTTTGTTTGTAATTGATAGCTTTGTAATTATCGGCGGATATCGCGAAACTTATTTAATTCTAAAGTAAATAAATTTATTAGGTAATGGCGCAGAAATGGAAATAGTACCTACTGACAAGTTAATAGCAATCTAATGAACAACAAATCATTAAAAATAGTTAAAACGTAAAATTACACGATAAAGTTAAGAGAGGTAGGACTTTTTGTAAGAAGTGTTGTGTTCCTGCTGGTGAGTAGGGTCGCCAGGCTCCAGAGGGGTCGCTGTGCTGATAGCGGACAGGTCGGCAACGCGCTCGTGACATCTTAGGTGTTGCAGGCGTTCATAGGCTACGATAACCAGTTACTATCAGGCGGGCCGTACGCTTGTATGCCTACTTAGTTGTAGATAAAAAAAAATGCGTACCGTAACAGAATTATTATTAGTACTAACGGTACTGTGTCACAACGGCCGTGGTAAGTAAATAAAATCAGGGTTGTAACTTTCAAAAACTTAAGCCTAAGTGTGGTGAGCTTGGTTTTAAAATGAAAAGTATGGGTGAAATACAAGGCTGTGTCAGATTGCCTTTAGAGCCTAAGTTAACTTGAACTTATCGCGTAAATCTATCTACACTAATATTATAAAGAGGAAAGATTAGTATTTTTGTGTGTATGTTTGTAATGAATAAACTCAAAAACTACTGAGCCGATTTAAAAAATTCTTTCACCATTAGAAAGCTACATTCACCCTGAGTAACATAGGCTATATACCGCAGGTGGAGCTGCGGGAAACAGCTAGTATATTATATTTCTATATCTATGGTCTTACCTATAAGTGGTTTGTGTGGTGATAGAGGCAAGAGACAAACAATACAAGTAATGAGGCAAAATTTCTATGCATATATTTATACTGTACTAAGGTACATTACAATATGATTTATGAAATGTCATAATTCTACAATCGCCCTGCAATACAAACTATAGATAAGAAGGAAATCATTCACCGCGCTCCATTTTACTATCGGCAATTCTTGATTTGCGTGACTAATTAAATAATAAATCTCGAACGAGTATGCAATAGGTGTGATTTATTTTACACCACAGTAATGAAGGCCTGTTAATAGTCTTATGACTCATTATTGTTTTCCTTTAATTTTGCAAGTGTAATTTATAATTATGGAATTATAGTACCGTAGTATATACGTTAGAGGTATGTATGTTATACATCGCAGTCAGAGGGTATGTTAAGAGACCTTGACACCAGGGTAAACAGGGATGGTTGCATCACTAGCTAGTAAGATAGAATAGAATAGAATAGAATCATTTATTTGCATAGATTACATTAAATTTACACAGATCTTAAGTTCAAATGTAACCAACCTGCATGCAGGCGTGCAAATGTTAATATTTATAGGTACATACACTAAAATTATATTCAAAATTTAATTAAATAACAATAATTATATTTATATTACAAAGAAAAAAATCAAAAATTAATAGTAACCAAACGTCAGAGAGAATAATAGTCATATATCTAGTTGAATTAATGTTTACCGTCCATATACTCTTTAATGCTATAAAACCTTTTATCAAACAACCATTCTGTCAATGCTTTTTTAAACTTTTTTATATCTAACGATTTTATGCTATTTGGTAGTTTATTAAATATTTGGATGCACATGGATAGAAAAAGAGTTGTGAGAACATTTTTTAATGAGTCTGTTTTCAGTAGACTCTACAAAAAAAAAATACTGGGTTTATATAATAATTTTCATAAAAAGAATTTGGTATAAATAATATTTCTGGAACAGCAGTCATAGGTAGTACTATACCTAGGTCTATGATAATTAGTGGGTAAATTGTTTAATCTTCTTGCAAAAATTAACAAAAAAGCTTACGCATCTCATCTATGTTCACATAATAAATGAATTGAATCACTTTTATCGCGTATAAACATTTTTTTTAAATTTTAGCCGAGCTTCGTGTACAACAAATCATACTAAAAACCGCCATTACCCATAAAATTATTAATAATTAAAGTACGCACAAATCAGAACCAACGGCAACGGTCAATAACTCAACGGAAACCCCTTACTGAGTTTATTGAAGCCATCTCGTAGATGTTACACTGACCAGCTCGTAAGATAGACGATTAAATACATCCATTTTACGTGCCAGGACTGCTATTTTTGAGACATGAAGGTTATGTTTAATAAAAATCATTCGACTTACCGATTTTGGGAGGCTCACAGATCTCAAAAATAGCACTGTTTTAACCTATCGAATCTATGTAATTGGTACAATTATGTTTTCATTCATTCATTCACTCCATGTAGTTTTCAAGGATATTCTTCCTTGTTTAGGTCTCATTGCTGAGCAAAAGCCTCCATGACTTGACTAGAACTTGACGACACTGTAGGACTGAGGAAGATAGAAAAAAATAAGAACTTGTATCAATGGCCGTAAAGCCCATTATTACAAAAAATAATAAAAATACGAATATCTACAAGAATCGCTGATGTACGAGAGGTATAGGTACGAGTGACGAGTATATTCAACTTGACTATTTTATACAAATAATTTAGATTTTTGACCGATGTAGATTTAATTTATTAATCACAATACAATACAAAACTCTTTATTGCACACAAGAATACATTTTAAGCAATCAAAAGAAATTAATTTTATTATCTAGTGGTGCATGTGGTGCAGCTACATCAGCAGAGTGCCTCAAGCGGCGCAAATATAATGGCCTAGATAAAGGTTACATGTTTGTGCCGTTTGGGGTAGAGACGCTGGGGCCGTGGGGGCCGTGGGGGAGGGAGCTTTCGAAATTTTTAAGGATTTGTCGAGAGACTAAAGGAGTGCCCAAAATGCTGGACGCATTCAATCGCTGGATTGCAATGCTAATTTTTTGTCCAAAATACAAGCCAGCATTTTGGTCAAGCGTTGCCCCAAACTGTAGATAATTTTTAGTTTTAATTTTCTTTTTATTTTAATTTTGTACGTAATTTATTATATTTTTTTCTAATAATGTAAGTCACTTTAATTATTTTATAAAGTACATTAATAGTTACTAATATACCATTTGTCAGGTATAAATAACTATTTGAAATATAATTATATAATTTTAAAGGTAATAGTAGAAAAAGTAATTAATTAATTTAGTATCTACGAGTATTCTATGAAAAAAGGGGTTCTTTCCGTGGATGTTGCAGGTAGTGTTTACGTTGACCGACCGCTTGGTGTCAACCCTCCCATAAAAACATATAGCTCGATACGAATGAACGATCGACCAACTGCTAGGAAATGTCGCCCGTCATTCAGTATCTATTTGTTTGTATGTCTTTAACCTCCGCTCTGCAGCTCTGATTTCAGCTGTTTTCACTAACAAAGGGATTTACCATCTGTTGCCTAATCCCTTCTAAATATATTGACGATAAATTAAGATATAGGGGCGTCTTAATTACCTAAATTATTGGTAATATTGTTGAGATAATTTTAAATCTACCCAAGTCGTTATTATTAAAAAAAAATCCTAAACATAGAATCAAACAATAATACGATTTTATCTATAAGTAGCAATCGTAAAACTTAAGTCGAGATTTTTGGAGTTATAAAAGATACTAAGATAAAATGTATTTGCATAAAACATTTTTAAATACTTACCTGAAAATATAATGTTATTAGTCTAGAACAATTTTGAATTGCCTTTTCATGTTTAATTAAAACAAATGTTTGAAACATTATAGGATTTTCTATTCTTTTCCAATCAAATATATTTAATGTTGGATGTTTTAAGATACTTTAATTACATATCGCTAGATAGGAGTCTATTACTAATGATCATTAATTTTTACTTTCTATCAACAACCAAAACAATCAAAACTCAAATAATGCCCTATCTATAGCTCGGGTAAACCTTTGAAACTTCATTCACTCTTCAGTATTTCATGCACTAATCATTCATTGTTTATGGTGGTTTGGAAAACTTTGGTATTTTTAGACGGTGCATCATACTGCGGTCGACTGCATTAAATGAACGAACATGTACAGGTACAGTCACCTGCAGATTTATGCTAACAAGCTGTCATATTTCGAGGTATACTGTGTGAAGACTGCGTGTTATATGGCTCAAAATATATCATTTATTTCTGCGGACTTCGGAAAATAACTAAAGGGCAAATATTGGTGTATGAATTATTACTGGCAGCACCAGATTCTACCAAAAAAAGTGTGCTAAAAAAACAAGGTTGACAATTAAGTTATGAAAATTATGCTCCATGTTATGTCTCTTTCATTCATATCGAGTGGGTTACATGGTTAATCGACCCTACACAGTCATAGTTATTCGGAACCGGAATTGTTATGTCTTAAATACTTTAAAGGAAAAACAATTAGTGGTAAAACTCTGTAAAGATGATATATACTTAATTTAGTATGCCTTACAGAAAATAGTGTAAATTTGTGATGAAAAAAAAAAAAAGATTATCAATTTAAAAATGTTTCAAAACCATGGCAAGAATACATTGTTTTGCATGATTTTATTTAGATGATGTGTGACACCACTGACTTCACTTTTGTATGCCTAGTAGGGTAAACTATTTTCAATGTACCATCTTGAATTCATCATGTTTACAAAAGAATAAATGATTATTGATTGAACTTTTTTTTTGTGTGTTAAGGGGTCGGCTTATCGATCAAGATAGGGATCGGCCAATACATAAATTGAAATTTACATTTAAACACGTGGCTTACACTACATCAAAATCTACTGCAATAGTAGATACATTTGTTAAAACGATATAGTTTAAACGGACTCATTTCTAGGTAGCCAGTAAATGTAAAACAATTACTAGTTCATAGAATTGGAATTATGAATGGGTTTACAACGGCTATGAAGAGTTATTTCCATCCGCACCAACACTATTGTAAAATGAGAATTGTTTATTGATACTATTATTATTACTTTCAAAGTACTAATAATAGTATCAGTTAAAAGAGCATCAAATTTAGGATATTCTTATTGTTACCACTATATTTATTGCACTAAGAAAAAATAGAACTGTTTTTTATGCCTGCAAAAAAGGATCCGCCGAAAACTAACAGGTGTGGAATATCAGGTACTTTTACATTTTACTGTATTTTTTACCAAAGGCCTAATAAATGTGAACGAATATAAGTGGGTTTATTTGTTACAAGTTTATCGTTTAACTGACTACTGAAAATATTTTTTTCTGCATTTGGGTTTTGGAGAACCAACGTCTTTATAATTTTTAGGTCAATTTCTAATAGATTATTTTCTTTTCGTTTTGGAGAGATTTAGAATTATTTTTGTAAATGTATAGTGTGTTTGTCTATTAGTTACTTTCTGCGACAATTCACTAAGCCAAATATGTTGACTTATGTTTTCGTTATTGTTATTCATTAAATTAAACTATTTTAATACGGTTTTATGGCGTTTATTACTTATTTATTTACACCTGACGTTTCAAACACTTTACAGCGTTCATGGTCGCAGGCAGTCTGCCTGTAAATAAATAAGTAATAAACGCGATAAAACCGTATTAAAATAGTTTAATTTAACAAATATGTTGATTCTAGTACAAAATACACCTACAATAAAAAAGAATGGATTAAATATATAGGTTAAATATAAGTTTATAAAACCACATTTGTTGCTTATTTTAATTACATGTAAACCGATTTGCATTTCCAATATATGCAAATTAATGCAAGTATTGGCAAAGCAGGGCTTTGAAGACACCCTGGAAAGCCCCGCCGACACATATTAAATATGGATTACAGCTAGATAACAAATATGATCGTAATCTGGGCAGACATTTTGAATTTGGGGCGACGCGCCATTTTGTCGTGAGATTGCGCGGATATTGGGAAATACCGTAACAATACCTACATAATAAGTATTTAGCACATTTATTTATCTAAACTAAAATTTATAAAGTAAGAAACACCAAGCTGCACTTCTAACGCTAATACAGGATGTTCGTGCAAAAACAGCCAGGAGATCTATTTTTGAAATGAATGACTATAATATGTCAAATAAAAATCATTCGATATCGAACGAAAATTTTGTATGAGTCACATTTTACAAAAATAGAACTCCTGAAATGTAGGCGAGATTGGCCAACTTCTAGATACCGGAAGTCGCCGAGGTAGAGGAAGACCAAGGAGAAGTTGGTGCGACGGTTTGGGGAGTTCCCAGTCGTATTAGAGGCACAGACGAATGGAGATAGGGGGACACAACATCTACAGGAGTACAGGCTAGGGAAAAATATTTAAAAATAATTCTAAATAATATTAAAAGTTTATTGTCTTTGTTTGTAACCTCTTCATGCTTCATGTACTCAACCAATCTTCCTGAAATAGGTCATTATACCGAAGAGGACATAGTTAATATTTCAACATGGAAAAGAGAATTGTTCCCGTGGGATTAAATAACACGTGCGCGACCGCGTGCAAAAGCTGGCGTGCTAAAATTTCTAGCTCCTGGAGTGCTATTTCAAAAGTGTGACGCAAAAAAGCGAGTCGAATAATTTTTGCTTGATATCGAATGATTTTCGTTTGTCAACGAAGGATTTTTGTTCTATATCACAAGATTTTCATTAGACATATATGTGATACATTTCCAAAATAGGGCTCCTAATGTCTTATTACACGATTGTCTTAGTGGAACACAATTTAAATAATTATTTCGCATTTTAAAAGATATACAGATGAGAATGGAGTATTCTATTATTTGATTTTTGTAAGTAGATAAAAATAATTTAAAAGCGAAGTTATTGGTGTGCACCCGATACACAAAGACGATCTATGTCGCCCACCTTCCATTGTGAGCAAACAAATATGCATTTACATACGATAATGTACCACAATATGATGTCTGTATAGACAACCCACGCTGAGTTTGTTATTCTGGTGTACCTTCTGTATGTATTCTTGCAAAATAAACTATTCTATGTATCTATCACATTATGCTCTTTGTCGTTGGCGACACAGTACTTATACTAAATTTTACATGGGCCTGGGAGTTGAGGACGTCAGACAACGATAACCCACTTTGAATCTATGCTACGCAAAGATGGGTACTAACCAATCTTTGATAGCTTACTCTTTATAAAAATATTTATATTTTTTACCTAAAACCCCATAATAATTATACCAACCTGTGTGCGAATAACTAAAACCGAACTCTGTTACATTGTAAATTGTTAACAATAAACAAATATTGTTTATGACTACTTATTATCACTATTTACGAAAAGGGTACTTTATTTTATTCATACTAAAACCCACAAAGCATTATCTGCTAGGGATACTAAACTAAAAGTTAGCAAAAGAATGCAGCAAACAATACTCAAGGCTAACCCACATCAAGAACCGTTATGAAAAAAAAATCCTTTATTTTTTTGCCAAATTTATGGCCTCTTATCTTTCTTTAGGAAGCAAGCTTCCAAAGACAAAACAATAGATAAATTGATTTTGGAGCTATAAAAATAAAATCTTCCAAGTGCAAGTCGGATTAGCATCATGGGTTCTTTACCTTTTTAGTTTTTCTTACTTCGAGTTTCGTTTTCCCCACTTTATTTTTTTGTGATATCTTGTAACAAAAACACAGTAATTATAGAGACGAATACAGGATATGTATGTAGATATTTAAAATGGTGAACTAATTTATATATTTAAACTTTATGGCTCAAATTAAAAAATAAAATATACAAGTACTGGATGGACTTCACGACTAAATATCCTATGTAGAAATTGGCTCTTATTATTGTTTGAGACAATGTTACTTTGTGTCTGTCACCGAAAAATAACATGAATCGTAAGTTGATCAATTTACGAGTTAGTTGATCAATTTTCGGAAAATAATAAACTGCAGTTGAAATTTATTATTTACCACAATAAATTTCAGCGAATTGATCAATTTTGCCGCAAGAAAAATCATACACGAATGGGCCAATAGTTAGTCAGCGTACTATTTTACGGTACACTATTACCCGTCAAATAATACACTGTTCTCTGATTGGTCGATGACATTGGTTGTAAGCATTTGGCAAGTATTTATTCCTATAGTTAACTTACATTTAGATTTGTTATTTTAATATTTATATTTTATAGTCATGTGAAAGTTCACTTATACTAAATCCATATCCATAACGTCCATACTAATATTATAAGTACGAAAATCTGTTTGCTTGTACCTATGTTACGCTTTCACGGCCAAACCGCCGAACCGATTTTGATGATTGGTATGAACATATTTGAAAGATTCGGGGTCAAACATACTTTTTGAGGCAGGTGTAGCTGCGGAAAATAGCTAGTAATTAATATAAGGGAAAATATTTTATAAAACAAAAGATATAGAGCTCACGGGGAGTGGGTTAAAAGCGCGAGTCGTTCAACCAATCAGCGTATGCCTCGCCTTCGTCGGATCATTTAACGGTAAGACGCAGTAAATTAATCAATTTACTGAAATACATGCGTAAAATAATACATTTCAACTGTAGTTTATTATTTTCGAAAGTTAATAAACTAACTTGTAAATTTATCAACGATCTTGTTATTTTCAGGTGACATGTCTATCCCAAATTTAAGATAGTTATGTACCTTTTGTTTTGTAATCTGAGGTTATGTAGGGATCTCTTCCAGTCAACTAGTCATTATGTTAGAGGGTAGAACTTTGTGTCTACCTAAAATTACAGAGATTATCTCTAGCCGGTGAGTTTTGTGGAATTTGTCTATTAATTATTTCGGGACCCCAAAATTGGCGAAAACGGGGTAGGTCAGGTACAAGACCAGTAATGGTCATAAATCTACCCGGGGTCTGATTGTGTAGTTCGTATACAGTGTCAATTAATAAACAGTTAGGTAGGGTTTAGAATTTTCAAATGTAGTTCCTTATTTTGTTATCTTAGGTAAATGGCTATGCCTTTACTGGGTGATTGTCGATAAGTAACAAATGTTTGGTATTAATTGTTCTATGGAATGGAATACCTCTATACAATTTTTTTGAAGGGCGCGGTGTCAATGCGTTCTTTTCAAATAAAGACAATTTGAAGGCAAATAATTTTGTAATTTTAAATAATGTGTACCTTTATTTATTTATTCTCCGTAGCATGGGGTCTCGATTTCGACCAAAACCACAATAACCAAGATGAATTGTTAGCGGGACTATAAATAATAAAGTCACAAAATTAACCTAACAAATTTCATCAAAATCGGTCCAGCAGATAAGCCGTGAAAGTAAAACAGACTTTCGTATTTTTTATATTACAAATATTAACGCAAGGCTATGTAAAATAATACCAGTGTGTACAATAACGTATGTCTGTACCGGACAGCAATGGTGCTTACAAAGCTTACAATGAAGCTTTCTGGCCTAGGTCCAACTGGAACGTAAAAAGAAAAAAATGGTGAAAATGTCCCCTTTTCCAAGAACGATAATTTAAAATTTTCTGAATAATTTGTCTATTTGGGGTCATAGCTAATGAATATTTGCGATTTCATGTTTGTTGATGTACTTATAACGGCTTTTCGAGTGCCTACTAAAAACTAGTTTTTTCACGATAGATGAGTTGTCTGTTACAAAGATGTACTGAGAATAGGCGGTCTTATCGCTAATCTCTTTCAGACTAAACTAAGAAAAGACTTAAGATGGCGGCGGTAATAGACACATTTCTTAACACATTATAGACACTGAAATGTACTTTTTCTTTTTCTGTAGAGTTTTATAGAGTTAATGATCATTTAGATTATGGTATTAAAAAAATTTGTGTTCCTATTCTTATCTACATATTGACCCGACATTAAATGTATTTGTTTACAGCGCCGATAAGAAACACATATTTTAGTGCGATATTCTGTTGTTCCCTTTTTTGTAAGACTGAAAGGGCGTGAAACAATTCCTTCAGGGTCGGCAACGCGATCGTGACATCTCCGGTGTTGCAGGCGTTCATAAACTACGGTAACCACTTACCATCAGGTGGACCGTACGCCTGTTTGCCTACTTAATTGTATAAAAAAAACTCAGAATTTAAAAGTATTATTATTATTCCTATGGTATGGTATGTATGTATGTATGTATGTAAAAATCTTTATTGTACACAAAGAACATAGTATCAGAATACAGGTTACAACAAAAGGCGGACTTATCCCAAATAGGGATCTCTTCCAGTCAACCAAACTAACATAGGGAATAGACATATGGGCACAGAAGAGGGCACAACACGCAAAGAAATCTTAGGTGTATAGACTTACATCTAACATATAAATTCAATTACACATAGAAACAGTAAGCTCAGCTCAAGTCCGATCGTTCGTAGTATTCCCTAACCCGAGATTTGAAAGAGTGAGAAGACAACTCTTTTATCTCTAAAGGAAGCTTGTTCCAGCGTTTGTTTGATTTGCAGCGAGAATTGAGAAGGAGTTGGCGTAACACTGTGAGGAGTATACAGGTTTAAACTTTAGGTGGTGAGATGCTCGCAGACGGGGATCAAGATCCCGGAAGGAGAAATTTGATCTGAGATATTCAGGGAAGAAGGATTAAACAAGACATTATAAAGAAAAGAGACAATATGTAGTATGGTAGTTTGGTGGTTATGACTACCGCTCAGAGTGGTACCTAGTTCAAAGGATTTCTATACCTAGGCAATGCTGCTAGTGTTATGGGAACCTTTAAGCCGGGTTTTGTGAACATTTTATGCAATGGTAAAACTAAAATTCAATCCTAACCAAGTTACATTTTCAAAAAAGATGGCTGTATAGTTATTTTGCCACCTCGCTACCTGCGATAATCTGGCTCTTGTCCTAAACTGACAGATAACAGTTGACAGCCACAATCCAGACGGATCTTAATCTGTTACCCTGTCGTTCCACGTAAGGCTTATATCTACTAAGTCTAGGGAGAACGGATTGGGGATGTCAACTAGGAAACACTTATTTTTAGCTTTTTTTATTAGACTTTTGCCCAGCAGTGGGGCGAAATAGGCTAAGACCATCGAGATATATGTACTTACGTACGTTAGTATCTATATCTCGACTCGCTCGACGAGCTAAGACTCGTTTACACGAATGCAGCAGCTTTAATGGACACGAAATTCGCTACTGGGTTGCCAGCCAGCACTAGATCCGTCTAAACCAGCCCTAACAAACATACAGCATAGGAATACCTCATAGAAAGAGAAAGTAGAACCCCAACCGATGAATGACGGCAACACCAGAAGTATCGCGGTAAATTGTAAAAATATCAACATACAAAAAATATTTAAGAAAATTCGTTTTGAAGCTTTTTGTTCGAAAGAATTCAAGGTCTAAGGAGAATTTCTTGAATGGCGAGATTTTAATTTCTTTTCATAAAATAAATTCCTTATAATCATATTAAAATATACATTAAGTATACGGTAAGTATTAAAAATATACATACTTAATTGATTCAGGCGTTACTTTTAGGAAGTTAAAGTTATGCCTGAGATTGAAATATCTCATGGTAGACGCATATGCATAGTTATCGCCTGTCACCAACTCAGAGACTTCACATTGCTACGAGTATAACATCCTTTTTAAATGGACATAAAATCAGCAAACATTTTCCCTTAATCTCACTACTTTCAAAATTCCTCCCAAAGTCCTGGTGACGCATTTAAACGTATTTACTTTTCTTATCTTTCCTTTAGATTACTGCGAAGGCTTCGTACGAAATGTTTACTTTAACATCAGGATGTCAATCGAATATATAAAAAAAAACATGTTCGTTCCATATTTTTTGTGTTCCAGAGATAAGGAAGAGAAATGGGTTGTCGTACCAAACTAATTGAATTTGAATTCGACTGTTGGGCCCTGAGTCTAGTAAACATGTTTACTGTTTGCTTGCTAGCAACTGTTTTTGCTTTAGACTTGACGAACAAGGTCTATCACTGTATTTATTAAAAAAGGATATTTTAATGTGATTGTATGTTATTATTTCATGATATCATCTTTATCTGTCATCAATGATAATGTGGTTCTTCCTTAATTCGAAACTTATGTATGTGTCATTGGCACTGGCTGCCATTGGTGTGACAGTGATAGAAGATTTCAGTTTTATGAAGTACAATTTCAGTTACGTTATTTAGACAAATCAGTCAATTTTGTCACTCTTATTAAAAATTCGAATTCAAATTTTATTTGCCTCGTATTTGTATATTTTAATAGAATAACATAATTACTACTACGTAATTGGTATAATTTAAATGTTGATCATTTTTAAACAAGAGTAACTAATTTGTAAATTAAAAAAATAATTTAACTTATTGTAATGTAACGTAAGGGTCGTACCAAGTAGAAATCCTTAGTCTCTCCTTACATCAGCAAGGAAGGCGTTATTTAAAAGACAATCGTGTACAAAACTCGGAGCCATTCGCCGGGGCTTGAGAAAGAGAGACACATTTCAATTTCCGTTGTAGTAGCAACGAGTTTATTCAGTTTTTAATATGAATACTATCAGTGGGACCATCGGCGACATCTGGTACTAACTGAATGCCGTTTGTATCTACAAAAAGGGGCTTAAAATATGTCGAATGATTTTTAGCTCGAATGAAATCTTTGGAAGAAAAAGTCGTTCGACATGTAAGTACCAGATTACATAAACTATTGCTGGGAAGTTATAATTTGGAGCAAATAAATATATATGCATAAATCACAGAGATTGAGTTACCCCTTAAGTAAGTTTGAGACTTGTGTAATAGGATCAAAGGCTCAGGCCAATCAGAAAAAATAATTTTCCATTGAAGGCAGAAATATTTTTTTACGACTGTATCTCTAGTTGATCTTTTTTTTTTGTTGTTATTTTACAACGATGGATGGATGGAATGGTGGCCGTAGGCACTGCTATCATGTTTCTAATTGATAGACTTCCCTGTTATTTCGAGATAAAACAACCTCCATTTATCTCTAGCTAAACTATTTACCTTTTCCCAAATAAACTGCCGACGAAAGATTAAGCGTTCGGAAATCTGTTCATTAAATCTCAATTTACTTTCGTAAACTAAGTTCGATCCAAACTCAAGGCTAAAGAAATTTTTTGAGTCAGACTAGTTTAAAAATTGAAGAGTTATGTCATTGTTTTTATTATAGTGTTTTACTATATATAGATAATCATTTTTTTATCTTATCTTTTTATCTTATTTTTTTTTATCTCTTTGCCATCTAAAATTTATAAGCTATTTTACTATCTAAGATAGGCAAATTGTTCCCGGTCTGTTGTGACTCTTTCAATTATTTTTCCTTTAAAACTCCTAGTTTCAGAGAAGTTTAACGATTTATAAATACTAAACACGTGGCTCAGCGGCCCAAAGAGAGGCTTCGAAATGAGAGAGCGCCAAAAGTTGGTGCACGGTGGCGCCAGTTGACAGCTCACGAAGATTAGCCTGCACCCTACAAATCCTGCACCAAACAAATTGATTACATTTTGTTGTAAATAAGTAGGTATATAAAGTAGTCATGGGTGTTCATTTTCAGACTTCTGTCCGATGGGTTGAAATATGGCACATGGGTAGGCGACCCCGACTTAAACGAGCTACTACTCACTCAATTCAAATCCATCCAAGTCAGTAGCATCCCAATATTTCCTATCCCCAAATCCAACTAAATCATCTTTCCCAGCTTTATAAATTCAACATATGAACTTCCGAATTCAGAGTCGGATTCTGAAAAAATGAAAAAATAATATTTTTTACAGTCGCCAATGTTTAAGCTACCGTAAAAAAGTTAAAGTCGAAGCGTCAATTAGTAGACAGAAATTGTATCTCTCTACTCACATCAAAGTGAACATATCAAAGAATTGAAAAAAAAACATTGGTTTTGGTTTTTGAAACCGAAGACGCGTGAGCTCGACATTGGTCGGACCACACCCGATGGCAACCGCGACCATGAGATGTCGTATACATTTCTATTTGTTAAGTATACTATTAAATAGGACAAGAATACCTATTTAACTATATAATAAGCAGGGTTTCCGTCGGACCACCTGATAAATACTGATTTATCCCACTAGTACTAGGAAATATAACAGGACAAGGTCGAATGACCATGTAACCCACTCGATATGAATTAATAAGTGAGCAGGCTTCTTAAGGCGGAATTGACGAAGATGAATAACTAAGAGAGGACACAAAATAATTTTGTCTTTGGTTTGGGTATTGGGTACAAGTATAACTGCCCATAATTTGTTATCTGTTGACTGTTACATGTATGCGAATAATTGAATTACATTAAGAGAACTTTAGTTTCCGTGTGAGGGTTTGGACCAGCTCAAAATTACACAGCAGTAAACCAAGTCATGTCGCAAAGATAGACATGCGTATCTACAACAATGTATTGAAATTAGCATTCTCCCAAGCGAGTGTCACTGACCTTAATTAGCCAGCATTTGGTTAAGTTACTGGACATTATGTCATGTTACTGCTAATCGCTTCTGTTTAATTTTCAGGTTATTTACATTCTGTGGAAAACTTTCTACACTAGAGACAGACACATTTAAGAGTTAATAGATGAAGAATAGTCTAGTTTTTGATGTCGGTTGGTAGGCAATGGCACGTTGAAAGTTTGATGGACTCCTGCTATCTTCGTCAAAGCGTAGTTTTCCAAGTTTCATCCTTAGCTTACGCTTCCGAGCGACCCTAAACCATCCAAAACATAGTCATAGATTTGGCGGCACTGGTTATAACAATGGAACGTCCGCCGTCTGACGTCCTTTATCCTTTTTACACGGAACCAGACCAACAAGAACATGAACCGAGGTGTGTTAGTGACCAACACTATAAGATTTCTTCAGGGTGCTTAAAGGCATCTGACACAGCCGTTACGACTGCATTTATTCTAACCACTGAAGTGATACAATATAGTTTACAACACAATTAGCGGATCCTGGGCTTCGAGGCAATCAGCCAAGGATGCAACCGGGAACACGCTAAGATGAATAGTAGTATTCAACATTTAGAGCGGAAACCATCTACACAATATAAATGTAGAGTTATCCGAACTATGAATTAATAAAATAACAGAGTGTGTAAAGGTGTGGTCTGCGCACGTGTATTTCGTAACATGCGCATACGCATTGGTGCACAATGCTGTATTAGCATATGACCTAATGCGGTTCAGACTAATCTGAGACCGGGGTTACAAAATGGATGATAAGTTCCATTCAATATTTGTTTGATAGAGATCTAAAATATATCTACTTATATATAAAATAATCTATATATCTAAAATTATTTGTACTCTAAATCAAAAGGGAATGGCCAGCGTTCCCTCGCTCCATGTCATAATATTTTTAGGTTACTAACTTTTTTTTATATATTATAAGTTTCTTGTTTTTTTGTTTTCTTCTGAAATATGCAAGGAAAATATTTCTATGTATCCTAACCCTAAAAACGACACATATACAACATACAAACACATAGGATAACATACAAATCCAAAAAATAATTAGACCGACTCTACCATATCAAAATGCCTGCTCATTGGTTAATTCTTCTTGTTTTTTTTAATACAACTAAGTAGGCAAACAGGCGTATGGCCCACCGAGTAATTCAGTAATTCGTCCCATGTACCTCTTGACATACAGACAATATTTATCTTACAAAAGCGAGCAGTTCGTGCCATCTATGGTTTAGCCCCAAGGGAATCTCTTAGGGAGTTGTTTAAAGAAATAAATATATTAACAGTAGCTTCTCAATATATATTTGAAGTTATCATGTATACGAGGAAAAATATTACTACATTTAAAAAGAACTCGGATATAACTGATAGACCCTTGCGCAATAAAGATAAATTATTTTTACCTTCCTATAGACTGTGTAGGGTTAAAGACTCTTTTGTGGGGAACTGTATACGTTTCTACAATAAGCTTCCTGAATCAATCACTAGTTTGCCTAATGGACAATTTAAAGCCCATGTTAAAGATCTACTTTGTAAAAAGGCTTATTATAGTACTGGTGATTTTCTTAATGACGGGAATGTTGAACTTAAGCTTGGTGCAGAGTCCTCGGCAAATTGACATATCATTATATGTTCTGACATTTCTGTTCGTTTGTCATTTTTTTTAAATTATTATTTAATTTTTTTAATCAATTTTTATTTAATTTAAATAATCTGATATAACCATTGTGCTAAATGTTGACAAACATGTGAATTCGTTCATTTAACTAGGTAATTAAGCAAAGTTTTTCTTATTTGTAAATTGACGTTTTGAAGAAAATGCTGCAGTGGAGTTTGTGGCGCCGCTTCTTCTCCACTTGCGCTTTGGAAGTGGTGGTAAACTTAATATAAGTAAATTGACGTCAATAAGTGATATTTATATCCTACATTGAGAATAAACAATTTCATTTCATTTTCATTTCATTTCATTTACGGCCCATTTGGGACGAAACGCAGAAAATCAAAATTAATTAAAATTTCATTCTGCAATTCGTCCCATGTTTATAAATGGTACAATCAGTAAAAAAAGTGTTAGTGTAGAAATAATAAACATTGAATTTTTCATTAAGAAATTTAATAATCATAGAATAGTTACATACAGAAAAGGACTTAAAAAAAACAGAAAACATAAAATCAAGAAGTATTTTTACTAGTAAACTAAAACTGACATTAGGCCTTACTGTCCGTTTTAGTTTCTTATTTACGATGTTCTTATACTCGTCACAAAACAAGGAATTTTAAAGAGTTTCTATTACAGTCTTATAATTATTAATCACATTTAAAAACTATTCTACATACATATAAATCTAAAATTTTAAAATAAAAAATCAACAGTAATAAATATAAAAGATATTATTTATAATAATAAAGATAAAAATAATCAATATATATAAAATAATCAATAATAACAATTTGTAAAAGATTTATGGATTATTTAACTAATTATAATGGGCTAGTATCCTGCTCTTATTATTAACATAAAGAATAATCACAGCTCTGTAATAATCAGTCTTACAACTATAACAAGTAAAAAATTCTCACTTTCATAATCAGTCTTATAAGTTACGTATTACATAAATTTAAAATGTTAATAATTCTACACACATTTCTACGGATATTTCAAAATTAACAAAATCTTTCAATACTTTTTCAATGTAGTCGTCTATTTCCTGGGTTTCTTTTTTCTTCTGAAATATTGAAGATCCTTTTTTAATTAAAGTATAATAATAATTAGCTTCTTTTTCGAGGAGAGTCAGGAACTTTGCTATACTTTGCGGTTTTTTTACGGTTTTTTTGTTAACACAAGCATGCCAATTTTCTACCATGTTTGTGGTACGATGTTTCTGATCAAAGCAACACCATAAAAAAAAATATGTTTCAGTTAGCCACGTCTCAACAATTTAATCATTAAATTTTGTGACTTTTACATTTTCTGGACTGCGAGACATAACGTATAGGAAACAACAAGACAAAAGTGACCACCGCATCCATTGTTTACTTATCTGGAAGCCATACATGTCAACCAATTGTATTCATTTCGGTAACACTTGAACTTGTGCGTTTTCTTATTAAATGAAACAATTACCTGTTGTCTTAGATAAAACATTCAGCAATAACATTTTTTTTTCACAATCAATGTTTTTATATTTAGCTATGAACAAAACCACAGCAAAATGTAACAATTCTAACGAAATATACATTTATCTTAATTCTTGTCTCACTGACTGTACCAAGCGTTGATAAGGTTTAAATTTCCATACAAAAAAAGAATGGGACGAATTGCAGAATGAAATTTTGATTAATTTTGATTTTCTGCGTTTCGTCCCAAATGGGCCGTAGGTACATGGGACGAATTACTGAATTACTCGGCCCACCTGATGGTATGTCGTTACCGTATCCTATGAACGCCAGCAACATCGGAGTTGTCACGAGCGCGTTGCCGACCAAATAAACTTTAAATAAAATGCTTAATAGGTCAATTAAGAAGCGAACGTTTCCTCAGCGACATATCCGTTCCATTTCACCTAATTACTCCCACATATAACAGGAAAACGACAGCAAAAATTATGACAACAGTATGATATATAAGAGTTCGCTTTGACGGCTATACTCTGGAATTCTCTTCCTGAGTCCATTAGAACAGTCAGCCGTGCCAACTTCAAAAGGCTTGTGCACGAGCTTCTGCTCTCACGGTCACAGAAGCAAAATTTAGACGGTTAAAAGCACAAATACATTTTGAGTTGCTGCTATTATTTCATAAATAAGTTTCAAAATTAGGTGTATATCGATTATATGTATTATATTACAATTGTATATATGTATGTTTAATAAGTAGGTTATGTAAGTGCATTCTGACATTGTATGTATTTATATACTGTCAATACCCACTTGGCGTTCTCTGATTAACCCAAATTATTCGCCTATTGTGCTATACAATTGTATTTTGTACAATAAATTAATAAAAATTTCGCATATCAAAAACATTACCAAAACATTCTTTGCATAGTAAAATAATCTAATTCCTAGATTTGTTGACCGCTGAATTCGCGTAATTCAATCGCTCGACCTATCTGGCAGAATGCGCACGCGTCATTAAGAATTACAATATGGCCGCGGGCGCCAGATAATCGATACCAGTGTATGCTATGATATCGATGCTTGTTATGTCCGATGAATTACGATGGTTACTGAATAGACAGCGATGTGATTAGACAACGTGTTTGCGGATTGTAGGATATATATCTGGGATGATGCAAAGTGATTAGCAATTTCAAATTATGTAGAGAGGGCAATTGAGAAGAAAGGTATCCTTTGGTAATATTGTGATTTTAAGGCTATGTTAACGCTTCCCTTTTTAACGCCATGTGATAATGATGATTATAATACTGTTCAAAAATTGTAGTTTTATATTAGACTAGCTGTTTCCCGCAGCTCCGCCTGCGTCAAAAAGTAGCCTATGTTTGACCCCGGGCCTTCAACTATATTCATACCAAATTTCATCAAAATCCGTTCCGCGGTTTGGCTGTGAGAGCGTAACAGACAGACAGACAGACTACCTATCTTTCGCATTTATAATATTAGTATGGAAGTATGGATTTTCTACCCATGCATAAAATATTTAAGTTTTACTTCTTCTGCCATTTACACGAAACTTTGATTTGTTGTTTTTTCATAGTCATTTCATCATTATACTTGAACTAATGAAAAATATATTTCGCGTTCATAAAAATAGCTGATTAATATATACGTTAGTAAATCTTCATGAAATATAGTGTTGCGATGTTAAACATCTTGGTAGAGCGCATTTAGTATCGATGTCGATAAAGACCGAAAATATTATTTGAAATTGAATTATAAAACGACTGAAGGGAACATGAATGTAATTTAATTTATTTGTTTAGTTAATTTTCTCATAAATAATGGATTTATATCTCACGACTTTTTCGAATTTTATTTTTGTAGCTGAGATGACTCTTGTTGCAAAGAAAAGGAATACATTCACGTAATAACTACCAAAATGTTAAGTTTACCACAATGTTATATTAATCTGGTTGAGTGAGCAGAGTACATTGAAGTTCCCTTTGAAAGTCACTCACTGACAGTAAACCCTTAAATGAAAAGTGATGTATAAAAGTGAATATAAAAACTTCATCAAGTAAATATACAAGTGAAAGTACCTAAGTACTTGTATATTAAAAAATATCTTTATGCACCTATTATTTTAATACCAGAAAATATAATAAACAACAGGTATTTTCAAAAAGTCGTATCGTATTCGTATCGTGGGTTATAAACATCAGCTAACGATTCCAACACCGTAGGAGGCAGAGTGAGGCGTCCATACACGCAGATGTAATCGATACCTGTTCGAAGTATTCGCTTTCACGAATATTTACGATAGCCGGCGTCCGATATGTTAATCTTTATTTTTATTTGCACTTCCTACGCACCGCATCATACCGCGTTTCACGTTCGAAAAGGGTTATCGATTTTATAGTAATTGAATTGCATTCGATAGTGCCGAACACTATTTCGATAGAATTTGTTAGAGGTGTCTTCGTTGCCAAAAAAAGATTGTGTTCCATATTCGATAACGAATTGAAATATTTCTCAAATGATAAAATGATGTTACGAAAATTGGATCTTACAAAAACTTAAACTTGGAACAATCAATATGATTGCCGTGGGTTCAGATCTTAAACAGTCGATAACTCATTCAGAATACATTTTTTGACTCTATCATATTGGACCCAAAGATATTTCTTGAAATACTCGTACGTAGATTAAATACTTATTAGGTATGCTTCACAAAAAAAAAAAAAATACATTCAACAGTAAAATATTATCTAATAAATAATTCTGATTCTATTTTTTGCGGCTAATGCAATCAAACAAATCCATAAAAAATTTACTTCGAATCCCCGTTGTTTAAAATCAAGCCTAAAACCAGTTCTTTACAATATTTGCTTAATACATTTTAATTAATTTGTTATGCTGGCAACACTAGCATTAAGAGATAATTTATCCACCAGTTCGCGACGGCTATTCGAAATTTAAATGAGGCGTAAACATCACACCTCTGTTGAATTTGATAGATTGAAAATCGAGATATCGTGTCGATTGGCATCGACATAAAATATTTTTGGAAACATTCTTATATATTTGAAAGGATTTTTTATGATATGATTATTACATTACAATTATATAAGTTATACTAGAGGTAAAATGTAAATGGACAAAAATGTAACGTACCACCATAACATACATACATTTTTATGCAAATAAATTGATTGATTGAAAAGATACATAAAGTAGTTAGAAACTTGATGAAAATGTCCAGAGATAGAAAAAATGAAATGGAAGGCTTTTGCACATTAAAAGCAGTTTCTTCCACGACCTCAGCATACTTATAAAAACCCCAATTTCTTATTCATTAATGTTTTCTACGTTAGTTTACAGACAAATCGAACAAGCTCAATACAAAATAACGTGTTAGCAGAAGTATCAAATATAAGTTTAGTTTCTGTATGTTAAAAAAAAAACAATAAAAATACATTTAGTATAGATAAAAATTTAAAAAAGAGTTAGTAGTTTTTAATCTCTAAAAAAAAAAACAAAAATGACGCCATAACAGTATAACAACGTCAGTAATAGAAAATCATCATCATCCTAGCGTGTATTCCTAGTTGCGTCGTCAGCTTACGCTTCGGAGCCTAGGGTACGCTGTAAGTCATGTTCCTAGATTTGGCAGTACTGGTTATTACAATAGTAATAGAAATAATAATAAAATAGTCAGTAATAGAAAGTATGCTGTGGTATATAACTTAAAATGTATTCTACCTGTGATCCCTATTATCGTAAATAAAAGATTAATTTAATTAGTCGATATAAATTCAAAAGCAAACTATATTATTTAATTCACGTTCCGGTAACAGATATTTAATAATCTTAGCTTAGAATAATTTGCTAATAAATATGCAACTATGAAACTACTGACTTTTCCTGCGGCTTCGCTTGCTTAGAGCTTATATGATATTTATATCCAATTCCAGTCATATAGTGTAAAGTTAGTTTAGGGATTAGTTCTTTGAAGTGGCAGTGGGCGGGGCACATAGCGCGGAGAACCGATGACCGATGGGGCAGAAAGGTTCTCGAATGGCGACCACGTACCGGTAAGCGCAGCGTTGGACCAGATGGTCAGATGACCTGTAAAGGGTCGCAGGCAGACGCTGGATGCAGATTGCTGCCAACCGATCATTTTGGAAATCATTGGGAGAGGCCTATGTCCAGCAGTGGACTGACTGTGGCTGAAATGACGATGATGATGATGAGTGTATAGTTAATGTGGTGTTTAAGAACTTTTGTCTCCACAAACAAGAATTAGCTCTGCCTCCTCTCTGTCTTTATTATAACTAAATTTTTATTTGTCGTGTTTTGAAGTAGGTTTTTATACTTAAGGTATGTCAGCCAAATTGTACCCTATTCAAGAGATTAACGTCTGAGAGAAAGTTGTGACAATATTATAAAATTTTCGTGCAACCAGAGACCCACGCTTCGAGGGTATTACTTGTGCTAGACTCACGTCATTATAATTTAATTCCTTTATCAGTAAATCACTTTTACGTTTGCGAGGAGCTCGTTAGTCGAGTGCGACTCGCGTATCCGTAGCGAATGCGCGTGTCAAGCGACGGCGTGACGCGACCATTATTGGATTGGTCGCCATTTAGTGGCATTTTCTATCTTGAGCTCCTCCGTGCTTTGGAAGGCACGTTAAGCCGTTGGTCCCGGTTGTTGTCGATAGATAGCAGTTGTTAGACTATGTCAGATGCCTTAGGGCAGCCTGAAAAAATTATGACAGTGTTGGCCACTAACACACCTCAGGTCATGTTCCTGTTGGTCTGGTTTTCCTGTAAAAAGGGTTACGGAGGTTAGACGGCAGTCGCTCCATTGTAATAACCAGCTCCGCCAAATCTTGGGCCATGACTTACAGCTACCCTAGGCTCCGAAGCGTAAGCTGACGACGCAACTAGGAATACACGCTAGGATGATGATGATCAGTAAATCACTTTTACATTTGTACTTGGTATTGTTATGGAAGTAAATCAAGTAAATCTATTGGTTTAATATTTAACACATGCTGTTAAAAACATTTTCAATTGTTAAAGCCAAACTTTTTCGGCACGAAACCCGTTATTGGTGTTTTTTTCAAAAGTGTCCTTTCAATAATTTGATTATATAATATTTGAACACATACACAACAAAACGCTCTAAGTTCACATGCCATGCGGCTTTAGAGTTCTATTTTTGAGATCTATTCTTATTCAAAAATCGAACGATACGGATTTTAAAAATAACACTCTTGGACAACCAGCAAACTGCTAGGATGATGACAAATGACGTGCCATAGTGTCGCTAATAAGAGGCCACGCGATAAAAATAATGGCACATAAAAACGAACATTCCTCGACGCGACTTTCCGGTTCTATTCGAGTTAATATTCAGCTTTTCATATCAATGTCTGATGCATTATTTAACAGACTAAGGAATATCATTTCCATACGCAATTTTTTATTGCTTTAAGTTTCTTATGTTGGATTTTATTTACGAAATTTATGACCGAAACATGTTTATGAGACGAGGTTCTCTTGAGAGATAGAACATTTACAACATTACATTTTAATTTACATTTAGAAGAGAGATAGGACATTTTGTAAGGAGTAGTCCGTCTGGGGAAGTACCTCCATCCTACAGAAGGCCGCAGCCAAATAACACTGTGATGCAGTCGTGTGTACCTGTTGGTGAGTAGGGTCGGCAGGCTCCAGAGGGGTCGCTGTCCTGATAGCGGACAGGTCAGCAACGAGCTCGTGACATCTCCGGTGTTGCAGGCGTTCATAGGCCACTTACCGTCAGGTGGGCCATACGCCTGTTTGCCTACTTAGTTGTATAAAAAAAAGAGATGCAGGTAGAGATTTGCGAGTGTAACTAATACTGTAATCCTGAGGGGCGTAGACCTAGAGGGAGATCATGTTAAAGATGGCGGGACGACCTCAATGAATTCGACAGTGGATGGCACCAAACTGCACTTGGCCGAGATGCGTGGAAAGTTAAAGGGGAGGCCTTTGCCTAGCAGTGGGACTCCTAAAGCGTTTAGTCTACATTGGGCAGATTCTTCATAAGACAGATTCTATATTACTAAACTATCGATTTACACTCTTATTATTTTTCTATGGTCACTCAGAGTCAATTCAATTCAGCAAGTTGCATGCCAACTGCTCGCGTCATTTTCACATCATAAAGGGGCAACAAAAACGAAATGGTCTCATTATCAGTTACAAGCCTACACTAGTATTTGATGAAAAACAGTAAGTGTCCAGTCCACTTGATGAATTATTCAAAAGGTATGCGCGTGTAGTAAATTGTTTTGAGTCAGGGTTGCCAAAAGATTTTTTTTAAATACTTTTCACTCAAGCAAAATGGGATTTTCGACATTAATTAACGATTTTCATTCGACGTATGTAAGAGCCATATTTAATATCATACATTCGCGTAATTGCGTGCCTATAAAGAAAAAAATCGATATCGAAATTTCGATAAATCGAATCGATCGAAAGGGCACGTCTAAATAGCCGATAATTATTTTTGAAAAATATAGAATTCAACTTAGCGCCAGATGATCTCCTAGATTGTCTTGATTCAGTATATTTATCGCTAAAGCTTACGCTTCAGAGCCCAGGTTTACTCTTGCTACGTTTTAATCATGGACCTAAATAAAAATCGATTCACTAACCATGAAATTGCAGTACGATTTGCTCGCATGAGCATATGACAGAGAACCTATTAATCTGATACGTTTAAATACTTATATATTATGATGTCTTATGTTCCCGCAATTGTTACATAAACTGCAAAAAAACTTTATTGAAAAAAATTAAATTAATGCTTAGGTATCGTTGTTTTTCCCCCTTTTTTTATGAGGAGCTCGTTAGTCAAACGACGGCGTGACGCGACCACTATTGGATTGGTCGCCATTTAGTGGCATTTCTATCTTGAGCCCCTCCGTGCTTCGGAAGGCACGTTAAGCCGTTGGTCCCGGTTGTTGTCGATAGCAGTCGTTAGGCTGTGCCAGATGCCTTGGGGAGCCTGAAAAATTCTGACAGTGTTGGCCACTAACATACCACAGGTCATGTTCCTGTTGGTCTGATTTCCTTGTAAAAAGGGTTAAGGAGGTCAGACGGCAATCGCTCCATTTTAATAATCAGTTCTGCCAAATCTAGGACCATGACTTACAGCGTACCCTAGGCTCCGAAGCGTAAGCTGACGACTCAACTAGAAATAAACGCTACGACGATGATGATGTTGTTATTTTTTTACCTTTTTTGTCTTGCATTTACACATATTGCATAAACATAAAGTAAACTGAAACAACATTTTTTCAAGATAAAAATAGTAATGAAAAAATAACACAGAAAGCAGTTATCAATATCAACAGGAAACCAAAATATATAAACAAAAATATTTGAAAGACCTTTCTGCCAACCCTACGTAAACATGGGACATTTTGCCGCTTGTCGATACAAACGTATTCGGAATAGTGATTCGATGTGTAGCGATGATCGCGATACCGCAATCACAATCACGGTGACATGGGAACAGGATATTGATATAAGTCTGAAGTAACAATGGAGATAACACTTCATTTGATGGTTGACAGGGTTTGGACTTCCTTTTCTAGGATATTTCTCGGAAAATTCTTAACTATGCGTTAGTAGCTCTATCAGCTGTGTGGCCTCATCTGGTTACTGGTAACGTATTGTGCCCTTAGACGGAAAAAATATTTTGCTGCAATGTAATCCTAATTGGGTAGACGACAAGGTTCAAAAATTTAAAAAGTAATGTGATTGCATGATAGCATACATGTATTTAAACTCATTGTTGAAATTTTTAGTTTGAAATTTAGTACAGGCGTTTTTGATGACAATTTTAAATTTGATGGGAACGTCCATTTTTAAACTATAAAATTACTTAAAAATTATATCATAATCGATGAACACATAAATAATAAACTTTCATTTAGAAACTATTTACATAAAAGCATTTAAGTAGTCGTAGAACAAATTTAAGTCTCACCCTTGGAAATTACCTACGTATGACGTCACCGCTAGGTATCCATTAGTATGGAGCGTTTTGTATCGTCCAAAATGCACGAGAGTTTAACTTCGTTCGTTTAAGATTAATTGACGTGTTTTTTGTACCAATGTGTCTTTTATATTGAGATCTTTCATTCAAACATGAAATCGAAAATTATTCGTCACGCCTATTCAGGAAATTCACCAATGTCTGAATGGTTAAGGAAGATCAGCTAATTCTTGATTTCTAATAAATATTTTTGAAAAGTGTTAACTTTATTTCTATTAAAAAAAGCGAAGCGATGTTGAAAAACAATTTTATACAATGCAGCTCATAACACACCTGCATCATTGAATGCAATTCGCGCGCAGTCGCGCATGTGAGCGATTAGTCGCGCGATTTGCGGCGTCGCGCGTCGTTAGCTGTTGTCGCGCGCGATTGCATTTTTACGATTGTCGGATTCTAAATACAAATTCTTTGTTTGAAATGTCTCGTATGAATTAAAAAAATAAATAAAGTTTTTGGGCTTAGCCGTGTGTAGTTTTGGGACTTTTGGCGGGAAGCCGAAAAGAGCAGTTTCGGCGCTGTATTTTATTTTACAAAAATTGTATTTTTTTTAGTGTTTGTGCATAATAATGGTGGATTATTATTCGCAAAGTGTTTGAGAATAAGCGTGAGAGTTGGGAAGTGATACAGTGTTTGATTTATGTGATTTTTATGCTTGTTGCCAAAAGCTCCTAGTAATCGCTAAGTGCAGTTTTTCTACCACTTTACTTGGCTGATTCTTCTGACAAGACTTGACTAGGTACCGACTAGACTTTCAAACTTTACTAGGACTTGACGAAACCGTACTGTATTCGATTTAAAAATTGTACTAGAAATTTTGTGATTTTCTTTATATGTGGTTATAAGAAATAAATAGTTTGTAAAACAAAGGCAAGTTTAAAATTTCCGCGTGTCTCTACATATTTTTCTATATAATTACATTATTTTACAACAACCCAACACTTCCAAAGTTCCAAGTCGATATTATGACCGAGCGAGCGCAACGTCTTAGTTTCGACTAGCACTGGAAATTTCGTTCATCTGTCTGTCTATTCTCGCCTACAGGTCGCATTTGTTAACCATTCTCATGAAATTTTGTGAGCAGGTTTGGTAATTAGGTATATAGATTTTTTTGTCGAAGCAGTTTTTCGATTTTTTTTTTAAATGGCGGAAATATGGGTGGTTGTAACTTAAAAAATCTCATATCTCAGATGTTTCAATTAAAAAATCAAAAATGTCATTAGACTTTTTGTTGAAGCAGAGTCATGCTTAATAGCACTTTGTGGGTTAAAAAGGGCTTGGTAAATGATTTAATAGGCACTGTTAGCCAATTGATTTACTCTTCAAATTGTGCCCCACCTACAGATCGACCTTTGGTGATTATGGTGCTATTTGGCACTTACCTACACAGGGCCAAATATTATCAACCTATAGCGGCCGTTACTGGAACTTGGCGTTCTGGGGTTCACTTGCTCCAGAATACAGTTTCCTCTTATATTAGCATGGGCAGTGGCCATTCACAAATCGCAGGGTTTGACACTGTCAAAGGGTGGTTGTAGATTTAGAAACTCGTGAGTTAGCAGCGGGATGTTGCTACGTTGCCATCTCTCGTTCTCGTCGGCTAGCGGACGTAGTCCTAGAGCCTTTTACAGCCTCGCCACGGGGAAATTCGCCATGGTGAATTTCGCCGCGACATCACCGGCGACTAAAAGAAATACTTATAAATGCATTTGTTTCAGTGCACTAACCGTTACTACTCCTCATTTCGCCAGTCACGAGCTCCCGTGGCTTTTTAGTGCATTTGTTATGTATTTCTTTTAGTCGCCGGTGGTGGCATCGATGGGAAATTCGCCGTGGCGAATTTCCCCGTGGCCAGCCTGTTAATTTAGACGCCCTCGTCAGATTATGTACAATAAAACTTCTTCTTTTAAGAATAGACGTAAACTATAAATAAAATAAACGATTTAATTTCAGAGTAGGAAAAACGGTTAAAGAAGCTTGCAAATGTAAGGGATGCTTATGGGTAAAGGATGGGTCTCTCTTTCTACTTTCTTTTACAGCTTTGGTAGGTTGGTTTCAAAACTCTTAAATGGCTTTGCCAATCCAGGGGAACGGTAAACTATCGGTTATTTCGTGGGTGTAAGGGCTAGCGAGTTCTACTGTTCTCACAGAACTGCTAGTCTAGTCAAGTGATTAGAAATTGCGTACTAAATCAAAATTTTCATGTTGGTTCGGCAAGTTCCAGCAGCCGGCACGGGCACGGCTCGGGCACGGTAATTTATGCCGTAATTAAACCGGTTACGGCGGCGCCTGCTGGTAATGAATGAATTTTCTTAGCGATACTCGCAATTTGCTAAGTAATTGATATTGCGAGTAAAACATTATGAGGTAGGTATTACATTAAGTGCTATATTAAGTGCCAATGAAGTAGGTCGTTAAGGATTATAACAAGTTACTTTTCGTGTAGGTTAGTTTATTTATTTATTAAGAAAACACAACAGACACTAAATACCAATTTAACACTGTTTTTCAAAAAGTTGAAATGCACAAGTATATAAGTTCATCATCAACTTAGCGCTTAGCGGTTGCATCCTCAGCTATTTGCTTCGGAACCCAGGGTTCGCACAGCATATAAGCTAAACAATACAAAAACAAGAAAACCATGTATACCTAATTCTGTCGTCGGTGTCGTAAAAAGGATTAAGGGACTTAGATAAAAACGCAATACAACATCGCGATATTAAACTACTGCTTCTGACTCCGAAACATGAAATATTACTGGCTGGAAATAATGATTAGGTACCATAACCAAAAAAAATATTACATCACTAGCTAAAAAAAACTTACGTTAACCCTTCACACGACGGGTTACAGATTAACGAATATATACTCGATTAGAATGCGCGACTCGATTCCTGCGGCTAATTAGTCGACGAACATCGATTAGCACATTATAATCGATTAATTCGACCGTTCGGTTAATTGTTAACCGACTAATAATGGAGATACGGGGTTTTATGAGGTGATAAAGAAAACGTTTCGTCGACCGTGTCTGGATTCGTCCGGTATAAATTAGTTTCTATACTTGAACAACTGCAGTACCGATAGATAGGAAAATACTTTAGTTTTCTCATGACACAAGTACCTACTATTTTATCTAGGTAAATAATATTGATTTTTATTAGTGATTCTTTTATCGTTGGTATTTTTATTCAGAACTTTTTCCCACAAAACGTTTCTCAATGCCAACCGAAACAAACCCAATAAAACAAAATTGATAGATATTGAAACTCGCCAGTTTTATTATCATTTATTTTAACACGTTTATGGTTCGATATTACATGACATATAAATATTTACAAATTGGACTGTCATAAAAACAAACAGTTATAAAACATCACAATAATGCGCCATTAACCGCCAACGAGGCGTCGCCAGGGTTGCCAGTTAACAAAATAATAAATTACTAATTGCAATAAAATTTATTAATTGACGTTTTAATTAATTAATTGTAGCCATTTGTTTATGGTATTTTTTTTTTAATTGGTTTAGATTTATTTAGTTTAATGTTATTTAGGTATTTATGTATTAAATCATATTGTGATTTAAATAAACTTAAATGACAATCTACGGTTAATAAAATTGCCATTTGGTAGTACCGCTTCTTTCCATGACCTTATGGTATTCGTCTTGAGAATAAAACTCCACCTCTTGTCTTTTATCCTAAAATAAGGTTTTAATTTTCATAAACTTCCTTTCATTTATTTTACCGTATACAAAATTGTAAAGCACAATATAAGTGGACTCAATGCTAAAAACATTATTCAACAGTCAATATTGTTACATAAAAAAATTAAACCTTTCATCATGTTTATTGAAAATGAATCTTACGACCGACATAAGAATGCCAAAATTCTCTCAGTTTCTAATAAATATATCTTTTCCAAATAAAATCGAAAAATTACCAGTTGGCAAGACCAAGCTCAATGGCGTCTGCGATAGCTAATAATAAATTTAATCTATATTAAAATCAGCATATTAATGTTCGTCATAAAAAGCGGAGGTGAGACGAAATGTGCGAGCGCACCCGGGAACCCACGCATGTATTGTCTCCACCCACGACATCTTGACAAACAACAATATAACACTCATTATTCATTGTAAAATCACCTCTTATTCCAAAGCAATAAAATCCATAAAAACTGAAAAAATAAAATTGTACAGATACCACATGGGGTAAAAAGTTTGGTCATACTGACAGCTAAGTTTAGACTTTATTACGTGGTAATAAGAAATATGTCGAACGCAAATAATTGACAGTAATGTAAACTTGAGATACAGACGCCATTCACGGAGCTTGAGACATAAACAATACGTTAAATAAATCATTCAAGCACAGAGTAACGTGATACAGAAAATAAGCTCTAAGTAGAGCACCGTAAAATTTAAAGTTTAACTACTTTCTATCTGGAAGCCCTTTCTTTTAAACAGTTTCTTGGTTTAACAACCTTTAGTGGTATTTAAGTAGATATAAAATAACTATGGACCTTTATGAGTATCTGGTTCAAAGGATTTCCATTGCTATTGAAAGAGGCAATGCGGCCAGCATAATGGGTACCTTAGACCCGGGTACTATCAGGGGCGACAATTTCGATTAATATGTTTCTGTGTTTTCTTTTAAAATTATGAGTGAAATATAAGAGACATTACAAAAAAAAAATCAAAGTCTCGATATTTTGTATACAAAGGTGGCCTGTCTTTTGCGTTACCAGTGGTTCTGAGCTATATAATCCTATATAACCAAATAATGATATAGCCAAATAATGACTTGAATACATACAAAAACTTTATACACAAATTAGATTGAGAAGATGAGCTGGAGAGAAATTTCATAATTATAATATACATATATGTTGATACTTTTCCTATGTGTTGGCTTTACCTCTACACTCACAGTATTTTGTATTAGGGTGTGACTGCATTTTAGCTTTCCTTTTTAGATGTTGGTTACTGTGGTTGTTTAATGGTGTGGTTAAACTGTTTGTTGCGACTAAACCTCAGAACAAAGACAATAAAAAAATGTAGCCAGGTCTTGACAACCATCATCAGACTGCCTTCGTGGTCCAGTGGTTAAGGCTTTGCCTTTGACCCGGGGGTCGTGGGTTCGATTCCCACAGGAAGCATACTTTGTTTAGTTGTTTCCAGTTTGGTTAGGACATTGCAGGCTTGAATCACCTGACTGTCTGATAATAAAGATGATACCGTGCTTCGGAAGGCACGTTAAGTCGTTAGTCCCGGCTGCCATCTGGTGGTCGTTAGAGGAACCACGTCAGAGGCCGAGAGGCGGTTCCGAAAATTCTGACAGACACCAGGGTGTACATGGTCGATTGACAATGTAACCTACACGAAATGATGATGATCAGACTAGACATAACGTCATAGTGGCAAAGTCTTAACCAAATATGTTGTAGGTGAAAGAAAGCAAGTAGTTGTAAAAATATACTGAAGTTCTGATAGAACTTTTGTATTATGCAAAGCAGAAATCTAGTGTAGATTTCCCATAATAAAATAAGAAGTAGCTTTATCAAATGTCCTGATATTTATATTAACGAAGAGAATATAATAAATGTGAAAACTGGTTTCATCTTTGCTTAGTTTACGATAGATAACTGTCCCTCACACAAATAGCCTTCTATCAGCTTACAACGTATACTGGCAACACTCGCGATTTATTACCAACATTGTGCATGAAACGTAACGTGACACTTGTCGTAAAACCGCAAAACGTTACTGTTTTACTGCCAACCATAAAACAATACTAATATTAGACCAACTATGAGAGAACAGAGATTGCCACGAACAAAATTAGCAAATTAGTTAAAAGATGAACCCCTCGAAAACCGAGCTATAAATACGCTGGCTCAATATACATATCGTAAAACGAGCTTAAACAAACCAACCGCAGCGGACGACGCTTGCCATACGGCACATTTTTTGTCCAGACGTCCCTTAGTCGCATTTTTTATTCTCTTTTTTCCATGTGGCAACACTATCTTTTTGGCGCGACTGCGAGACTACGAAATGGTCGCCGTTAGATGAAGACGGCCGATAGTGGATGCAAAACCGGATTGATATTGCGAGGTAGTGCGTTCGGGGACGTTTATTGCCATCGGAGTATTCCGGAGCTAAGAGTTATGGGCGACACTCGCAGAAAGTTTGCCTTAAAACTATTTTATTGGCACCACTCCAGGCTGTAAAGGAAACGGGTCCGACGTATCTACGCACACCATATTAATTCATTCCAGCCTCAGCTGAAAAACATCATATTTTTACCGATAACGGCATATGTCGTTGCCAAGGGTGATTGTAAATCACTTTATGCAAAGCGAGCATTAAAATAAAAAATAAAACATTTCGCAACCATTTTGCAAGGAATAAAAAAGGGCAAAACGTTTTGTTTTAAAAAAGGTAACCGCTTATTTATTTTTGACGACTTCATCAAAACACTTCAAAACAATAAATAGGGATGGGAAACAGTACGCGAATTCAATAGCCAAATAATAAAAATGTTCAAACTTCTAAGTAAAATTCGCAACAAAAAATTGACTATTTTAGAACGCCTCTGTTGTTGTGTAAACATCCGACGGATGAATCGAAACGCGCTTTGCCATATTGTTTTTTTTTGGCGTTTGGCGGGAAGATTTATGGCCAGTGACAAAGTCGATTTCATGGCAGAGGAAGATAGCGCGATGCGGCGCAGCGGGTGTCAACCTCACGCTTTCAGGATGGAATTTTGTATGGGCTTTTAGCTTTAATTGTCCTTAAGTAAACATTTTACCTGCCAATTGTGACGAATTACTTCCGTCATTGTGACGGTCTATTTAGTAATTTAATTTCCCAGTAAATTTTGTAAATTTTTATTGTATAATACGACACTTGCGAGATAAAAATGCCTGTTAACGAATATTTTGAATGTTTTTGAATCCGCACGAAGTTTTTGATATAATTACACAAATAAGCCAAATTAGATTTTTTATCAATGTTTTCATGTTTTGGTTTGTAAGTAAGAATATTAATTTATATGACATAATTTTTGGACATAGCAATCCAAAATCCACTTTTGTCAAAATCTGAAATATATAATTAGTTAGCAATAGTTTACAAAACTGTCAGAATCTTAATTTTTTTCGTAAACAATTGTAAAAGGGCAGGAAAATGCCATGTTTGACTGAGCACTGATCAGTTTATTCTCTTACGGGTTTCTAGTGACACTGGAAGAAATTTCGATACCTTTACATCTTAATTCCTATCACGTCGTCGCCACAGATTCCTTCGCCTCCTGGAGAATGAAAGACGTCGTATCAGTAATTAATACGTCAGCGAGAAACGCTCAGAAACGCGACATTTCAGGGAAAGGCAACAAAACTAATATTATCTTCAAATATGTCACGTCCACGCGACTTGAGTGTTCTGGGAATCGAGTATGTTATTTTTTGTCACGCCGGGAATCCTGTCATTTTTATCATCGTTCCCGCATTTTTCATCCGTGGCTCGCCTTCTTACGTTACCCGCGTATCTGGTTTCCTGCCACCTGTTTGGGACGCCTGGGTAATGGTAATGTTGAATTTTATATTTAAATGGAAATATCAACCTGCGCTACAAAATAAAATTAACATGGGATAGAGATGGGTGCTTCCAGATTCTAGTGTCAAACAATTAAAAAAAAGAAAGACGCTATTAATATCGGGCAACGATTTTAGATAAGTTTGCTGCAACATTTGGGCTATCATTTTGCAAAAATGTGTTCAAATTCAATTAGTAAAGTAGGCAATCAAATAAACAAAAAATCAAAGCGTTGTGATATTAGCAATGGGATGTACCTATATATTTTCTTATTTAAATTTTATTATACGGTAAAGTGGCTATGTACTAATTAAAAAATATTGTTACATAAGTACAAAATACGTAGGTATACTTACAATTACCAGTTTAGGTAATGCTAAGTGCATTCTCTACCAGTCAACTATTGAGAGAAACTCCTTTCTTCTATACTTATAAGTGCGAGTATACACATAAGTACAGCATTTAAACCAGGAATCATGACCATAATAAAAAAGTTAACAATAAATTATCACTTTCAATTATTGTAACGCGTGACCTTCAGACATAAATCCGACAGAACTGTACGGCTTTTACGACCAACTCAAAATTTTATAACTCTGTGGGGACATAAATCGGGTGAAATTTATACGGGTTGTTTGGCAAATTATCTCGGATATTTATTTATTTAAATTTTATTGTACAAATACAATTGTAAAGCACAATAGGTGGACTTAATGTTAAAAGCATTATCTAACAGTCAACCTTTGGGTCAAGCAGAGAGCTTTAGATAATTGGATAATTCATTTTATATCGGCCATTTAGGCACATAAACCAGGACCAGGATCTATAGACGACAGTTACTTTAAAGTAGACGTATCTCTACATTAAAGCAAAGAGCATGGAAAAGTATGGATCTCTTTCCAGTAGAAATTTAACCGCTACGCTGCTATTTTCGAATAGAGTGACCTACGCAAAATCGGCAAGTCCAACGATTTTCATTCGACATAATGAGTCATACATTTCAATAATATGGATTATGGAAAGATTTTTCATTCAGATTTTACGCAACGATCGATAACCCGAACCGTTTTTCATATTTGCATGTTTCGAATCCCTCTGTGCTCAAATGTAAGGAGTACAATCATTTTATCGATGGTATTATAAATAATTAAAAAAAAAGCAAATTAGACATAAAAGTAAAATAAAACAGGAATGTTTAATTATTGAAAAGACTTTTATCGCTGACCGAATGCGGAAGAGATAAGCATTGTTTTACTGAAACTATACCAAGTATTCGAAATGATGCAGTTCACAGTTCTCACCCATCGTCCCTCTAATGAGGAGATGTCTGATGCTGACAGGCTGCAAACAGCGGCGCCTCCGTGCGCTAACGAGCCATGTCGAGAAAAAAAAAGTAAAATCCAACATGGCGTCTTATTCGAGATATTTGTCGATAGTCCACCGCTCCAATTACTGCATCGGAAGCTCACGAACGATCCAATCTTTCACGAACTTGGTACATGTCCACTCAATAATGAACACTATTCCGAATTTTGACCTGAATATAGGATTTCGTGCTTTAGATTACAAATATGCAAATTATAAAAAGAATATTCGCACACCATTTCGTTACAAATAGGTTGTATTCAGTGCGAAAGGTTAAAAGTTAATTGAGATTTTACTAAAAGTGACTAATTTTGATAAAGGAGACGTAATTTATTGCAAAAATAAAGAAACAATAGGATGGTAAAGTGACTGAAGGCGCTTGCGATAAGAAAATAGCATCAATCTTAAGATAACGTCAAGAGACACTGCAGACGACACCAATAATATATCACGACGGACCAATCGTTCGATCATAAAACGAATCGGTCGCCACTACACTCAATCTTGTCTCGACCATCGACACTATTTCACATTTGACAACACACTCCATACATACACCAAGCGTAGGTGGTCTCTATCTCGTTGGCTTGGCTTCCTAAGTCAACATGTCGCACTGCGCTTTTGTTGTCCCAACACTATTGTCCGAGGGCCAGATACGGGAATAGACCCCCGGCAAAGTCAGCAAAATGGTGTCGTATTTTAAATTAAGAACAATCGTAAAACCCGCCAATAAAGCTGTGTTTTCGCGGAGATTTGTTCATATTCACGGGTTTATTACTCCATTATCATATACATGGGTACCCGAGCACTCCCTCCACCCATCCGGTTTTTTTATACAACTAAGAAGGCAAACAGGCGTACGGCCCACCTGATGGTAAGTGGTTATCGCGTTGCCGACCTGTCCGCTATCAGCACAGCGACCCCTCTGGAGCCTGGCGACCCTACGCAACAGCAGGAACACAACATTGCATCACAGTGTTATTTGGCTGCGGTCTTCTGTAGGGTGGAGGTACTTCCCCTGACGGATTACTCCTTACAAAATGCCCTATCTCTCTCTCTTCCGGTTATATGAGCCGAATCGCGGGAGAGTGCGCTGTACCTGCTTGATCTCCCTACAAGTTCTCTAATGTGCCACCTATCTTTTCTGGTTTCATCCCCTTTCTTGGGGGTAAACGGTACACTTACGCCTCGCTTGCCTTCTGCCTAGCCTCGCGGTCGCCGTTATCTTCTTTCTCCATTAAAATCTTGAAAATGTAAATTAACTGCATGTGATCTTCTCGGTGTCAGGTGAAGCCTCGCTCTAAGCCACTTCGCACTCTGTACCCGAGCAGTGTTATTAAAAAACATCGCGTATTACTTTAAGCACAAGACCTTTAAGCTAGCCGCTGAATGAGCATATAAATTTAGGGCTAAAATGTAGGTAGGTATTTTGTTTATGGGTCACGCGACGGTGGTGGTGGTGGTTAAACAAAAGTATAACGTGTGCAAGCGCCCTTAGTCCAGTCAGTGCGAAGTATTATTGTTTGCATTATTAAATCTGTTATTCGCCATGTTTGAATTTATATAGACATTTTATTCCGGGTTTGGAACGGCCGCCTACGTATGCATCGGAATTTTATGGGAAAATAAAATGTTTATCCCCAAGCAACGACCGGACAACACTTGAAATATTAAATCGTGACCGGTTTACTTGCATCAATGTTTATTTTATTATAGTATCACTTTCATTTCAATGTGTTTGTGTGTGTTACATTTTATGAAAATAAATAATTTGATTGATTGATTGTTTATTAAATGTCGAGGGAAAATTTATAACTTTATTTGAGTAACTCGAACTGGGTTTTTCAGGAATTCGTTTACGGTTCAAGTCTTGCTGCTCTGGAATGCCCTACCAATCGATATTCGTAAAGCCCGCACCCGTGCGTCATTTAAACGTTTACTGCGCGCACATTATCTTCTCACGCTTTCAGAGATATATAATTATATTTTATTTAAGTAGTTAGGTAGGCTAATTTTATATATATGTAGTCTATGTATTAATATTGGATGTTTTATTTGTTCAAACGTTTAATTAGGTAATTATAATTAATTATTCTATCTTACTTTTGTCTCTAGACACCACCTGTTGGTTGACTGGTAGAAAAAGCCCACGGCTTTAAGTCCGCCATTTACATTCGTTGTAATAAAGTTTAAATAAATAAATAACATCAGGAGTTCTATACTGCCGTCGTACGAAAAAAGGGCACAACTAACATTTAAAAAAAATTGAGTTATATAGGTACATATTTAGATTCGCCTTTTTTTTCTGATTCTAAATATGTATATAACTCATTTTTTTTTAAATGTTAGTTGTGCCCTTTTATCGTACGACGGCAGTATAGCCGTGCCGAGGTAGTGAAGGAACCCTATTTTTTTAAAATATATTCAGCCAAAATCGGCGAGTCAAATGAAAATCATTCGGCTCGCCGTTTATGACCATGGAGCAATTACAAAGAGATGCCGATTGAATTGGCGCAGTGATGTGATCATTGGCGCCTCGCCGCACAAAAGTGAGCGGAGCTTGTTATTGCTCGTGCTCCATGGTTGGAGCCACGGCCGAAACCAAGCACCCCGCACGTCTGCCTTCCGCCCCGTGTAGCCTCACAATTACTCTCTTACAAAACGCTTATTACGGCATCTCCTCTTTGTAATTGCTCCGTGTTTATGACGAACGAATATCATTACACGGACCGGATTTGCATGAGTTATCTATTTCCAGTCGATATGTTGAATAAAAGTACAACCCAACGATTTTAAATGAGTTACAGAATTTAAAAATATAATTCTTGACAACAGATATTTAACAGACTAGCCACGGCTTCATTCGCCTGATATCGCTGAAAAATTACTTAGTGACGCCCATATTACAAACTTTAATCTATCTCTGTTCCAAAATTCATCCGTATTTAATATACAGCTATGGATGTTAATATCTCAATACATCCCCAACCAAAATCACATCTCACTTTTTTGTCGCCCCAATATTCACACGTGCGCGTCACGTCGCCGAAACTCGCATCGAATACTAATTATAATTATCCGAGTGAATAATTCATAAACACCAACCATCCAACAAAGAACCTTCACAACCATATCGCAATCAAAATCACTACTGATTCTTGTTTGTGAGATTCAAAAGGGTGGTTCAAATTATATTGGTGACTACTGTGACTGCGCTCTCATATTCAGTTGGTTTTTACCTCAAATTTGAATGAATAAGTATCGAATTGTGTAATTGTGGGGTCATACAAAAGGTGCTTGCGTTAAATAGTCCTTTGTACAATATACTTTTGTATGTTACTTTGTGGCATTGCCATTGTAATTGTTCCGCAGAAGAGAGATGCATTGAATATTTAATAATAACATGCACTCGTTTCTTGTATTGCACAGATGATAGATTTCGACGTCTTTTACAAAAAATATTGCCTTCAACATGAATATGCATATTAATAGTTAGATTTTTTTATCTCTCAAAACATTTCAAATGTAAAAACAGAATACATTATAATATGTCAATTTGTTGAGACCTCTGCACCAAGCTTAAGTTCCTGTCATTAAGCAATTCATCAGTACTATATTAAGCCTTTTTACAAAGTAAATCTTTAACATGGGCTTTGAATTGCCCATCTGGCAAGTAATAACAGAAACATGTGAAGTTTAAGAAATCTTTTGAAAACAAGAGAAACATTTCGAAATGATTAAACAGTATCACATCACGTTACCAACTAACCATCTGTATCATCCTTACGTGCGTCATCTACGCTCTGTGCAAACGGTTTCTGTTTGTCTGTGGCAACTGTTCGACTCAACTGATTAAACAAATATATTGAACCTGTCGCCACGTTGTTATTTGGTTTCGTTGCTACTGATCCCATTAACTTTGGTAAAGTGATAATTTTTACTTATATCGTGTGAATAAACGCACAACAGCCGATGAAAGCTGGTTAAAATGCCTAGACAAAGAGGTTTTATCCAGGCAGGATGAATGCTATACACCATGATGATGATGGTGAGAATAGTCCACTTTCTTCTGAAAATAAATGATATTTTGACTTTGTTTGAGGAGATATCCTCGAGCGTGAAATTACAATGACCTATTTGAAAGTCTTTGAATTGCCTCCAAGATGAGGTAGACCGCTGCTGGGGCAACTTAGCACGATGGGGGTACAAAGAACTGTCGGGGGTTCATAGCTAGGGTGGCCATCTCATTCAGACGCATCTTGCAAAATAAATAATATTATTTCTGGCTTTGAGTGACGCATGTGTTCTTTACAAATTAAGGTACATACAATGTAATTTGAAATGTGGTGCTGGCGTAGGATGGAAAATATTATAAGCTGGACAGAACGTATTACAAATGAAGAAGATCTATCGAAAACAAAAGAGGAAACATTTGATATATTATTTGAAAAGATGAAAAAAGGTAGACCAGGTAGACCTAGGCACAGTTACATAAAGCAAATAAAGCTTGAAAGTAAACGTGGTGTCGTATCAAACAATTAAAGAACTAGGTAACAGTATACAGGTATACAGGTACAGGACAGCATAGGGAAAAACCTCACCGACAATAGCCCAGCTCTTAAATTTATACCTACATACATACCTATACATGCATACATACCTACATACAATGTAAAAATCAGCGCTAAGCGCCTGTCGTAGCGTGGAGTGGGATAATTACCTATAGAATATACAAAGTTTGACATTTGACCAGCAGAACCACGAGCCCGAAACTCGCGTCAAGTTGACATCCAAAAATAAAGCAAGCATTTTAGAACAATACTATGTCACAACAAGTTTGGTCTGACGTGAAGGGTCCTGTGGGTGGCATAATCAGGGAAGTATGCGGGAAATCCAAACATCCCGGGACGTCTGTCGTGGTCGACAGGACCAAACGCCCCTTCAGAATATCATTGTCATGGTTCTAAGGTGAACTAAGGGTTCTCGATTGGAAGTCGAATGTTGAATTGAGCGAGAAATTGTGATTTTTCTTAAGCTACATTGCGTAGGTTTATAATTTATTTATTCATAAAAACAATAAACATTGTGTCTGAAAATACAATAATTATTTTATTTTACATAGGTTAAATTTCAATATAATATACTTGATGCACGATGTAATAGAAATCTATACACACTACAAAATGTACCGGAACTTGTGTTGCTTTTTAACTTCAAAAATGCAAATTTTTATCGCCTTTTATAGAAATAAAAGGCATGTTCAAAATCAGAAGATTTTGAACAAAATTTTATTTGTTATCATAGCACTTAAGATATTTTGTCATAAGGATAAGAGCAACGAACTGTTAGCAAAATTAATATAGAGTCAAAATTTATTGTCACATTAAAAAAAGTATTACATACATGTGATTTTGAAAAAGCTTGCGTAAATATGTAAATAGACAGACCTAACCAAAGTCACATAGTTCTTAGTAGGGCCCGAGGAATATTACAAACATTAACAATGTTATTATTACAAATGGCGTCCCGATGGTTAACCAAACTGTCCTGTGTGTTTGTTTTTGTCCAAAATGCATTCGTCACGTCCCCGAACCCGGCTTTTTCTTGTACCTGAATCACAAAATTCATGAGCAGTCTCTGTTCTAATGTCAATAACAGTAAGCTCTAAAATTGTATACTTTGTAGTGAGAGTTTTGTAGTCCACTGTACTAGGAATTCCAGTTAATCGACCGTTTAGATCCGATTTATTTGTCGCTCGTAACTTTTTCCAACGTCTTAACAATGCCCTTAGCAAAGTGGTGTACGATTATAACGCTCAGAAAGAAATTATCTTTTCTTGCTTCGTTGTAATGTGAAAATCTGAGGTAAACATCTATCAAAGTATTATGCTGAGTATTATTTAAAACAAAATGTTATTCACAAATATAACACGGAGTACTGAATAATGTTACATTAACTATCGACTATGTACACCCTGGTGTCAGTGTTGTTGGGAACCGCCTCTCGGCCTTTGACGTGGTTCCTGTAACGACTACCAAATGGCAGCCGGGACCAACGGCTTAACGTGCCTTCCGAAGCACGAAGTCATCTTTATTATCAGACAATCAGGTGATTCAAGCCTAACCTATAGTCCTAACCAAACTGGAAACAACTTAACAAAGTATTCTTCCGGTGGGAATTGAACCCACTACCCCCGGGCCGAAGGCGAACGCCTTAACCACTGGACCTCGGAGGCAGTTAGTTTAAATAAATATTTGATATAAAACGTACTAATATATCATTACTGACCATGTTTTAAAGCAAATAAAGTTGTATCATGTAACCTAAATAAAGAAAATTATGAAGGAGCCACAAAAAATATTTATTCACAAACAAGCCGAGAGAGAGAGATACATCCCAACTGGAAAACACGATTAGAGGAAGAAGATACCAAGATAAACAGAGCCAACTCTAAAAATAATTGATATATTACTAAAAATTATGTTATAAACTTGCCCTCCTGTGAGCTACAGAAAACAAGAACTTATTTAAACTACAGAAAGTATTATAGAAGTCTCAAATTGCAAGAGAAAGAAAATTTAGCCCGCTTTGAGCTTTACCTTGAAAAGAAGAAGAGCGTTCGAATAGTATTCTACTTTGCTAAAGGAGCAGACTTAAACGGCATTTTATTGCCGCATTGTTACGGGTTTTAAATTGTTTCGTTACCCCTTATGATTCAGGGACTGGATTAACTTCTATGTTAGTAGATAGAGCCAGTCTACAGGACAATGTAGGCTTTCACTACCAGAAGCCCTATTTTTGAAATGTATGACATAATTATTATATCTTCTTGTCCTTTATCTTGTCCCACATTTTTATGTGGGGTCGGCACAGTATGTTAGTTTCTTCCACTTCCCTCTATCCCTAGGCATTTCCTTCTCAACGCTCTTTTTGATACAATCCAGCCATCTCTTTTTGGTCTTCCCCTTTTTCTTGCTTCCGCAACCAGTAATATACCTGTACCGCAAATGCATGATATATTTGTCGAGTGAAAATCATTCAATATCTGTAATAGATGCTGGCTATTTAGAAAGCCACAGAACACGTCGCGACGCTGTTTCGAAAAATTTAGACACCAGGCGTCCAGGTTTAATTTAACTTGTATCTCACATGATATGACAAATGAATGCGACTTACTTCATTTGTCTTAACAAAACGTGTTGAATAAAAATCATTCGACTAGCCGATTTTGAGAGTCATGGTTTCCACAAATAGATTCCTAATACTGATTTTTGGTAAACAATTAGACGAGAAAGAAAGAACGAAAAAAATATTAGAAGCTCAAGGTCCAAAAATAAACAACAAATTAGCCCGCCATCAATAAATCATGGAGGTTGATAACAGAAACAAATTCATAAATTCGACGCAGGTTACAACAATCTCGTTTGTAGTTTTAATGGAATCATTATTAGCGGCTCACCCTGTTTGCACTGACGTGAGAATGATGAACATCGCGTTACTACTGGTTCTCGAATCGAAAGATGAACATGTAGATCCTTTACTACTTATTACATCTAACATAAAATTACTGTTACCATGTTTTAGCAAAATAAATATTTCATTTCATTTCATTTCAGAAATGAAATTGTTTTTAATATTTTAAATTGAGAAGAAAGATGAATAGACTTTAGTGGTGCGGAACCGTGCCCTGGAGCTTGATACAAATAGCTTATCGGGTTGCGTGTTAGTAAACTCGTCTCGAGCAGGAGGCATTCCTATCATAGGTCCTTCAATTCGAAAGGTACATTATGCCGTTGGTTTTGGTTTTCATCGTTGGGTAGGATTTCTACTACTTTTGTCCTGACTATCATACTTACTAACTCTTCAACGAATTAAACGCATTATTATTATTATTCACGTGACTTTTATTCCTGATAAGTATAAAAGAAACACAATATTGTACGAGTAAGTACACACGTACGAGTATTGAGTGAGTTCGGCATAGAGGTGCGATCGATTCCGTTTCACTAGTAGGGCCACTCTATTAGTTTTGTGCGAATTAATTTGCATCTAAATTAAAGTACTGCGGTAACGAGGTGCCGATATTAATATATATCAGACCGCTTGTATCTTGAATACCTGTCGATATCGAACCTTCGGAATTTTAATTTAATTTGCTCTATGTAAATTCTTCGGGAATTTGCTAACGTAAATATACGCATCATTTGAGAGATCAACTTGTTTACATACTAATTACGCAAAAAAGGTACTTACATTATTTTTAAAAGCCTGGAGGAATGGAGGTATTTGATCTGAAAATAAAAACAAAAGCATAATAAAATTTAATTAGTTTATTAACGTTTAAATATACAAGTATGTAAAGTCTCACATTTGTTAACACTAATTATTTAATTGAACTTCAAATAACACCGATATCACCATGAAACAATCAACGCAATAAAACATGACTTCAATTTAATAAAGTTAATAAAAATCAATCGATTCCCACACAGTTTCTCGATTTGGCTTCGGCGTTTGATGTTTAAAAACATTATTTAGAAGGGCCTCCATTTTTTCCACTGAGCATCGCAGCTGCCCCTCAGCGGGATTCCGTTTTTTTCGACCATAAATATCAATTCTCACAAACCAACAAAAGACATTTGTATTTATTTGGGCGACTCAACTTGTGGCGTTCCTCAGGGCACGCACTTTGGACGCACTTTTCCTTTTGCTAAATTTTAACCTTAATATAATTTACGCGAGCCATAAAAGTGAGATTCATACTGCGATTGTTATAAAAATTTAAATGGATGTGCATTTTTCGGGTATTATGCATACATTATTCTGGTATATACATAAGCATAGCATAAACAGATATTGTTTTTGCACACATATTAATAAGTATGTACTAAGCAAAACTATGACACCAGGGTATTGTACAGGGTCAATTGACCATGTAACCTAAACGATATAAATGAATGAGGCCTAAGTGTATCCCCGACAGAGCCCCGGATAACCCGGATTTGTACATTAGAATCAAATAAAAATACGAATTCAAGAGCACGACTTTACAACATTTAATCCTTTTTAAACGTTCAACTGGGGAAGGTAAGTATTTGTAGGAAGGTAGAAATATGGAGGCAAATTCTCTAATTCTATTTGCAAATCCGCACGATCCGGAGCGTGGCAAATCATTATTTGTAAACATCGCTCCAGGAAACTCAGGATTTAATGTGCACGTGCGCCATTGACGTTTAGTTTCGCTGGAACGTTGATCGCCATCTTGTCGAGCAAAAATGGCGCGGAAATGCGAAATGGCCGCCGCGACCGAACATTCGCAGAATTTCTAAATTAATGACTTAATAGTTAAAGTTTAACAGTTAAATGGTTAAGTTTGAATGGCTGATCGTTGAGTGGTAAGTAATGGTTCGAGTAATCGGTTCGTATTGGAACATTTCAAGCACTTACGAGCGGTTAAGATGATTGTGATAAAGATTTGGTCTAGATATTTAGAGAAATGCTATTGAGGAATGGTAAGAAATATAAAAGTAAGTAAACGAATTTAATAAACGATGTAAAATTGTTAACAAAAAAAATGTAAATATTTTTAATGTAATACGCCTAATTAAGGAGAGAGAAGGAAAATAGAATATTGTGAATTAAATATTGTTAATACCCGTAATATTTCTCTCATAACAAACTTAAACTTTCACACCAAAATATGTAATTTTTGTAGGAGTAAATTAATAAAAACAAACCATTCTTATTAGAATTATTTATTCGGCCGCCATCGAAACTGACTTTTTTATATCGTTAGTCTCATATTCATATGAACTCAACATTTTAATCACAGAAATAAGATTAGGTAGAAGTGCCATGTGTGGGCCAGTTAAGACTTATATAGCGGGGCACCTTTCACACCCATATTCTCAAATGTGTCCTCAAACTCGACTCAACCTTACTCCAACTCACTGGTATGATTAGTAGTCACTAGCTTCCTTGACTTGAGTATTTTCCTCATTGGAGGTGAGTATCAAACTTGTCGAAAATATAAGGTTGGTTGGGAGGTAAGGTACTTTTGCAACTTTTTATTTATTTATTTTATTTACTTTATTCATGTACACCATAAAAATGTAAAGGATTATACATAAGAGGAAAAGAAAGTACAAGGGAGCTGCTTATTTCTAAAGAAATTTCTTCCAGCAGACCCAAGAGAGGAAAAGACAAGAAAAGGGTAATTAGCGTGTACAAAAAAGAAAGGAAAAGTATACCTAATTACCTAGGTAAAACTTTTATAGAATCCTTATAATGTAAACATACATAAACATACATACACAAATACTATTACAAATAATACATACATAATAAACTTACATATAAAATACATACATAATAAACTTACATATAAAATACATACATAAATATCTACTGTGCTAAGGACAGATAATAATCTTTAACTAATTTCTTAAATATTGAGATAGTTTTAGAGTCACGTATATCAGCTGGTTCTGGTATCTGGTTTATAGTCAGGGGTGTTCATCTTCAGCCATCTTTCCGATGGCTTGAAGTATGGCATACGGGTACGCGAGCCCGACTTACCCGAGCTGCTACTCACTCAACCCAAATCCATCCGGGTCAGTAGCATCCTAATAATACCTTTTTCCTATCCCCAAACCCAACAAAATCCTATCCTTCCCCTGCTTTAAATACTTTCGATGGGCAGCAGCGTCGAAAGTACGATAAGCCGCAAAAAACTGCGCTCGCCAACCCGCCTGCCAAGCGTGGCGAGTATGGCATCAACCTCCAAATGACGGACAATATAATGATAAGGCCCCCAGTGCCCGGCAGCCCCGCTGTTCCTGGCTCCGGTAGCGGTCACGGTAGCGGCGGGGCGGGGGGTGCGAAGAATCCCCGGAGTCGACCCGGCTACCACCCCCGACGACACTTGGCCCTGGTAACACACAATATCCGGACGATGAGGTTGGACGACAAGGTGGAGGAAGTGGAAGAGGAGATGAGTAGGTTACGATGGGACATAGTGGGTTTGTCTGAAGTCCGAAGAGAGGGAGAGGGCACGACAACCCTAAAGTCTGGTAACCTACTCTATCACCGGGAGGGAGACTTGAGGAAGTCCCAGCATGGTGTCGGGTTCCTCGTTCACAGGTCCCTCATAAACAACGTCGAAACCATCGAGAGTGTTTCCGGTAGGGTAATATACCTGATACTCAGAGTATCAAAGAGATACTCCTTGAAGGTTATACAGGTGTATATGCCGACTGGAAAATACTCAGATGAAGAGGTGGAAGCGGTGTATGAGGACATTAGTAGAGCCATACACGCTTCCAAAACCTACTTTACGGTGGTTATGGGGGATTTTAACGCAAGACTCGGCGGTCGAAGCGGTGGAGAGCTCAGGGTGGGACGGTTTGGATATGGGCAGCGAAACGAGCGAGGCCATATGCTGGCTGGCTTTTTGGAGAAAGAGGGACTCTTCGCGATGAACTCTTTCTTCAAGAAGCCGCCGCAAAGAAAGTGGACCTGGCTAGGGCCCACTAAGAAGAGCCAAGCTCCAATAAAACAGGAGACAGACTTCATCTTGTCGACGAGGAGAGAGATATTCAACGATGTCTCTGTGATCAGCAAGATTAAAATCGGTAGCGATCACCGGATTGTAAGGGGCATCTTGAACATCGATCTCAGACGAGAGAGAACTCGCTTGATGGGGTCTATACTCCGACCTTCGCAAGCCTATATCCAAAGCCAAGAGTCTTTCCAGCTAGAGCTCTCAAATCGCTTTGCATGCCTTGAGGATTGCGTTTCCGTGGACGAGATTAATAACGGATTTGTAGAAGTTGTCCAGGCGGTGGGAAAGAAGATCTTCAAATCCCGCCCCAAAAATAAACCACAAAAACTCTCACCTCAGACCCTGGATCTGATGGCTAAGCGACGGTCCATGATGCTGCAGACCTCCGAAGACGCCGACGTCTACCGGCAGCTCAATAGACAAATCCGGAAATCTTTGCGGAACGATACTCGCTCCTTCAATACAGAACGTATTAAGGAGACGATAGAGCAAAACAAAGGCTCCGAAGTGTTCGCAAAGGTGGAGTCTATTGGGCAGAGCCGACTGACCAAGCTGAAGACGGAGGACGGCAACGTGGTATCGACGAGAGCCGAGGTGCTGAGGGAGATCGAGAGGTTTTACGGACAACTCTACACTTCAGTAGCCAAACCCGTTGAAAGCTTGGCCAAAGACCCAAGAGCCAAGCTTACCCGACACTATACGGAAGATATCCCGGACATCAGCCTGTACGAGATTAGGATTGCCCTTAAACAGCTCAAGAACAACAAGGCGCCGGGCGAAGACGGAATCACAGCAGAGCTTCTGAAAGCGGGCGGAACGCCGGTACTGAAAATCCTTCAGAAGCTCTTTAATTCCGTTTTGCTCGAGGGAGTGACGCCAGAGGCGTGGAACAGGGGCGTGGTGGTTTTGTTCTTCAAAAAAGGTGACAATACCCTATTGAAGAACTATAGACCCATCACGCTCCTGAGCCACATCTATAAGCTGTTTTCGAGGGTAATCACGAATCGTCTCGCGAACAGGCTTGATGCCTTCCAGCCTCCCGAACAAGCCGGTTTCCGAAAAGGGTTTAGTACCATAGACCACATCCATACGCTTCGGCAGGTTATACAGAAGGCCAAAGAGTATAACCGGCCACTATGCCTAGCGTTTGTGGACTATGAGAAGGCCTTCGATTCGATCGAAATGTGGGCGGTGCTTCAGTCTCTCCAGCGGTGCCGCATAGACTATCGGTACATCGAAGTGTTGAAGTGTTTATACAGCAACGCCACCATGTCAGTCCGAGTACAGGAGCAGAGCACGAGGGCTATTCCATTGCAGAGAGGTGTAAGACAGGGAGACGTCATTTCTCCGAAACTGTTTACCGCTGCTCTGGAAGATGCCTTCAAACTCCTGGAATGGGAAGGACTTGGCATCAACATCAATGGCGAGTATATCACTCACCTTCGTTTTGCCGACGATATCGTGGTCATGGCGGAATCGCTGGAGGACTTAAGTACCATGCTCAGCGACCTCAACGTGGTCTCCCAACAGGTGGGCCTTAAAATGAACATGGACAAAACCAAGGCAATGTGTAATGTCCATGTTACGCCATCACCGGTTTCAGTCGGGAACCACACCCTTGAAGTTGTAGACCATTATGTCTACCTGGGTCAGATGATCCAGGCTGGCAACTCCAGCTTCGAGGACGAGGTCTTTCGTCGAATCCGACTCGGATGGGCGGCGTTCGGGAAGCTACGTAGCGTCTTCTCGTCTAAAATACCTCAGTCCCTTAAAACTAAGGTATTCGACCAGTGTGTGTTACCAGTGATGACATACGGGTCCGAAACGTGGTCTTTGACTATGGGCCTCATAAGAAAGCTCAAGGTCGCCCAGAGAGCTATGGAGAGGGCGATGCTCGGTGTTTCCCTACGAGATCGAATCAGAAATGAAGAGATCCGTAGGAGAACAAAAGTCACCGACATAGCCCAGCGGATTAGTTCTTTGAAGTGGCAGTGGGCGGGGCACATAGCGCGGAGAACCGATGGCCGATGGGGCAGAAAGGTTCTCGAATGGCGACCACGTACCGGTAAGCGCAGCGTTGGACATCCACCGACCAGATGGTCAGATGACCTGAAAAGGGTCGCAGGCAGACGCTGGATGCAGACTGCTGCTGTCGTGAATGACAGAGGATAACTTGAGGAAATGGACTGTAGATTTTATAGGTATTTGGCACTTTGAAATTAAAGATTTTATATAGTTACAAACTGGGAGTGACTATTCCGAGGGTCGCGCACTTGTCTTGTCCATTACTTGCTTGCTGTTGTTAGAATGAATTTTAGGACCGAATTAGTGCCCTTTTATACACTAAATGAACTATACGACGCATGCGCAACCCCGTGAGCAGGTATTCTCCCTCATTTACTCTTTATCCAGTTGTGATACAGACATTTGAAATGCGAGGTCAACCTCAGGTTACACGTGTCGTATAATACAAGGACGAACACGTGGATACATAAGTACAAACAATATGTGTATGCATAAGGTTCTCTATTAGATTGACAAGAATTGGTAATCTTCTATATGCATTTACTGTTACATGGTTGTATCGTACATGACAATAATAATACTTATAACGCTAAGATTGATAACAAATGATGTATAACTAAAAGACATGAAAGATAATGAGTTTAAGGAGAATTACAATCTTAACCTACTTACAAAATAAAGGAGTACAAAAAGGAACGACGTTATATTTATATTATTTACAGCTTATATGCGACAATTATTTACAGCTATATGCGACAGTCTCCCCCACGTGCGCTAGCACCACTTAAAGCGGAGCATACGACTATTAAACGGGAGGCTGGACGGCGTAGGGAGCCGGCAGCGGTTTTGACTTCCACGACTCTTACTCGTCCATCCGGACCGGCATGTGTTTTGGTGATAATGCCTCTTGGCCATACTCCTCGTGGCATAGTGTTATCGGCTATAATCACGACGTCGCCTTTTTGTAGCTGATGTGTTTCCTTCTTGGCCGTTCGGAGGGCCAGCTGTGGGCGGTATTCCCGCATCCATCGTTTCCAGAAGTTGTCGGCCAGTAGTTGAGTGGCTTGCCAGGATTTAGTGGAAAGTTGGTGGTCAGTAAAACGACCAAAAGGATGTAAGGCGGATGACCGCCCAATCAGAAGGTGATTGGGTGTCAGGGCTTCTATGCCCAAGTCTGGGTTGACAGGGGTGAGAGGGCGCGAGTTCACAATATGCTCGGCCTCTAGAAGAAGCGTGTGGAGTACTTCCTCACTGGGTGCCTTCTCTTTGAGGGTGATTTTGAGGGCGGATTTGATGCTGCCCACTAATCTCTCCCAGGCACCTCCAGCGGCTGGGTTTCCTGCTGGTATTTTCTTCCAGATGATGCCTCTCACTGAGGTGAATGCTTTGGTGTCCTCAGGGAGGGTTTGAAGGGCACTTCTGATTTCTTTTTCTGCGCCGATGAAGTTAGTCCCGTTATCGGAATACAGGACGGTAGGTGTGCCTCGTCGCGACGCCATGCGTCGTAAGGCCATTATCATGGATGCTGAAGATAACGAGGCGGCTAGTTCCAGGTGAACCGCTCGTGTGGTGAGACAGGTGAACAGTACTCCCCATCTTTTTTCATGCCGTCGGCCTATGGTGATGGTCATAGGTCCGAACAAGTCGACGCCGGTAGCTGTGAAGGGTGGTTGATACGCCTGAAGTCGTTCAGCTGGTAAGTCGCCTACTGGAACTTGAAGAGTTGTTCCTTTGTAGGTCCGACACCATTGACATCGGTTACATATGTATCGCAGGCTACTTCGTAAGCCGATCATGAAATACAGCTGTTTCAACTCGTTGATTACTGTGGCATGGTTCCCGTGATTAAACTTTTCATGAAAATGTTGTACCAGCAGTCTGGAGAACTCCTCTTTGGCGTGTAAGATTGGAGTGTATGCCGTACCTCTATCTATTCGTGAGTCTAAAACCAAAATGCCGTTTTTGTCCAATACAACTGCAATCTTGAAAAGTGGTGATTTCTTGTGAATTCGCCGTCCAGCCTCTAAGTCCTTTATTTCTTCAAGAAAGGATACATGTTGACTACGCCTAATTAATAAAAGCTCTGCTAACTTAACATGCCCTGTGTTCATTTCCGTTTCTGTTTTCTTTATTAGCAATTTAGCTTTGAATGCCTCCGCCGCGACCAAGACGCAAGCCGCAGCCCTAATTAGCCGTATGTACTTAGAGAACCTATTTACTGGCGGGAGAAAATCTTGCTTATTTTGAGCGCTATGTACTATGGCCGTAACCTTATTACTAGTTCGCTCTTCGCCCGTTGGCGCTACTGTCGCGTCGGACTTGTCAGTAGGCCAGTGCTCTTTTGAGCTCCTAATAAAGTCGGGACCGTGAAACCAGCGGTGGTTTTTATCAAAGTTGTTCGGGACGCCCTTAGTCGCGTCATCCGCTACGTTCTGTGCGCTAGGTACCCAGCGCCAGTCAGCTGGTGTAGTACTTTCCTCTATTTCCGCTAAACGATGGGCTACGAAACTTTTGAACGTTCGCGGGTCTGCCTTAATCCACGCTAATACGGTGCGTGAATCCGACCAGAAGTGTTTACCCGTGATGACGTAATCCGTTTCCCTAATTACGGTGTTAGCGAGGCGTGTACCTAATACGCAACTTTGTAATTCAAGTCTCGGGATGGAAATCGTTTTTAACGGTGCGACACGCGCCTTTGCCGAGATTAAGGTTGATGTCCTCTTACCGTTTTTGTCGGTCGCTACGAAATAGACCGCGGCCGCATAAACCTTTTCACTGGCGTCGCAAAATACGTGTATTTCTACTTGTTTATTGTTTGCGGGCACGTAACGTGGTAATTGTAAGTTATTTAATAATTGAATGTTACTGACAAACGAAATCCAAACCGACTTTAATTCGGGGGGTATGGTGTCATCCCACCCTATACCCTTACGCCATACTTCTTGCATAAGGACCTTGCCTAGGACGGAAATAGGACTTCCTAAGCCTGTGGGGTCGAAAACCGACATTGCGCTACTGGTTACCTGTCGTTTAGTTGGTAATACGTCATTACAGGACACTTCCTGTGGTAAGTTGCGCAAGTTAACTTGAAAACCCAGTGTATCCGATTTGTGATTCCACTTGAGTCCTAATGTACGCTCTACGTCGCTCTTGGCGATGACGGTGGTGTCGGAGCCCCCCGCGGTAACGTCGCGAATCACGCTGGGTACGTTACTGGCAAATGCACGGAGTTCAAACGACGCCTTCTTATTGAGCTTATAGATTTGGTTGACGACTTCGCGTGCTTCCTCTTCGCTTTCGTCCATTGCGATGAGCATATCGTCCATATACGTATTTCGGATTATTTTGTCGACTGCCTTAGGAAATTCGATCGCGAAAGCCTGCGCGTTTTTGTTTTTTACGTACAACGCGGTAGTAGGCGAGGAGGCGGCGCCGAAAATTAATCGCCTCATTCTATACTCCGTTGGCGGGGACGAGCGGTCCTCCCCCCTCCACAAAAAACGTAAGCTATCACGATCGCTTTCGATAACTTCGACTTGTAGAAACATTTCCGCTACGTCGGCTATTACGGCGATTTTACCTTCCCGAAATCTTATGAGTACTCCGAAAAGGGATTCTAATAAGTCCGGACCAGCTAGGAGCGCGTCGTTCAGGCTCTTACCACAGTATTTAGCCGCGGCGTCGAAAACGAGACGCATCTTCTTTTTTTGCGGATGTGTGGTTGGAAAGTGCGGTAAGTACCAATTACGAGGCGATTCTACCGGTGGGCTAGACGACATTTTTTCCGCGTAACCTTTATTCAACAAATTATCTACCTGAGCTGTGTACTGAGATTTAAGTTGCGCGTCTTTGTCGAGCCGTTTTTCCAAACTATACAACCGACGGAGAGCCATGTCTTTATTGTGAGGCAATGCCTCTGAATCGCTACGCCATAGGAGGCCCGCCTGATACCTATCTTCGGACGGCAGTTTTTTGCATGTATTTTCCAGCACGGTTATTGCCCGTTGCTCTGGATCTGCCTTGGGTACTTTGCGTTCCACTCCTAACGATTCTATACTAAAATGTTGTTTCATCAAATCCAGTATCTCGTCTTCCGGGGTGACCGGTTTAACGTGACTTATGAATGCCGTGTTGACGCTTGAGGAGAGGTACTGCCCGTGCAGCACCCAACCTAGGGATGTGAGCGACGCTACAGGTTGGTTTTTACTTCCACTTCTAATCTGTCGCGACACGATAAGATGCCAGTTGTCTTGGCCTATGAGAACAGTAGGGGTAGCCGATTCGTACGACAATTCGTCCGCGATGTCATATAAGTGGTCGCATTCCTCCACCATAGTACGGGGCACCGCCTGAGGGGCGATGTTTAAACAGGTGATGGTACGCGCCTTCATCGTTTCAAAATTACGGCTACAGTGACCACGAATCGATACATTTATTTCGCAGGATTCGATATCGTTTATTATATTTCCCCCGATACCCGTTATTGTGAGCGGATCTCCCCTTTTTCTGGGACAAATTTGATCAGAGATTTCTCTTTCGACCAAAGTCATAGTGGACCCGCCGTCCAAAAGGGCGTATGTGCTTACGACGCCTAGGGGGCCCGTCATTTCGATGGGAACGACTTTTAAAAATGTACTCGATTTGATTACGTGGTTAATACTACTAACGTTAGCTCGTGACGTAGTTGCCTGTGATGACAACCCGTGCAATAATTTGTGGTGCCCTGCTTCACACTGGTTTACACCACACGGTACATATTTGCACCTCATGGGTCGCTTATGGGATGAATTTAAACACCGGTAACACAACTTATTATTTTTTGCCATTTCCCAACGCTGCTGAACGGAGGATTTCAAAAATTCTGAACATTTTGATAACATATGTTCTTTTCCACATAATACACACTTTTGCACTGAGGGTGCAGACTTAGGTTTATTATCATTATTACTGTGTGAATTTTTAAAGTCCTTCGCTTTGTTGGTATTGACTTTAGCCGATGTTCGTGACGGTCGTTTGACCGCGCGCTCGCGTTCGTATTCAGTGTCACTGCTTGAATCGACTGATGGTGGGGATGGTCGGTGCGCGTGCTGATAGTAAGGCGACTGAGGGCGTCCCGACGCTTGCTCACGTCGACTATTGTTCGTAATGTTGACGTGAGCCCGTGATTTATTTTGACGCGAGTGCATTTTTCGCGCGGTACTACTGATATTATTTAAAAATTCAGCCATAGCGACTAAGTCCGGTGTACTGGAGTTTAACGTTCTGTATTTACTCCATTCGAACCGAACAATTAAATTAAGTTTGTCAACAATTTTATTAACTAACTCGGGGGCATATAAATACTTATCCTGCCTGAGAGCTCTAATGGTCGCTACAACATTAGCGACATGACCGGCGAAAGTTACGATGTTACTGTTATCTTCAAACAATCGCGGCATACGTTTAACGTTATTAATTTCCGTGAGGACTATTTCTTCGGGGTCTCCGAAGTGCCTCTCCAGGGCCTCCATGATCTCAAATGGGTCCTGAACGGTATACATGATGGCTTTAACGGCCGTACGGGCCTCGCCTCTGAGGGCTCGGCGGATTCGGCTTACGTTATTTACGGCACTAAACATGGGAGCACTATCTTCAAACTCAGCCCGGAATGCAATCCACTCGGAAATATTTCCGTCAAAGGTAGGTAGCTCGGGTACCGTCCGCTGCATAACGGGTACGACACGATCCCGAGGTGTCGTGATAACGTTGTTTAACGTGCGGACTCTATTATTGTCTCGCGACGTATTAGGACCCGGGTCCTGATAAGCGTCCTGAATAGCAGGCCTCGAACTCGTATGTTGTGCGACCCAGTCGGACACCCTGTGCTCTTCACTAAACCCGTGCTGCGTTCCGCCGTCGGTAGACTGCGCGACTTTCAAGCGCGCGATCTCCAACCTACAATTGGCGGAATCCGCAACCCGTTGAGCCAGTTCCAACTTAGCCTTATGCACTTCGAGCTCTGCCATCAATACGCTTATCTCACTGCTTTCCCGGGGCGAGCGCGGCGCTTGAACTACCGTGCCCGGGGCACTCCTATTTGGCAACGTATCCTCAACAACACCGCTCCGCGCTTCCGGTCGCGGAGACGGTGGCACGACTGCATCTTCTACTCTTTTTTGACTTGCGTCAGTGGTCGGGCTGGTGCTTTTGCTCCATGTGTTGGTTTCACCAGGAGTGGTGTCACCTGAGGGCGGTGTTTTTTCCCTTTCCTCTTGTGAGGAGGGAGTGGGCGGAGGGCCCCTAGACCTTAATGACCTATCGGTGCGCGTGGGGGACCTCATCATTTTACCCTAATTTTACACACTTAAATCCCTATATAAATGATCCTAACAACGAACAAAATACGCGAAATAATGAAAAAAATAAAGACAAGAAAAATAAAATAAAAAATATGCGAAATTACGACTATCACTTTCACTGCACTTATTGTTTGGCTAAAATGTCACTCACTGAGTTTGGTGAAAGGACGCGAGGCTCTCGCCCCCACAGTCCTTTTGTTGCACGACGGATAAGATGACACGGAGAAGCCAGGGGGTACGTGACCTCCCGACCGACGCACAACTACACTGCCAACGTGAGGTCTGAGGGACCTGAACTAAACCCAAGGGTCGGCGAGCCTGTGCTTCGAGCCACACACCTTGGGGTACCGCAGGGAGCAGGCTAAAAAGCCGATCACCTTTGGTGGATGTTTATACAGCTAAAGCTGTCGAGCCGAGCGAGTTCAGCTCACCTAACACCGTGGGTCACTGGTACTTGTATCCGGCTGCCGAATGACCACTTTCTGTCGTGAATGACAGAGGATAACTTGAGGAAATGGACTGTAGATTTTATAGGTATTTGGCACTTTGAAATTAAAGATTTTATATAGTTACAAACTGGGAGTGACTATTCCGAGGGTCGCGCACTTGTCTTGTCCATTACTTGCTTGCTGTTGTTAGAATGAATTTTAGGACCGAATTAGTGCCCTTTTATACACTAAATGAACTATACGACGCATGCGCAACCCCGTGAGCAGGTATTCTCCCTCATTTACTCTTTATCCAGTTGTGATACAGACATTTGAAATGCGAGGTCAACCTCAGGTTACACGTGTCGTATAATACAAGGACGAACACGTGGATACATAAGTACAAACAATATGTGTATGCATAAGGTTCTCTATTAGATTGACAAGAATTGGTAATCTTCTATATGCATTTACTGTTACATGGTTGTATCGTACATGACAATAATAATACTTATAACGCTAAGATTGATAACAAATGATGTATAACTAAAAGACATGAAAGATAATGAGTTTAAGGAGAATTACAATCTTAACCTACTTACAAAATAAAGGAGTACAAAAAGGAACGACGTTATATTTATATTATTTACAGCTTATATGCGACAATTATTTACAGCTATATGCGACAGCTGCCAACCGATCATTTTGGAAATCATTGGGAGAGGCCTATGTCCAGCAGTGGACTGACTGCGGCTGAAATGATGATGATGATGATGATATCAGCTGGCAATGAATTCCACAATCTTACTGCTTGGACTGAAAAGGAGTGAGTGTAGGAATCGGAATGATGGATGGGAATATTGAGGAGGGTTCTAAGGTACTTTTTATCTATGTTATGTTTATACTTCCTTTTTTTTTTACTCTATTTTTTTGTATTTTTCAATTTTTGTATTTTGGATTGTTAATATAACCTGTGTCACTGTGTCGTTCCTCATTGGAGTTTGGTCAAGCAACCAACTAAGAATATCGTTTTCAAGGAAAGTTCGAGGACTTCCTTAAGGCGTCCTCCAATGAGTTTGAGTGAAGTGGACTTCCTTAAAACCTTAAGACATGTATTCTTAGACATAACCATGTGTAAGAATACGAGTGTCAGTCTCAGAGTCACCTGCATGCAGGTAACGCCCACATGACACTTATAACTATTCTTATTTCTGTAATTATTTCTTACGCTGTGTTAGGTGTAAATAAATAAGTAATAAACGCGATAAAAATCGTATTAAAATAGTTTACCTCATTTTAGTGATTCTAATAATCTCATTGGTCAGATTAATCTGTACATTATTACTGACAGTTCATTCGCTTAAACCAGATTTGCCTGTGGATGAAGCTGTAGAGATAATAAATTGCTCCATTTGTAACAGAATCGGAAATATCGATAGCTGGTATTACAATTAGCACTTTATTACCACTTCATAAATAGGATTAGAGCTTAAGATTAAATTTTATTGCAATCGTGTCTTTAGGTACATACTTATTTATTTATTTCTTGGACACGCTGTAAATATACATTGGAAACTTAACATAACATACTTGTGTATTTTGTTATTCCAATCTTTATTTAATTACTTACTGACGGTGACTTAACAAACAAATTGTAAGTATACATAGGGCGCACTGTAAGTTTCCGGAACTGGCCACTTACATAAACAATATTTAAAAATTTATTGCAACATTTGAAAATAGAACTCTTTGGCTGTAGAATGCAGTTTGTTTCATCTGACTGTCTTTTGTTTTTACCTTGTGGCGCCATTTAAAAAATTGTGTGTCTGCATCAACATGGATTTAACTCGGGAAAATTTTTGTAGTATGATTTTCTACGATTTTAAGTGTAATTTGACAGTTCAACAGAGCATCGCTCGGCTTGAAACAGCTTTTGGCAATGAAGCACCATGCAAGACAACTGTTTATAGCTGGTTTGCAGAATTCAAGTGTGGTCGTATCAATCTCAGTGACGAATCTCGCGATGGTCGGCCGTCCACCGCTGTGACCAACAAAAACATCAATGCTGTGCGCCGTATGATTGAAACAGACAGGCATGTGACCTACCATGAAATTCGCGCATCCTTAGAAATAGGCATGAGTCAAATACAATTAATCCTACACAAAGATTTGGGTGTGAGAAAGCTGTGCTCGCGGTGGATCCCACACAACTTGACCGAGGCTCAAAAAACGGACCGCGTCACTTGGTGCAGTGCCATGCTTACCAGATTCAACGAAGGTGCGTCAAATTTGGTGTGGAACATAGTAACAGGTGACGAAACATGGATTTATTGCTACGATCCCAAAACAAAGCAGCAATCGAGCGTATGGGTCTTTCAAGATGAGCCGAAACCAACCAAAGTGGCGCGCGTGAAAAGTGCATCTAAGAGGATGATTGCTTCTTTTTTTAATAAAACTGGACACGTGGCTACTGTAGCTTTAGAGAATCGTCGTACAGTGAATAGTGACTGGTACACGACCATTTGTTTGCCGGAAGTTATTGACGAACTCCGTAAAAATAACCGTAAACGCCGTATCATCCTGCACCACGACAATGCTAGTTCTCACACGGCCAGACAGACAAACGACTTTTTGAAGGCGAAAAATGTAGAACTCATGAGTCATCCTGCATCCAGTCCCGACCTGGCACCTTGTGACTTTTATCTGTTCCCAAAAATTAAGAACCAATTACGCGGTCAACGATTTTCATCACCAGAAGAGGCTGTCGAGGAGTATGAAAAACACGTTTCAGAGGTCACCACAGAGGAGTGGCACAAAAGTTTTCAAAACTGGTTTCATCGAATGAAAAAGTGCATAGACGCCAAGGGAGATTATTTTGATAAACAATAAATTAATTTTGTACCTTTAATAGTATTTTTTCATATTCATTCCGGAAACTTATAGTGCGCCCCACGTATAAGTGAATTAAGAATACTTAAAAGTAAAGTTTAAGCATCCAGGTGTCTTAAGTTTACCGAAAATTTGTTTAATTCACCTAGAAAAATTAGCTCAGGTATTTTGACATTTGTATTGTACATCGATTGCCCATTGTTGGGCATTGCCCCTCTCTTCAAGAGGAGTTTGCCTTAAAAAAGATTTAATGACACATCGCTTTAAGCTATGTCAGGATGAGACTCACCACAGTGAGTAGTGAGTCTCAACCTTTATACTTACCTAAGGTTTTATTTTTTTATTTTATCCATTTATATTCCAGCAATTATCTTATTGATATGTAGGTAGTTCACGAGGATAGGAATATAGTAAGTTTAAAATTATTAAAAATTTGTTTATTACATAACGTAACTAAAAATTTACGGTTTTTTGCAATTTTTCCTTTATCTTTGCTATAAGACGTGGCTTCCTACCAAATTTCAAGATTCTGAGTTCACGGGAAGTACCCTGTAGGTTTCGATTCCCTTGCGAGTGTCGAAAATTTGCGGCATAAACGGCTGTATCTTTTGTTTTTGTTAAATTGTTGTTAAGTTTGATTTTTCACAGCTCCAAGGGACAGTAGACCTGAGTATTTGATATAAATTCTAGCTTAATACCTCCACGCGTCCCTGAGAAAAAGGTCTTGACAGAAAAAAATATTAATATGTAGTCATTATTATCTTAATCTTTTCAGTCAAAATTTTGAATAAGACCACCGAGTAGAGCATATTTCCCAATATCGCAAGCTCGTGATAAGCTCTGGCGAAATCGTTAGGTGTCCTACTTGCTTTTAGATTAAATCAGCTGATCAAGAACCAATTCTGTAGAGTATTCATAGAGTAGGTAAAACAAACGAAGTCCAAGTAACGTTTTTTTTCTAGTTTGAATATCATCTTGCAAGTAGGAGAGGTGCAAATAAATTTAGTTCCCTAAAATTGCTGACATTCATGGAGAGAGACGAGTACGGAGTAGGTAGTGGAACAACAACAAATGCTGAAATTTCAGGAACCTGTTTATTTATTTATTTAATTGATGTATCCACTGTAATAATACATTAGAAGCTTAACATTAGGAAATCTTGGTTCCCCTTCTACCAAGATTTGCTACTTATTTTGTTTTTAGCGCACGCTTTATGTCAAAGATCAACTATTTCTACATTATGACTACTTTTTATAACTTAGAAAAAAACATTTTTGCTTGGAATGTCATAACTGTTGAAGAAGGTTTTAGGTTACATATTCATTACGAGCGGGTGAAACCATGGGGAGATAGTGTTTTATTTTTTCATATTTGTATACCTTTAACATAACTTTCTACAAAAACAAAAAACAATTAGTACAATGGTTATCGTAATTATACTGTCTGATTCAACTTACAGAAAGCTTGAACTCTGTATTTAGCTAATCTACTGCGGGCGCGCCAGATTACCATACAACGCCTATTTTCATATTCATAACAGAACATTAACCAAAATGAAACCTTAAACCCTACAACAGAAGGTTATTTTTAGTAATCTAGAAATTAATCTATTCGATTTTAGAATGGAATGTAATAAATTTAGAAATTAATTCTCGTGTCATACACATAAGGTTGCAATTTGTCCGCTAATGCGTAGGATTTAATATACAGGGTCTGTGGAAACAGAACGGTCACTGTGCCCAGCCCATGCCCGTATAGAAATTTCATTTTGACCATTTAGTTGCGTATGCTTAAGCAAATATTTGAAGGAATACTTAAACTGTGTACAGGATATGATATTAATTTATAATTTTTTCATTTATTTTTCGCTTACATTTACAATAATAATTACATTCGATGTCAGATTATATTATATACTGTATATGTAGGGTCAGGGTGTAGCGAATTTACAATTTTTTCTTACAACAAACATATTGATTAAAACATTAGTAAATTTACATACTTGTCCATAAAAAAAAAAAAAACAATTAAGTAAAATAGAAAAATAAATTGATATTAGTTAATCGTAATTTATATTGATTAATAGTAATTTAGTACTTTCTTTGATTAAAATGAAAAATATTTAGATATGATTATTAAATGAGATGGCACTTGACATGGCACGTGTTGGGAATATGTAAGTTTAGTGAGTAACTGTGACTAAATAAATAAATAAACATAAAATTTATTACTAAATGAACTGTGCCGATCTTACAAAAAGTGGGCTAGTGGTGTTAAGAGAGGTAGGACATTTTGTAAGGGGTAGTTCGTCTGGGGAAGTACCTCCACTCTACAGAAGACTGCAGCCAAATACCACTGTGATGCAGTGTTGTGTTCCTGCTGGTGAGTAGGGTCGCCAGGCTCCAGAGGGGTCGCTGTGCTGATAGCGGACAGGTCGGCAACGCGCTCGTGACATCTCCGGTGTTGCAGGCGTTCATAGGCTAGGTAACCACTTACCAGGTGGGCCGTATGCCTGTTTACCTACTTAGTTGTATAAAAGGGATTTAATAATGACTTTAGAAGACTTAAATGAAAGATGTTATTTACGTGTAGATATTTCTCCCTGATAATAATCAACTTGTTTGTTTTGGAACGCAAGGCTGGAATCCTGGAACTGTTATTTTGATACTAGTTCCGATAACAGGTAGCAGACAAGACTACGCGTATCTGATACTAGTTTTCATTGTTTGCCAACATTGTAACTAATCCGTTATCTTGACTTTTTAAATTAAAATTTAAACTTAAAGCGAAGTGAGTCTGAAATCTTATTTAGACGCCGTTTTAGAAACAATTTTAGAACAAAACTACTTAGATTTCATATCTCAAAATTTTACACTGACATCTTTATTTATTTTTTATTTATTTAATTTTGGTACGCCAACAGGTTACATGTAATTACATACAATAAACATTCCCAGAAATGTGTTAGCATGGAACCCAATTACAGGTGAACACAGCATTCAGAAACATTTTGGCAGCAAGCAAAATTGATCAAATATTGTAAATTGAATTTGGAAATTAAATAATTTTGATATAAATTGAATTTGCATGTTTTGATAAATGTATAAAATAACTCCTGAAAGAACCCTATTAAATGCGCACTATGCAGATTATTTGGTTCTGAAAAGCAATTCCGGATTTACAAATTAAAAGTTCAAAACTTCCGGAAAAATAACAAACATTTTTAAATCTCAATAGAACAAAGAAAATTCTCAAGAGGGAGCTTCGAACTGTTTATTTAAATGCAAAAACGCCTAGACCTGCTTTAATCTGTATTACAAATTCAAGGAATGCATTTTTTATTTCTTGATTGTCTTGAATCCTGGAGAACAGAATGTCATTCACCAGCGCCTCGATTTTCGAATTTCATACTTGTGAAATTATCTTTAGTTCGAATGCGAAGTGCGACTGAATGTCAAACCTAGGGCTTTAGACATACTTAAGGGCTAAAACCATTTCTATTGAAAGCAAGTTTATTATTGTTATATTCATTTTAGTATTTTTAGTCTTGTCTTTGTTTTTGTAAAAGTAATCTGAGAAAACTTAGTTGGTTTAAGTAGTATTTGTAAATGTAATATTTATATCAACTACACAACTGTATGTTTCCCAAATGTAAATAAATAAATAATTCTTACTTGCGAACTTGAAATCAGCACTTTTATGAATTTTCATTTATCTCTGCTGAATCGTTTCGAAGTCTCTTTTCGAAACCATAAGTTCAAAAAGATCGTAGAATACCCCTCTTTTAATAAATACTTCGTTCATAATTTAACATTACAACAATCGGTAAAACACAAAGAGCATTGTATGCATTTCCAAATGACAAAACCCACCTAAACTTTGAACTTAGAAAAATGACATATGTCTGGGAAGCCATTTGTTAAAAAGCAAACAAACAGCATGTCATTTTAAACGCCTAAAACAATCAATATAAATATTTAACATCGCCTCTGAAATATAAGAGATGTTATCGGCTGATTTATAACGACTCTTCGCTGACAAATGTTGCGTAAAAATCGTCCGAAAGTTACTCAAAGACGGCATCAATTGCTGCTGAACTGAATCTATATTAATGATCCTACCAAATAAAAGCGGCAATGGAAGTGGTAGAAATAAATTGAGTCGTACTAAATTTTGGTGGGAGAGAAATATGAAACTCAAAAATGTCCGTACGATCAGCAGATAAGGTTGTGTTGGTGTCGGTTCGAGGACATATTTTTTAATATTATAATTAAAGTTGTGACATTAAATGGCCATATCACTGTGAAGGTTGATAGTCGATGGTGTGGAATTAAAAAAAATATGGTAGGTGTTAAGTTTCAAATACCTCGCCGAAAGAAAGATATAAATAGTTTATTTGCAATGAACGTTGCAGTCTGGCGTTAAATAACAATATGGCCGCACAATAATAATGATTTTGTTAGTAACATAGAGAAACTTCCGACTTTCCGACGGAGTCAGAAATTTAAAAAAAAACAATGAAGACTCAATCTATTTTTACAGAGAAACCCGACCAACAGTAACCTGACCCGTGGTGTTTTAAATGCATCTGACACAGCCTAACGACCGCCATCTATCGACAACAACTGGGACCAACGGCTTAATTTGCCTTCTGAAGCACGGAGGACGAGGAGCTCGGGATAAAAAAGGTCACTAAATGGCGACCAATCCAATACGAGTTGAGTCTCGCCGTCGCTTAACATGCGCATTCGGATACGGATACACGCGTCGCGTTCAGCCTATATAGCTCTTCATTAATTTCTATCGCCATTTACCCAAAGTAACAAACAGATGTAAACAAACGTCTAAAGTTAAAACATACGTTAGTAAAAATGAATTTTAGAATTAATTCCACTAGTATTTTATACTTGTAGTTACATAAATCTAGTTTTATTATATAAACTATTCAATTCTGACAGCAGCCCAAGATATCTTGACTCCATGCATCGCAATCGAGTTACGAGGATAGATTTCCGCAAAACTTGGGTGCGTGCTTAAAATGCTGAGGAGACCTTTCCAGCAAAATAAATTCATTCCACTGAAGTTTTATGTTTGCGTCCATAGACTGCCAAAGATTTAGACCTGTCTCATTCAATTTCCAGTGTAGTTTATTGCTGTTAAATGTTTTAAAAAGATGATACATTGGCATATGAATCATCTTTATTTAGTTTACTCTTTATTGTAATAAAACATTACAAGGAATAATTAATTGATAACAATAAAAAAGTCAACAAACGCTTTTTCAGGCAACTATGTGCTATAGGAAATTATTGAATTAAAAATTTTACTATAAAAAGGATAAATAAAGCGCTATATATACAGAAGGCTGGTAAGACTATACTGGTAATTTTACCTCACAGGTAAGAAAGCTTCCCAAAATTATACGATTATACTTTGTATAACTATCTTATTCATTCAAACACGAAGAAGAAAGTAACCATTTGGAGCAAACAAGAAGACAAATTTTAACTTTTTATTTAATTTATGAAATCTGTTGAAAAATTCTGCCGGTTTATTACTTTGTTTATTCTATGGTATTCGCGTGGAAGGCGAGTTAGCTGCCAATTTTTATTGCACGCTCGCCTGCTGCTAATATTTTAAATAACCATGGAATAGTTGTTTTAAGAATTAGTAGTTTAGTACTACATACCAGTGATAAGTTTCTGCTTCTGGTAGGTAGAAAAGAATACGTTGTTACGAAAGTTCTATTCGTTTGGATTAGCTGAAAAAGACTTTAGATTTTGTTTCTCTCACGTAACATACCATAAACAACTTATTTAGTTTGTGAAAATAGCAGTTAATATTTTGTTCAGAAACGGACAAAAGGCTGTGATGTGTTTTCTCGATCGTCTTCCTACTATGAATACTGTAAAGTTAATTTAGGTTAATTTAATTTAGTATCGACTTAATTTGATCTTATAATTTAAATTCAAGTCGAATTTAATTTAATTTTTTATTTAATTTAATTCAAATTCAGTTTATATCTAAATTATTTCATTTCCAAATTCAATTTACAATATTTGATTAATTTTGCTTGCTGCTAAAATTGGGTTGCATGCTAGCACATTTCTGGGAATGTTTATTGTATGTAGTTACATGTAACCTGTTGGTGTACAAAAATTAATAAATAAAGTGTTTATTTAAAGGTGTAAAATAAATAAGTGATAAACACGATCAAAACCGTATTAAAATAGTTTAATTTAAGGTTGAAGTAAGTAGAAGTAGAGACGTCGTTTGTTATTGGAAACTACTTTAAAAAAATATGTTTACTTCGGAATAAGAAGTTTGAACTACTGATCTTAGACACTGATCATTTACATAGCCTTATAAAACTTTTTAAGTGATTCTTACTACAAAATTAGTTTAAAAAATGCACAACTTTTTCATGTTTACGTGCATGTATGAAAGGGCCAGTTTAATACCCAAAGCTCATTAGCAGAATAAAAAGCTTCCGAAGCTCGCGTCTAGTAAGCTGCTGTGTTTAACGCGTCCCCGCTTGTGCGAAATGGAGCTTTTAATTATGAGCTTTAGCAAGAAAATGCATTTAGATGATTGTAGGGATTTTTTATTAAGAGAGATAATGTTTTTAGACCCGGAGAGTTTTCGACTGGTTTTTGGTTGTGCTGGGGATGTAGTAAAGGCCGTAAAGGAACAAATAATCTATCTAATTTATATAAAACATATCTTAAATTCTCTTGTACTTATGTCCGACAATATCAGAGAATTTCAATTTTTACAGTATTTTTGGCTAAATTTTACAACAGTAACAGTTGAGCGTGTCTAGCGACAGCGCGCGCTTATATAGTGTTTATAGCGCTGTGTTTCACAATAAAGATATTTGTATTTATAGCATTGAGCGTTTGCTACCGCTCGCGAGTTTGCATCGCTCGCTTGATACAAGGCAAAGCCCATGGCCGAGGTTCGTCCCAACTGGGAGCCCCTTGTGCATTTGCCGAAAAGGCTGAGTGGTTAATAGCCCTCGCCTCAAACTGTCCCGCTGTAAATTTGAAAGCTCACAGAAGCTAAAATTGTAGGTCCGTTCAAAAAAAAAGCAAGATTTAACGACATGAATCTTTGCAAAGGTATGCAATGTAAAAATATCAATGCTTTCCTTCAAGCTCATGCGAAAGCTCATGAGTCACGTCAGGTCGTTCACCGGGCGCATAATAAAGAAATTAAACAATCGTGCTTGAAAACTCACTGTTTTCACAAGCGCTGCTAGAAAGTAGTTTTATTGCTGCCGATTTCAATTTCAATTTGTTGAAATAGGAATAAAATACTAGGTTATTCAGGGTGACTTTTATCACCAACCAAATTTTAACAAGGACAAAAAAACTTGACCAGAATTTAAAATGACACACTGTATAACCTATACTCTCTAAGACTGCTTTGGTTTGCATTAAACCCAGAGGTTGTGGGTTCAATTCCTACGGGAAGCACACTTCGTTTAGTTCACTGCGGGCTTGAATATAGAATATAATAAATTTATTGAAATGTTTATTAATAACAGAAGTGTTATGAAGGCATGTTAAGCCATCGGTTTCGGCTGCCATTTGGTGGCCGTTAAAGGAATCACGTCAGAGGCCGAAAGGCGGTTTCGTAAAACTGTGACAACAAAAAAAAAAAACCCTAAAAGAGAGTACAGTAAAATTTTCAATTAATATTTTTTGCAGCCACATTACCCATATAAACAACTATTACAGTTCTTTCAGATAATGTTTAAAAAATATATGGAATAGTCTTAGTAGTTTCTCCATAGGAACCATTAAAGGAATAACTTAGAACAAAGTCAAATAAATTTTTAAAACGAAAACTTCCTTTCTTTTAGTTATTTTTAAAATTTATGTCAATCTTACAATCGGACAACTTTAGTGTCTGGAATACAAAATAAGTGCATACAATTTATTCAGTGACATATCACCCTGGCGGCACACCCAGACTAACGCAGCGGGAGCCAAGAAACACAGCTTAAAAACATGCACTGCTTCCATTTCTACTTATATAAAAGACAAATCAATAACCCGCTTATTCATTAAAATTAACGAACATTCAATTAGACCAAGTTACTTAAAATATGTTTCGTCTCGTTCTTTCGCATCAAATATAAGACAGAAAGGGGTTAAACATTTTTTAGTCTATAATAAACAGTTTATAATATTAAATAGCTTCATCTCCTGTTCACGAATCATCTATGGTTATAGACGAGAACGTATATACACATAAAAGTTCTAATTATTTCATAATCAAATCATATTTGTGTGAAAATATCATCATTGTAAATTGTAAGTAATAAGTTTATTCTGGTATTTCAAATAGTAAAGTACAATTAGTCCTAGAATTAAAATAATGACTTCGATGTACATCTTCTCGTGTATCTCGTTTAAATCTATATAATTAAAAGGTTTTTTTATTCTTAGAATCGTTGTTTATTTTTGTGGCGAAAAGGGAAATTTCCATTGATTCTATAGAAATATAGATTAGAGAAGAGAGTGTAGGATTGCTGATCCTGCTGTAGTTGTAATGAGATTAAAACCACGGAAGTATGAAGATTATAAGCTCTTAATTCTATAACTTGTTAGACAATGCTCCTAGCATTCTATTTTGTGCAATAGAGCTTCAATAAATAAGTAAACTTTTACTTATTTGGAATAACTCTAGCGGTAAGGGCGCCTAAATATTTGATTGAGCGATTGTATAAAACCCATTCGGAATATTTACTCCAGCATTCCAATACACGCGGCACACCGCGCCAATCGATAGTTGGGAAGTCCCCCAGGACTCCTGATTTATATTCCTTTCGTTCCCGACTTGAGACGTCTCCATACTCTTGTTTAGAAACTAAGCTTTATCACAATCCTTTTTCGTCCAACTACTGCAAAGTAAAGGGTTAATAATAAACTAAGTTTATACGGGACGCTAAAGTTTTTCCGTGATGGATTTCAACGCAAAATTAGAAATTGCAAAGTTTATCTATTATTTTTTCGAACTTAATCAGTCATGTACTCCTGAAAAATAATAATTTTTTTTCATTGTATTCTTTGGACGTAACATTTTATAGGCAAACAGGCAGGTAATACCAGGAGTATCACGTTGCCAACCCTGAAGATATCTTCACACCCGCTTTGAAAGCTCTCATATTGTATTGCTTCACTGTACTTCAATTTTCTCAAGAAGTAAACGAATGTAAATTACGAAGTTCAGAAACCTAAAATAGGTACCAACTTCCCTTATTCTCATTGTGAAAAGTGCAAATAAATAAATCACTTTTACGATTATTTTACCATTAATTCCTCCACTGCGTCTAAATAGCTTCTCAGTACACTAAATTTTAAAAGATAAAGTCTAGATCAGTGATTCCCAAAGTGGTCCAGGTGGACCCCCAGGGGTCCACGGGAGACTTGCTGGGGGTCTACGTAGGCGTGAACAAAAAATGGGGGTCCATAAGATGTTAATGGGGGTCCACGAAAATTTATCTGCTTTTGATAGTAAAGAGCAAAAATGTAAGCATAGTTTTTATAAGGGCCGACCTACATTGTTTTAAGTACCTATCTAAGCAGATAATATTTTAATAAGGCAAGCGACTGTTACTTGTCCAAACTTGTGTATTCGATATTACGTACAATTTCGTGTACAGACTTGCAAAGCGCTATCCGCCCGACAATGCTTAATGCTTGTTCAGACATGAACTTGATCAACACTATAAATACTTGATGCCAAAGGCAACCAAACGCATTCATTTGTTTCCGGAATTTCGAAAACAAGGCGGAATTTGGAATAAAGTTGTGAGAAAATTTATATCTGTGTTTGCTAGTGCCGGAGAAAAGTAAGTAACCTACCTTTTTTTGTTATAGTACTTAAGTATTTTGTTTACGTGTACTAGTCGGTTGATCACAACGGCCTGTATAGATAGGTAACTTAGTAACTTACAGATATTTTAATTGTCCTCTTTCGATTTGAAGACAAACACAGCACGTTTTATTCAATTGTTTTTTCACGAGAGAAGCACTGCCTCTCTAAAAAGGCCGAATAAGCAATATTGCAGAGCAATTAATTTTGTAATTTTTCTTGCAAATAACTACTAATTTTATAAAACAGTAATTTCATAATCATGTTAAATTGATTTTGAAGTAACTATTTTATCAAAACTATTCCTTTTCGGAAAGAGCGAGCGGTGCGCGGGCGACGGGAAAAGGGCGGGGCTTGAACTTCGATGCCTGTTTGTCACGTTTTAACAATGAAGCCGCAGACAAAAAATACGCAAATACACGGAGCGCGTGAACTCATTGATTTAATAAAATGTTAGTTATCGTTTTTATGGACAATTTTGGGATTTCGACGTTTATTTTTTCCTACACAAATATGATCAGTATTCGATACTGAGTACACTAATTTTTATTTATACTATTAAAAATTAGTGGTAAATTATGTACTTTAAAATTGATACCGTTTTGTGAAAACGTTTGTATTTGTCTCAGCGGTTTATTAGTTGGTCCCTTTACAAGCCGTAATTCTATTTCCGCGTGCTGACAAAGGCTGCGGTGTGATACCTATATTCAGAAAAAAACTTGGTTACTAAAACATTTTTTTTACAGGTAAGGTAACTGACACGAAACATGGCTACAGCAAAGAAAAAATGTCGACAATATAGTGTCGATTATTTGAAATATGGTTTTGTTCCATCAGAGGCAGACAAACAATTGCCCATGTGCCTATTATGCAACAAAGTTTTGAGCAATGACTCTATGAAACCATCAAAGCTCGAAGATCATCTAAAAAGGTGTCATACTGATAAAATAGGTAAAGATTTAAAATATTTTCAAACATTGAAAGAAAAATTTGGAAAGAGACCCACCATGCACAGTATGTTCGCTTCAACATCTCAAAGTAACGATGATGGCTTGCGGGCATCTTACAATATCTCATTACTTATAGCAAAATCTGGAAAACCGCACACTATCGGAGAACAATTAATTTTACCCGCTGTTGAAGAGGTTTTAAAAACTGTTTTGCACAAATCTCCATTTAACGTACTAAAAAGAATTCCATTAAGTAACAATACTGTACAAAGACGCATTGATGAAATGAGCTCTGATATCGAAAGCTTTTTGTGCAATCATCTGCAAAAAACTCATTTTTCTATACAACTGGACGAGTCAACGTTACCCAGTAATGAAGCATTACTATTGGCATATGTCCGATTTATTGTTGAGGAAGAAATTCACGAAGAATTGCTATTTGCCAGAACTTTGGAGACTGACACTAAAGGCGAATCAATATTTAATGTCCTGAGTAATTTTTTTACGGAAAAATCGATCCCATTTACAAACATTATTTCAGTGGCAACAGACGGAGCTCCTGCAATGGTCGGGCGATATCGTGGGTTTATAAGTCATCTCAAAAGAATTATACCAGGACTTACACCTATTCATTGCGTAATCCACCGACAACATCTTGTGGCAAAACATTTAAGTGACAGGTTGAACCAATCTCTTCATTTTGTAATAAAAGCTGTCAACAAAATCAGAAGCAATGCATTGAATACACGTTTATTTGCTCAATTGTGCGACGAAAATGATGAAGACTTCCAACGACTGCTCTTACATACTGAAGTACGCTGGTTGTCGAAAGGTGCATGCTTAACGAGATTTTACTCTGTTTTCGATTCCATATTAGAGTTCTTAGAAAGTAGAGATCCAGATTTAAAAGAAAACTTGATCAAATTCAAAGCAGACATTGCGTATTTGACAGATTTGTTTAAAAAATTTAATGATATTAACTTGCAGTTACAAGGGGACAGCCTGAATTTAATAAAAACAAAGGGGATAATTTCGGCTTTTCTTGGGAAATTGAAATTTATGAAGCAAAACATTAGTCGGCGCGAATTCTCTCAATTTCCAAACTTGTCGCAGGTAGAATGTATTGATGAGGATATCCATACCTACAGTCAACATTTAAGTGCCCTGCATGATGACTTCAAAACCAGGTTTGAAGATATACTGACGATGGATATACCACCATGGATAATAAATCCATTTGATGAAACGGAAGTGGCCAATGTTGTATTACAAGAGGAGCTGCTCGAGCTAAGCACTAATGAGGAGCTGAAGGTGAAATTTAGAAAAGGCTACCCAACATTTTGGCTGCAAGCAGAAATACCCGAAAAATATCCTGGACTGTGGGAAATCGCAAGGAAATTTTTAATAGCTTTTCCCTCGTCATATCTTGTCGAAAGGAGTTTTAGTGCCGTTACAAACCTCTTAACAAAAAAAAGGAGCAAATTAAACATCACAGAGCGGGGGGATTTGCGGTTATTGCTCACAAAAATAAAGCCAAACATTGATCGTTTGCTGACACTCCATCAGATACATCCTTCCCATTAATTAAAATTATGACCTGAACCTATATTACCTTAATATTTTTTTCTTGTAATTCTATTCTTTTAATAAATAAAGTGATATAAAATGTACCATTTTTCGTTTTTATTTTACATATCGAAATATAGGGACAGAACTCAGAAGTGACACAATTTTTATTTTTTGGCGACTTTAAGAATGTGGTAGAAATGTAGCAGCAGGGGGTCCACCGAAACCAGTAAAATTTTGAAAGTGGTCCACGAGAAAAATAAGTTTGGGAACTACTGGTCTAGATCCTATCAGTATCTTAGCAATATTTGTTGGCTGGAGACCGTAATCCTTCCTTGTGCTCCCGCGCAATTTACTACCATTACTGTATTTACCACCGCGACACTCACGCACCTTGTCAAAATGTTATTTATATTCATTGGGGATTAGGTAAGACGCTTAGGCATGAGCGCAGCGATATTGCAAACACTCATCCATTTTTTTTTAAATTTTGGTTCACAACATTAACTTTACACAAAACATCAACCCACACAATAAACTGGGCTTTCGTAAGTGTAAAATCTTCTCAAAATTAGCCCCATTACGATTGTAATGGGGCTTTTTATATCAATAAATTGATTAATTTATTGATATAAAAAGGAATGGATAATTGGAAAGGCAATGAATTATCCATGTTGTATTTTTGTGGCTTATTGAAATCGGTACAGTAGTTTTTAAGTTTATTCATTACAAACATACACACAAAAATACAAACATTCCTCTTTATAATATTAGTGTAGATAGTGTAGACGTGTAGATGGAAAAAAATAGAAGTGTTAGCCCAGAAGATAATATACAACCTTCCAGGACGAGCCTTTGTTTTTAAAATAGAGCCAAATACGCAAAAAAAAAAAATTCAACCCAGCTTTCACTTGATAGTAATTAATTTTTTTGTAGATAAACAGATAACGGTTTCAAGCAGTTTAAAAAACCGACGCCATCCATTGTCCATTGACATTCTTGTCAAGAAGAAGCGATTAACAAACCAGCTATCGCTTCATCACTATAACCACATCTCCCTGCGGTGGGCGCTGCTACCAATAAATCTGTAATTAATAACAATAACATACGGACAGACAGAATAACTCAATCACGGCGGACGGGTGCGGGCTGCTGTAGTAGTGGGAACTAATCAACTGATGTTGAAGCAAACTAAAAAAAAAAAACAAAAAAAATAGTAATTTGGACGCTAAGTTTGCGAGTAAATAGTAAAATATGGTCAAAATTCAAAACTTCCAAATTTACACCATATACTTCAAATACTCTAATGACGTAACATCGATATACAAAACTTCAAAGTTTGTGATGTTAAAAAAGCACAAAATTTCTGTCCATGACTTTACAGTAGACCAGAAAGGTCAAAATTGTTTATAAAACTAATTAAAATTTTGGATTTATTGGAAATCGTGTTTGGAATATAAATAGAATAAAATAAATAAGGAGTGTAACCGTCATATTTCCGGCCGAATATAAACTATTAAATTAAACTTTTTTAATACGGTACAGTTTTTTTTGCATAGTGTTTGAAACGTTACGTGTAAAGTAATAAATGCGATAAAAACCGTATAAAAATAGTTTAATTTAATGTACTTAAAACAATCGCGAAAACAAAAGACATCATCATAAAATAATTTTTGAGATAGTATAAGAATTGTGCCTAGCTTACTTGTGATCCGTAGATATAGTACGAGTAAGTAGTTAAGATATATTATATAGACTTACAAGTAATATTATATAGTACCAGTATATCTTACCCTTTGTACAAAACTTTCTAGACTATTATATCCGCCTAGAATGGTCGAAGTTATTCAATAGTTGGGAAGATACTCATAATAAGAATACAATATGTTTCAATATTGCCTTTTTGTAAGAGTTCTAGATTTATGTTCAACATATTTATTTTTTGCAGTTTTCTTGTTTAAGTCGTTGACGATTTATTACAATTATTATAAAAAGGATCTCAATTGTTAAGTAAATACTTAAGCATTTCTTCTTCATCCAAGGGTCTTTCCCCGTTTCGTCCTTTTACTTTTCCCCGTTACTGCTGGCTTTTGCAATGGAGAGAGTCTATCGTCCGACCTCCGTAACCCTATTCACAGCGAAACAAGCCGAGGTGTAGCCAACATTGTCAGATTTTTAGACTGCTTTAATTAACTATCGATTGTTTACAGTCGGGGCCAACGACTTAACGTGCCTTCGGAAGCACGGAGGAGTTTGTGATAGAAAAATTAACTAATGGCGCCCCATTGTTAGCTGTTACTCAACACGTCCAATCGGTAATAAAAATACCAAAACCCCCTTCCTTAAAATAACCAAAGCGTTTGCCAAATAACAATCAATTTGCTAAACGATTGGACGAATATTATACCATTACCATTATATACCATTTGTGTCCGCGACTTTACATTAGCGAAATTTAAACAGTTGGAGTGTCGGACACTTGTATGCCCGGTGATTACTCAAACTCTGTTAATTACTGAGCGATGTTTGATTGGCGTGCCTTAAGTAATGTTGATCGGGAATATGCCACTGAGAGTTATGAAGAGTGTCATTCTGAATTTGGAGAGTTTGTTTATACGATACATGTCTATTTTGTAAACAATACGAGTTGCATTAGTCTGATAGATATGTCCACATTTTGTTTTTTATTATATAAAGTGCAATAAAAGTTAAATAAATAGAACATGCTTCGACAATACACACTTTATAATTGTAAGTAGCAGATTATCATAATAATATTCACGCCATGAACCAATGAAGCGATTTACAAATAGTTGCATATTTGTTGCCAACATCCAATCTTATCTAACATCTAACTCATGTAAATCCTCGCAGATATTTCAAGTCGGGCTAAGCTAAATTTATATCCGCAATAGGTGGGCAATTCATAAACATCTATCATCTACACAGCGACATTTCCCGCGCGCTGTACAAGATGGCCGCGGTTTGTTCATAAAATGGTGGATTGTCCCGCGCTGCAACAATGAACCAAAACTGGCGGAATTCCAAAATACAGGACTAAGCCCCAGTTTTGAGAACAAGGCCACTTACTGTGATTTTCTACTAACTTCCACGGCAATATTTCCCACGGGTTTCCTTGGGAATCTTTGCTTTGTATTCATTTTGGAGTTAAATCGAAATTAATAAAGTTGAGGGAATTTAAAACTTGAGATTTTGATTGAAATTTTGGTGTTTTACTCGAATATCAGTTTAAGTATTTAGTAAGTAGCAAATAATACCCTGTAGATAAAGGCATACCTACGCAGAAGTCGATTTTATTACAGAGTCTTGTAAGTGCTACTGCTTATATTTATTTTATTAAATAACATTTACATCTTTTTAAAGGTTTTATGGCATTTAATAATAAATAACATTCAGTTTTATCACACAATAAATAATAGTATTGGGTTCATGTAACTTTGGATGACTTAAACAGACTTAAACTTTGTGTACTTCGAAAAGCTATTTCCAGTGGCGTTTTCCAACTTGTGCAGGCATACAGGCATCACGCACTTATCACCTGAACTTAAATGGCTCTTGAAATGGTTGTTTGATGTTCAAAATGGATACGTTGTTTGTTCGAAGTTCCTTAGCTTAGATTTTAGAATTTACGAGTGATTTGGCAAACTGTGTGCGAATATTTTCTGTGTCCATGATAAGTATGGGATCAATATGCGTTCTTGATTTAACAAGCCTTTGAATTGGGGTTCATTCGCGGTTATTTTCTCCATGAGATTAATTTTCAAAATTCGTCATTTTTAATCAGTCGCTTGTGTTGTACCTCAGTCATCTTTGGGTCGGCGGAATCCGCTACCAATACACAGATAATAGTCAGAGAAACAGATGATGACAAGTAAAGAGAAGAGTAATAAGAAGACTTAAATGAAATAAGAACAATGAATTACGAATAATGAGCTTCTGAAGAACTTATAACTGTAACCAAAGCATTGAAACCGTACACAAACGTTCCTATCTCAATGGTGCTAATGGACGAAAGAGCCCAAAAATAAATTAAGTACTTTATTTTCAAAGAAATCAGAAAATAGACAAGTAATTGTGAAAGAATCAATGTTCTAAAAAAATGACAGGTTCTTACAATGTCTTTTATTTATATTCCAATTCAATTTTCTCCTAAACAAACATTCGAGCCTTTTCAATATTAAAACGTTGGCACGAAATAATTTATTGTTCCTCGATCGGCTGTAGAAAAATATATTTTGTCCTCGCTCCTTCAAATATTAGCGAATTTTATTTGCATCTCAAATAAGACGAAATTGGACATTATTTTTTTGTGATTTGTAAAATTATCTGTTGGAGTTTTTGAAAATGTATATTATCTCTCTCGGCTGGCTTCAGTTACAAGATGTTATTGATTCTATGAAAGTTACCAGGTTTATCGCACATGGTACGGTTTTAGAGCCCGGGCTTTTAATAAACTTGATTTTACATTAATGTGTGGATGAAATGTGTGTATAAGTGATATAACCTCGAAGTACTAGATTTATGCCACGGAAATCGTATTTTCTCGTCGACTGGCTTGCTATGTAGATAGCACACAATCTTAATGAAGAGTCATATGAAGACTACCAAAATGTATTCATGAATTAAAAAAGGGAGAGAGGGTTATCTAAGGTACTTGATTATGAAATGCATAAGAGAGGCATGAGGGTGTTAGGAGTGGATGAAACCATGAAAAAGAAAGAGTTTAGTACGTTTTTTTTGTGTGCCGAGTCTAGAGATAATGAGAGTTGTAATAGAATAGACCTGTAATAGATAGATTTATTGGCAAATATAGTAACACAAAATTCCACAATGAGATAATATTACATACATAGATAGATAGAAAGTTTATTTGAGAAATTAAATAAAACTATTTTAATACGGTGTTTATCGCACTTATAACGATTCAAACACTTTGCAGCGTTCATAGTCAAAGTTAATATTATCATTATGTACCTAGACTCCACTTCCAGGCACCGTATAGTGTGAGATGAACCTATAAGCTCCACATCACGCTAAGATCATATCTCGACAATAACATAAATCGGATTACCTGACTAGATTGGTATCGAGAGGCGTATTGTTATTAAATATGTAATGGATTGTGGACAGATTCCCTTGACGATTTGCTAAGAACTGATCGCAATGGAAATTGAAAAAGATTATTTGATTTCGTTCATGGCGACGAGTGTTTGGTTAAATGATTTTTAAAAAGGATGACTCACGCAAAACCGGTAAATCGAATGAGTTTTCGTCGGATATCAAATGATTTTTCGTTAGATTTCGAATGGTTTTCATTCGATATGATTTTTCAATCGGTGAGTGATTTTTATCCAAAGCTCTGATTTTGGGTGACTCGTACTTTTTAAAACAGGGCTGCTGGTTTATTGTAAATTCGATTTTGACTGGAAATATTTAGTTTTTTCCTATCGCTTAATATTTTTTCCGTATGTCTTAAACCATTTGACGCTAAAACCGCTAAACCTTAACAGACAGACACAAAGGTTAAATTAGATTAAATTTAACCTCTGTCGATATCTATTCGAGACTCTATGTCTAGAATTTTTATGGTGCCTGGAAAGAGTGCAGAGAAAACATAAAATGCACGGGCGGAGCCGCAGACAAAAACTAGAACCTGTAAACATACTGATTTATATAAGCAATTATTATAGAAGTATACATTTAAGCTTATATATTTTGGACATCAATAGAATCCGAAAATGAAATAGGTAGGTACCCAATTTGTCTAACCTTTATGACCTTTACAACCACAATTGGCGCGATAAAAATCTCCTACGTCTAAGCTGATGTATTATCATACATATTCAGCTGCGTTTTGGAGAAAAGTCACATTGAATAAACATGAGAACGAACATGTGTCGCTGGAGGTCACAAAAATCACACGCCGGGACCAAGCGCTCAATTTTATGGAAATCCGAGACGAAAGTAATCGGCTTACTGTGCTGGATTTACTCGATTATATCTGTCTCGATCGAATGTTGAATCGATAATATTTGAATATAGAATATGTTTCGAGCTGGGTGTTTAGCTGATTGAGTTCGGAGGTTCTTGCAGCATTGGTTTAAACGCGACTATTTAAAATAGAAAAAGGGAGCTCGTTAGTTGAGCGCGACCGTAGCGTATTCGTAGCGAATGCGCGTGTCCAGCGACGGCGTGACGCGACCACTATTGGATTGGTCGCCATTTAGTGGCATTTTCTATCTTGAGCTCCTCCGTCCTTCGGAAGGCACGTTAAGCCGTTGGTCCCGGTTGTTATCGATAGATAGCAGTCGTAAGGCTGTGTCAGATGCCTTAAGGCAGCCTGAAAAATTCTGACAGTGTTGGCCAGTAACACACCTCGGGTCATGTTCCTGTTGGTCTGGTTTCCCTGTAAAAAAGGTTACGGAAGTCAGACGGCAGTTCGCTCTATTGTAATAACCAGTTCCGCTAAATTTGGGACCATGACTTGCAGCGTACCTTAGGCTCCGAAGCGTAAGCTGACGACGCAACTAGGAATACACGCTAGAATGATGATGACTATTTAAAATAGAAATAACTAGTTGTTCGCCGCAAACATAGACCTTGCGAATATTTTACTTTATTAATATAGCCAGATGCCAAATATACGTAGGGTCGGCATCGGCAACACTCAAGGAGTGTCACTTGCGTTTTCACTCAAACAATTTCACAAAACAAACGCAAACAAACGTACAGCCTGCCAGCTAAAAGGTCAAAGTTGACTATAGACACCGACAACTTCTAGAGTGTCACGTCTGCATTGCCGACCCTTAAACAATTAATTAGGCAACTATGCATTCGGCCCGCCTAATGGTGAGATTTCACTGTAGTCTATAGACAGCTGCAACACCTGGATGGTCAGATGAGCATTGCGGACCTTTAAACAATTTAGTAGGCAAACAGGCCTGCCTATTAGCATATCGCCCGCCTAATGGTAAGGCGTCGTAGTAGTCTATAGACTATAAGAAGACATTCTATAAGAGTTTTTTTGGTTTAAAGCAACGCGATGTTTAAAAATAACAGATAAGAATAAATCCTGGTTTAAATGGGTTTCCTTGACTCGAGATAACTCTATCAGAGTCAGTGTGAAGGTGGTCGTTATCAAAGGCGAATCAGGTCAAACCGAGAATTCGGATAACAAGACCTTGATTACATTCATTTAGTTCACTTATATCATTGACGAATTTAATGGAGAATAGTTTTAGGAGGTTCATTCACATCGAGTGGGTTTAATGGTCTCTACCTCTACAAACTGGTGACAGAGTTTTTCGGAAACGCCATTCAGCCACAGTCGTGGTTCCTTTAACTACCACCAAATGGCAGCCAGGATCAACGGCTTAACGTGCCTTACGAAGCACGGAATCATCGTTATTACCCGACGATCAGGTGTTTCAAACAACAGCTCAACAAAGTACATAAGTACTATATCTGTTGCTGAACTTCACTGTTTCTCTTTCACCTTGTAAGGGTTGACTGAAAGAGATTGCCTAGCAATAAGTCCGTCTTTGCTCATTATTTTTATTATTGTTAAACTATTTGTTACTGTATGTGGGCAATAAAGATATTGTGTTTTTGTATAAGAGAGTAAGAGTAAAGAGTAGGCAAGAGTAAGGTGGGTCTGTTCAGTCGTAACTATTCAATATTCTGTGTGACTCACCCTACTTATTTTTACGTATTCTAAATAACGCTAGAGGCATTTTCCTAATAGAGGAAAAGTTTAAAAGTTAAAAAGTATCAGCTAACATTTTGTCTTTGAATAGTCTATAGGATAGAAATTTCACAAAACCTCTTTTACTCGGAGTTGGCTCGCAAAATAAGCCTACAATAAAACTAGGCGAGCGGCGCGGCGGTCAGCGCGGTTATCCGCGATCTTAATGCGGCGAGGACTTGTGACCTGATGCTGCTTCTGCGATAACATCCAAAGAATAAATGTTTGCAGACGATCCAGTAAGTCTTCTTCTTCTTCTTGGCGTATCGATATCCTCCCAAAGAAATAGTCATATCTTTCCCAAGAAGTGCTCTGCCACTTTCACGACCTCATCGGTAGCGGCCACCAGGTCTTCCCGAGTGCAGGTGTTAGGGCACAAGGAGCAGGACAACAAGTGCTGCATCGTTTGGAGATACCATTATGAAGCCACTGATAATGCCTTGTCAGTGGCGGAATATTGATCTTCACAATAATAATTTAGGCAGAGTCGACTCGCTAAGAAGAATTAAGTATATTTGAGTATTATTACCAGACCACGGTTAAGTCAAAAAGAGGGTAATATTTTTGATTTGTATGTTCGATACATTTACAAATTCTGCGTTTCTTCGTAAGTGGCTTAAGTATTTACCATAAATGCTATCTTGTAAGACTCTAACTCTAACAGTTAGAGTATCAAAATAGTTATTATTGCAATATAATATATATACAAAACAAAGGTACATAACTCACACGTTTTATGATTTGTCGTTCTTTAGTTGGGTAGTTTTTGCCACTACACTTTAAGCTTACACTTTGATTCTTTACATATGAACAAATGTCCAAATTGAAAGTTTGCATCAACGAGCATTTGTACTTGTACTTGGCTTATCTATAATGAATGAATAAATACTTTATTGCACCATTTATATACAAAGAAAAAAATACAGCACTGAATCCAAAATAATATAATAATTATGTCAAAAGATTTTTTTTTTTGCTTTAATATTGTCAACGAGACTTAAATTTTATTTGTTTGACAATTATTTGCTCTTAGGCAAATATTGGGATTACCTTTAGGCATTAATGTCAATCAATATAAATGGTTTGCTCCTTCTATATTTCACCGTTCTTTGCCAAGTCCGAATGCCCGGCGTATCTCAAAAGTTATCAGTTCCCGTTCCTTTATTTTACGTTGAATATTTTACGAAATAGTCCACTTCATCCTAATTAGAACGGACTAATTATACGATATCTTTTGCCTTTAATGTAACAATTTAAAAGTCATTTTAATAATTTTAAAGGTTTTCGTAGTAAAACTTTGAGTTATAGAGCTATTATGGATTTAAGTTAATTTATTTACAACTCGTTGTTTATTTATCTATTTAACTAACTTCATTACAATAATGTAAAGTTGTAGTTGTTTAGTAGTTTTTTGTTCAAATGTTCATTATATTGAGCTATGAAAATACGTAACGACGTTTTCAGGAGATCTGTCTATGTATTCGATTTTATTAAAATCGATATAGTACAATTAGTAATTATTATGGTACTCATTATAACAAAAAAGTATGGTTAATTTCTTTTAGACAACCATCTCGAATGAGGATTTAAATAATTTCTTGCTTGACTTGACGGTAGTATTGCCATGCTCCCAGATAACTTGTATTTTGATCGAAAAGGACACAAAAATTACTTACGCGAAGTTTCTCCAAATGGATGGGTGTTGATGACCGTGCCTGTAACAAAGAAAATAATAACGTTAATTGTTATATGTATTTAAAGGTAAAACACACACATTCTCATTGTATTGTTTCATTAATTTCGAGCGAGTTAAATGGTCAATCGACCCTGTATACCCTGGTGTCAGAGTTAATAGACAAAGCCTTTCGACCTGTAACGTGGTTAGATTAATGACCACCAATTGGCAGCCGGGGTGGGACCAACGACTTAACATGCCTTAAAGGAGCACGGAAATGCGAAAACAAAGTATACTTCCCTTGAGAATCGAACTCATGAGTTCCGGGTCTAAACCTTAACACGGAGTCCCCATCTGTCATTTGTCATCAGTCATTTGTGTGCCCCAGTGTGTGTAGGTGTATATCATAAAAGTTATGCCATCAGAATTCAGCGTAAAGCAGCGATTTCGTTGCTAAATCTGAGGACACAACCGAGAAAGCTGTAAGAGAGACAAAAAAATATATATCAATACAAATAAATAATTCTTATCTCATACATCTTATTCTTCAGTGTAGTTATTCACAATTCCACCCCGTTCGTATCTCCAGATCATAATACGCGGAAGAAATACGAAAATTTTTCCCCAAATGTTTCAATAAAGCGGCGTAACAGTCGCATTTTCATACAAATCACTATCGTGTGGGAGATGTGTGTATGATGGTAAACAGCCACCTGGATATTTGTTTTTCCTTTAAGACTAAGCAGTCGAAAATGTTCACAATTTCTGTTCAAAAACATACCAAATTTTAGAAGCCTAGAGGGACTTTTGAAAAAAAAAATAACACGCATTATCGCATGATTATCTTTCATCATATCGGTGAGTCTAACGATTTTCAATCGACTTTGAGTTATACATGTCAAAAATAGATCCCCTAGTTTGAACATTTTCGAGTGTATCTTTGTAATAAAATAAATAGTGTCGGAGGTCAAAGTTATTTTTGACTCGCTCATCATCATTTCGTGTAAGTAGGTTACATTGTCTATCGACTATGTACATCCTGGTGTCAGAGTTGTTCGGAACTGCCTCTCGGCTTCTGATGTGGTTCCTTTTGGTATGTGGTTTGACTCGCTGAGCCATCGCAGTAAGTAACGTAAGTCAGAAAAAGAGAGTATTTTGACTCTACATGAAGATCCACAACCAGTCACAACAGTTTTGTTATTTTCACCGGTGACTTATGAATGTAAAGATGGTGTCATTACTGTACAATTAATTTACGTCAGATGACGTCTTTTCCTCTATTTTAATTCTATAAAGACACCGAAAGCCGTTCCTCAATTTTAATTGTATTTATTTGTAAGTGCACTATGGGCCATTGTAGCTTGAAATAAATGGATTTTAGTGTAATGAATTGTAGTGCCAAATAAAAACCCATGTTGAAATCATATCATGAGCTCTGAAGCTTGAGCTCATCATATTCCAAACTGTTTAAATACGCTCGGCAATAAATGCCTATCAATATCATCATCACCATTTTGGTGGTGTTAACTTTTTAATAAGTTTCCATTTCGACTGATGACGGTGGACGTTACCAATCCATACTAATATTATAAATGCGAAAGTCAGTCTGTCTGTCTGTTACTTTGCTTTCATGCATGGCTTTCACGGCCAAACCGCTGAACGGATTTTGATGAAATTTGGTATGAATATAGTTGAAGACCCGGGGTCAAACATAGAATACTTTTTGACGCACGCGGAGCTGCGGGAAACGGCTAGTATAATATAAATCCTCTTCTACCAGTTAAGGAAACGAAAGCCTATCGTGTTTACGTATTATATATATTCTGTGACATTGTTAAATAATAACAAAGAGTTAAAATTGATAAGGACTTGCTTTCATCCTAAAATTTTATCTTAAAACAACAAAGATGCAAATTGATGCGGACATGCTTTTAACGTGACGCTTAACATTTTATCAATGCATTCTGCAAACGTCCTTTTCTTCTCAAGTTTCAAGGCTACAATGAACTACCTGGAATCTGCGATAAAATCTATCAAATAATCCGGATGTCACAAAAAGGCCAATACTTAAATGTGAATGCTAACGCGCTTAAAAGTCAAACATTGTTGGGGCATCGAAAAAGGTGACATAAAAACGTGACATCACAGTTTTTGTCACTTCTCCGAATCAGGTATCGCGTGGTTGTTGATTGATTCCTTTGGTGGCGCCACTGTTTAAATGATAATGACATCATCGGAATCGGAAACTAAATATATGATAACTAGTTGTTGAAAACGGCAGTGCCCGCGTCAAAAAGTAGCCGATGTTTGACCCCGGGTCTTGAACTTTATTCATATCAAGTTTCATCAACATTGGTCCAGAGGTTTAGACTTGAAAGCGCAACAGACAGATTCGCAATTATTGTATATATATACATCGAGTATAACTACATTGACTTTTTTGCTTTTGCATCGGAAAATGTATGTTCCGGGCTAGAGGTCACATTTCTGAACAGATTTTTACGAAACTTGGTTCATATATTCCTTGATTTATTTATTTTTTCGAGAGCTTTTTAGATTAGGTTAAAAATGAGGTCAAAAAGGGGGAAAGTTTGCTGTATAGTTATTTCTAAACAGATCTTTACGGAACTTGACACACATATTCTTAATATATATAACTGGACCCATTTGCTAAGACTCCGTTGTCCGTATCCCTCTGTCCGTCTGTCACCAGGTTTTATCTCATGAATGAAATAGTTAGACAGTTAAAATTTTTGATCACACACACACACACACAGATGATGTGATATGTGATGAGACAAACACTAAATAAAAAGAATAATATAATATTTAAGGGGGTTTCCATACAACAAACATTTATTTTTTGCTCGATGGTGATAACGGCAATACTAAGTTATTTATTCACTTTAAAAATAAATAATTACAATAACATAAAAATATTTATGGGTCTCCCTTACAACAACCGTGTTTTCTAGCGGTTTTCATATAAAATACGGAACCCTTCGTTTGCTCAATTGACCGGTTTTACTTATATACACATTTATTGACGCAGTCACTAGCGCTTACGTTTTTACATTGCATGGTAGTGAAACTGTTCGCGAGGTCTACTGTTCACAGAACTACTAGTAATATTACTATAGATATGAAAGTATGCATATAAATAGCTTAGCCATCTTTGTTTTTCATACCAATTAGTAGCCGTATACGGCTTAACTGATAGGCAGTGGTTACCGCAGTCAATGGACTCCTGTAACTTCAGAATTATTTCGTGCTTATTGCCGACTACAGGTAAAAAAAATTCACATCCTTTTTGAGTAACCCCATGTTGCCAATCTTTTTTAAAAACCGTTGTTTTGTCTATGTTTTCAAATACAAATTAAAATTCAGGTTGATTGATTAATCATTTAATTGCATTCGCTATGTGGGAGTACACTTGATGTAACAAAAAATTACTCAGCAATGAATACTTAAAAATGATAATGAGAATTGCGCAAAAACTGAAGATGATAGATAGAGGCAAAATATCAATTAATCAATCATTTTTTGTGGTTAAACACCACAAATTTATTGGAAGAACGGTCAACCGTAAAACATAAAAAAATAATATTTAACCGATTCAGGCGTTACTTTGCGGAAGTTAAAGTTACAAGCACTTAATAAATTATTTTGCGTGCTTCCGCCACCAGTTAGTTCATGCAAACTATTGCCGGCCGGCACCCACCCACTACTATTAGTCCTAACATGCCCGCCACCACTAGCTTGCACATGCAACACGTGTTTCGCCTCTACGCGAGGCATCTTCAGGCACTAGACCAAGCTGTTAATAGTCCGACGTATAAACGACGAATGACACAAAACCATCGTACCCTTCCTATTATACTACTACCCCCACCACTAAGAGGTGGGATTATGAAACATGTTAAGTAATGGAGAATTATTTAAATCAGTTTGTTTATTAATTAAGGGAATTTTTAAATTTTTATGTTTATTTATTTCTAACTGCTCCAAAATGTTAAGCTTTAACCCTTTCTCTTCAACATGTAATATTTCATATGTATGATTAGGTGACAAATTATGATTATGTTCTAATAAATGTTCCGCAAAATGAGACCTCTCTGGGTGTTATTTTTAAATGCGTTTAAATGTTCGTTATAACGAGTTTTGAAATTACGACCAGTCTGACCAATGTATATATGTTGACAATCATCGCAGCTCAATTTATATATGCCCGATTTTTTATCTGACTTAATTTTGTCTTTTGTATTACAAATGCTCCTTAAAGTATTATTTGGTTTTAGGGCTACATGCACATTATTTTTTCTAAATATTCTAGTTATTTTATCTGTAACATTAGCTAAATAACATAAACTCGCCGTATATTTATGTCCTGAACTGGAAAAAGCTGCATATAATAGATGTTTTATAATGTTTTGATTTTTCTTTTGTATAATTTTATTAACTATATTTTTTGTATAACCGTTTGATTGAGCTATTTGATATATAATATTCAATTCCTTATTATAATTTTCGCTGTTGAGTGGTACAGTCATTAAACGATGTACCATAGATTTATACGCGGCGAGTTTATGCTGCCAGGGATGATTAGATGTCACAGGAATTGTTGTATCTGTATATGTGGGTTTGCGATATATCGAAAATTCCACTTTATTATTGTTTCTAGTAATAGTTAAATCCAAGTAATTTAATGCTTTATTTTGTTCTAATTCTATTGTAAATTTTATTTTTGGATGAATCATATTTAATTCGGAAACAAAATTGCTTAATTGTCTGTTGGTGCCAGTCCAACATATGAAAATATCATCAACATACCTATAATAATGAAAAATGTAATTCGATTTCCCAATAATATTATTTTGTTCAAAATTATCCATGAATACATCAGCCATAAGTGGACTAAGGGGTGAACCCATTGCTAAACCTTCCTTTTGAACGTAATATTAGTCATTAAATTGAAAATAATTTTGAATCATACAAAGTCTCGTTAACCGTATTATCTCATTAATTTCACCTGGATGTAGTTTTTTCTTTTCCCATTCCGATTCCAAAATCTTCAAACAATCATCATAAGGAACGTTGGTAAATAAGCTTTCTACATCTAAAGATATTAATTTTGAATTTACCGGAAGGTCTATATCTTTAATATTTTCAATCAACTTTAAACTATTTTTTAGACTATTTTTGGGATTAAAATTTATTTTATCCCTAATGTAATTATTCAAAAATTTTGCCAATTCATAAGTAGGAGCTCTTATGTAGGATACAACTGGTCTAACAGGTATATTGTCCTTATGTATTTTCGGTTGACCATATAACATAGGAGCATTTGAATTCATTGGTATTAATTTCGACTTTAAATAAGAATTTTCAGAAAAAATAAACTTTGAATCTTTAATAGCTAATTTTAGTTGAGCTAAATATTTATTAGTTGGATCACGATTTATGTTTTGGAATTCTGGTTTCTGTAAAATGTCATTTACTTTCGAAATATATTCACCACGCTCCATGACGACTATTGTATTCCCCTTATCTGCCTTTGAAATAACAATATTATTAGATTTTAATTTTTCTTGGACGGATACCAACGTTTTTATTTCTTTATTTGAATGATCATTTTATTTACATAATTTTATATTTTGTGCAATGGAATGTCTTAAAAAATTATCTTTTTTATTTCTGATGATTGCTGCTTCTGCGTCAACTGCTAATAATTCAAGAGAGGTTTGCGATAATTTCGGTGTAATACTATATTTTAATCCTTTTTCTAAAAGTGAATTTTCCTCTGATGTAAATTGAATATTTGTTAGATTTTTAATACGAGGGTAAAAAGTATGATAATTGTTATTATTACAAAACTTCATCGTATTGATGTCCAAAATATTTGGTTCAATCAACAATGTAAACACAATAATGTTATTCCAAATTACATCAATTTAAAAACAAATTCATGCTCCCTGGCGGCTGATACAGCTATTCGTAAAGCCAAGCAGATCTGGCTAAGTGAAGAGTCACGTCGGTGGTTTTCAGTTAGAGATAATTTAAAATCACATCTTAAAGTACTTCACACTGAATTGGCCTATAATTTACATCCTGTAGAATTTGATTTAGTTGATCAAAAAGCTAGGGAACTTGCATCAAAATCAGTACATAAAAAATATTTATCACAAAATGGTAAGCTTCACAAACTCATTTCAGAACAACAAATTAATAATCATCATAGTAATAATTATAATAATAACAATTATCATACTTTTTACCCTCGTATTAAAAATCTAACAAATATTCAATTTACATCAGAGGAAAATTCACTTTTAGAAAAAGGATTAAAATATAGTATTACACCGAAATTATCGCAAACCTCTCTTGAATTATTAGCAGTTGACGCAGAAGCAGCAATCATCAGAAATAAAAAAGACAATTTTTTAAGACATTCCATTGCACAAAATATAAAATTATGTAAATTAAATGATCATTCAAATAAAGAAATAAAAACGTTGGTATCCGTCCAAGAAAAATTAAAATCTAATAATATTGTTATTTCAAAGGCAGATAAGGGGAATACAATAGTCGTCATGGAGCGTGGTGAATATATTTCGAAAGTAAATGACATTTTACAGAAACCAGAATTCCAAAACATAAATCGTGATCCAACTAATAAATATTTAGCTCAACTAAAATTAGCTATTAAAGATTCAAAGTTTATTTTTTCTGAAAATTCTTATTTAAAGTCGAAATTAATACCAATGAATTCAAATGCTCCTATGTTATATGGTCAACCAAAAATACATAAGGGCAATATACCTGTTAGACCAGTTGTATCCTACATAAGAGCTCCTACTTATGAATTGGCAAAATTTTTGAATAATTACATTAGGGATAAAATAAATTTTAATCCCAAAAATAGTCTAAAAAATAGTTTAGAGTTGATTGAAAATATTAAAGATATAGACCTTCCGGTAAATTCAAAATTAATATCTTTAGATGTAGAAAGCTTATTTACCAACGTTCCTTATGATGATTGTTTGAAGATTTTGGAATCGGAATGGGAAAAGAAAAAACTACATCCAGGTGAAATTAATGAGATAATACGGTTAACGAGACTTTGTATGATTCAAAATTATTTTCAATTTAATGACAAATATTACGTTCAAAAGGAAGGTTTAGCAATGGGTTCACCCCTTAGTCCACTTATGGCTGATGTATTCATGGATAATTTTGAACAAAATAATATTATTGGGAAATCGAATTACATTTTTCATTATTATAGGTATGTTGATGATATTTTCATATGTTGGACTGGCACCAACAGACAATTAAGCAATTTTGTTTCCGAATTAAATATGATTCATCCAAAAATAAAATTTACAATAGAATTAGAACAAAATAAAGCATTAAATTACTTGGATTTAACTATTACTAGAAACAATAATAAAGTGGAATTTTCGATATATCGCAAACCCACATATACAGATACAACAATTCCTGTGACATCTAATCATCCCTGGCAGCATAAACTCGCCGCGTATAAATCTATGGTACATCGTTTAATGACTGTACCACTCAACAGCGAAAATTATAATAAGGAATTGAATATTATATATCAAATAGCTCAATCAAACGGTTATACAAAAAATATAGTTAATAAAATTATACAAAAGAAAAATCAAAACATTATAAAACATCTATTATATGCAGCTTTTTCCAGTTCAGGACATAAATATACGGCGAGTTTATGTTATTTAGCTAATGTTACAGATAAAATAACTAGAATATTTAGAAAAAATAATGTGCATGTAGCCCTAAAACCAAATAATACTTTAAGGAGCATTTGTAATACAAAAGACAAAATTAAGTCAGATAAAAAATCGGGCATATATAAATTGAGCTGCGATGATTGTCAACATATATACATTGGTCAGACTGGTCGTAATTTCAAAACTCGTTATAACGAACATTTAAACGCATTTAAAAATAAACACCCAGAGAGGTCTCATTTTGCGGAACATTTATTAGAACATAATCATAATTTGTCACCTAATCATACATATGAAATATTACATGTTGATATTACAGGTTAAAGCTTAACATTTTGGAGCAGTTAGAAATAAATAAACATAAAAATTTAAAAATTCCCTTAATTAATAAACAAACTGATTTAAATAATTCTCCATTACTTAACATGTTTCATAATCCCACCTCTTAGTGGTGGGGGTAGTAGTATAATAGGAAGGGTACGATGGTTTTGTGTCATTCGTCGTTTATACGTCGGACTATTAACAGCTTGGTCTAGTGCCTGAAGATGCCTCGCGTAGAGGCGAAACACGTGTTGCATGTGCAAGCTAGTGGTGGCGGGCATGTTGGGACTAATAGTAGTGGGTGGGTGCCGGCCGGCAATAGTTTGCATGAACTAACTGGTGGCGGAAGCACGCAAAATAATTTATTAAGTGCTTATAAAAAAATAAATTACATGTTTTTAAACAAAATACCCCATAACACATACATAATTTATAGCGAAAGCGGCAATAGAATGCTTAATCTGTAAAATTTTTAATTATTTCCGCCTAACTTTTATGAATTATTAGAGACGTACAGTATAAAACAAGTAGTTCTGTGAACAGGAGATTTCGCGAACTACAAGAGTATCAATTCATAAAACGCTGCTATGAAATTCCCCCATTTACCCCCTTTTTAGTTTTTATACAGCACTTGTAGAGAATCCGACATATAATGCTATTAACAAACAAGTATGATGACACCAAACTTTCCCCCTTTTCGCCCTCATTTTTCCTCCAGTAAAAAAAAAAATTGGTTGTCTGTAAAGTCGGTTTACGGACGGTAGTTTGACGTGACAACGTCAAACATTACAGTAGTATAATACACATGATCATGCCTCTTTCTCGTTGGTGCCGCGCCGCGCTCTCGCTTGCGGAACGCGACAATGAGCGTAACGGGACAATGACGTCATCTTTTTCGTGCATGCAGCCCGTAGTATCGAGTTATTAGACGTTGTCACGTCAAAAAGCTCTTGAGAATAATTTCAAATAAATTAAGGAACACGTGTGCCAAGTTTTGTAAGGATCTGTTTAGAAATAAATATACAGCAAACTTTCGACCAAAAAGCCGACTGGCAGAAGGCTGCGTTCAACAGTGAATAGTAGAAATCTCTTTGTCGGAAGCCAAGATTATTTTTAGGTCGCTGAGCTATCGCAGTAAGTCATGCCTGTGGAATTCCTTCCTAGTATTTAAACCTTATGCTAGTTCACATTGTTTTCTCTCCGTGACTCCTTTATCTTCCTCTTACACTTTGGGCATGGAACCGTAAAAACTAGAATACGTTAACTCTACAAAAACAATAATCCGACACTACCCAATTTTTTTGTCTTCAACTGTACGCGTCAAATGTTTTGACGTGTCAGATTATTATGAATTGTGAAGCCACAATAGTTTTTTTTTCGGCGCGAACAATAATCAATAGATAATCGTATAACAAGGGTCGAAAGGATTCGTCGTATCTCGAAATATGTCGCTTGATCTTTTGTTATTTCGTTTTGTGTGAATGTGACAATGGAATTATGGACAATTGGTCGAAACGAATCAGTTCTTTGAATAAAAATTAACCTTTTACGGGACATATTGGAAGAAACTTCATTGATGTACAATCGTTCAGGAAGGCTAAACGGGTAGCATTTAAATACTCTTCATTAATTCGAACTTTATATTCCCCAATTCCCTTCTTACGACAACCTTGAGAGAAAACACTTTATGAAATGTGATGAAGCATGTCGAGTTTGTAAGCATAATATTAGTATAAAAGTTAGTAAAAAATAAAGAAAAAACATATAAATCTAAATAGCTCCGTAATTGGAATTAACTTTGACTAGGAGTCTTTACCTACCTTATAACTTTTATTTAATCTGTGATAATGTTATTTTGTCCCAATACTGGACAATAGTTTCCCAAATATGTCCAATTGTCTACTCAAATGATAGTACAAAATAAGTATTTTAATCAGTTCATAGGCCACATTTTTATACCGATGTTTGACTGGTAGAGATTGCTTAGGAATTGGTAAGCCCGTCAATTTTTACTTGAGTAACTATAAAGTTCAAATAAATATTTGGTAATTACAATGGAAGAAACTGAGGTAGAAAACTGGTCTTCTCATAAACCTCCGCAGAAGGCGTGTCGGCCGCCCCTTGATGGGCCATTAACACAAATTTTATGGGCCACGGGATTACTGTGTTTGTACGCCACCAATTAGTAACTGGATTATGGTATTTTAAATTAATTCATTTGGTAAACACGTTTGGAATCTTCGTATCTGCATCTTCATTTGTAGAAAATTATTTCTTAAAAGGATAGAATGAGATGTTGTTTGTCTTTGGCGACTTTATAAGACACTGATTCTGGTTTCCTGTAACACACTTCACTGTGTGTCGAGAGGATGTGTTTTTCACAAGATCTATAAAACCACCATTATATCCAATGTAATCATAACTGGAAGTTGCTTCGTTATTGTAAACACAACAACAATAACAGAACAGTATTCCAATAAATTAAATATTTAGCGCGATAATAAAAACCGTTTTGATTGCAACAAAAAATAATAAAAAAACAAGCAGTTTTTATAGCAAGCAATAAACGAGTTGTTGGTTTTTGCGAACCGCCTGTCTGTCTGTCTGATTGTTATTCTACGAACCATGCACCTTATTAATATTCATAATACAGATCTAAAAATGTTTAGAAATGAGATACTGTGGGAACTTCTTATGTGGTTCACTAAATTTATTTATTTACTGACATGTCATTTGTAAATAGAAATCATATAACGCAGATAATGTTAAATTTGATGGCGGGAGCAAGAAATAGAGGAAGACCTAAAAAGAGATGGCTGGACTGTATCAGGAAGAATATGAGTAGAAAGAATGTCGAGATGGAAATGCATAGGGATATAAACAAGTAGAAGGAACCGACCCTGTATCTAAGTGGGATAAGGTAAAGGAGTAAAGAAGATGTCTGATGATGTAAATGATATCCTTAAAAGTAGCCTATCTAATTCTAACGTTTAATGAGACAGTGTGGTCCAATAGACGAAGAAAACAAAAACTCATATACTTATTACTTTTATGCAAAATCTGCTAAATGGTTAAGTTACTTATTCCAATAATAATATTTCCCTTTTATGTCACTAAAGTTAGTGTTTCACAATTCTCGCAAGTGTCTGATCATAAATAAGTTCTATTATCCTGTGTGGTCTAAAAATTTACTGCCTAATTAAAATCAAAATGGCCGCCTCTAAACCGTACAATGCGCCTGCGCCGGCAGCTATCGACAAATATTTTGACAGCAAACGGTTTTATTCTCTTTACTGTTAAAATTTAATATTGTATTTTAAGGTGAATGCTCCTATTACGGACCTATTCATAATCAGCTTTAATTAACAGATCACATGGTCGATTCACAATGTAATCTACACAAAATGATGATGATGTTGAACAGAAATGAAATCGGTATTTTTAAGATCCAAATGAGATAGAAGAGAGAGAAGAGACGTAAAATGCGACGAACGATGTGACCGTATCTCGATGTTACCTATTAGTAACTATAAGTAGTTTAATTTTTTTAGTTAAGAATAAAGGTTCCAAATTTGTAGACCAAGTCATAAAGCATGTAAATGTCGTGTCGTGTCAAAAACAAAAGGATCTCGCTTTTAATCGAGATGAATGGAAGAAGCTCCATCGACAAGAGCCTGATTTAATCATTGACCAAATTATTCATTAATAATTTGGTCAATGATTTAAAAAAAATACACTTTATTTTCTTTCACAAAAATGCGTAAATAAAGTACGTCTGTAAGATTGGACTTTGACTAGGTCTATAATAGGATCCTTTATCTTAGCTCTGGAAACTATTATAGACACGTATTTAAATTTATTCAAAGAGAATGGCGTAATATTGCAAGGGGTAAGTGGTACAAGGTGCACTTAATTCTTGTAAGGGTACCTTCTTGGTATAGCTGTTTGTGTTACTATTTCCACGATATGCACTATATATAGATACCAGTATTAAAACCGCGTAGTGTTATTGTTTCTAATAATTGTTAAAAAGGCCTGGAGGGTTACCATGGTCTCTTAATTCCACTTAAATCCCTTAATGTGCTATCTCGCTTATTCACTCGCATTTGGATCGAATTAAGATACCATTGGTAACCCACCTAAAGATATTTTTCTATGGTGGGAACACTCGTGTAATCATGGTTGTTGTTGGTCTTTTCTGTTAATGGATTTTTTTAAAAAAGAAAAACAATATAGTAACAGTTCATTAAGGTTTTTACGAGGAACTCTTATTTTTAATTTCATCTGTATTAATGGCCAATAATTTTAATCCACATAAGTACTACAAACGATTAAATTAGCAAACAATGTAATTCACAAAATTCCCTCAGGAATAAAGTGCTGGTTTTGCAAATATATCTGGATATTTAGGATAAGCCGGGATGATATAGGCTAAACTTAAGTCTAGCCGAAGATAACAAGCTACACCTATGTTTAGCCATCACAGATCGGCTACACCTGGGTATAGCCGGCTAAACTTAATTACGGCCACATTTCGGCCATTAGCCGTAACATATTCATAACAGACTCATAAGTAAAATCAAAAAAAAGAAAATGGAATGTATTTCTTTGAATAAAACCTTGACTATTACTGCTAAACATATGCACGCACGCTGTTTGCAACAAAAAAACTTGATCCTATAAAGGTGTCTTGTTTATCGACTATAGTTTATGAGATATAGCCCGTTTGTAGAGAACTAGTGCATAAGAGTGGAAAGAACCAGTACTTGTTATGATTTATAGTGCTTCTCATCTTTATGGAGATTCGAGAAACGCGTATTGTGATCCAGTGGGAAGGGAACTTCGAGAGAAATCCATACATATTAAAAAAAAATATATATATATATATATATAAGAAGATTTGGCATTCTGCACCGATTAAATCTATGATATATGATTAAGACATAAATTGGTTATTCAAATTTAACATTTTTTACAATATTTTTCATAATAAAAAGGCAAATATCTAGGCTTTCTTTTACCGCGACGTAGCATATGCCACAACTAATAAATAAATATATACGGACAAATCACAGAGAGTTGTCTGAATGGACAGTTACATTATTGAAGAGTTTATTTTTTGGACGCATACACCTATCTGACTGGAGCTTCATTTCTCAAGTATTTGTAGTTTATAAGCATTTAAAAGCATTAATTAAAATGAATTAAGATACAGATCACTTCATAAACAATAAACATAGGGTATCCGATTTAAGAATCATTAATTGGAAGGAATAAGACGAGCAATAAAAACTTGATACTACTCGTATTTCAGAATATCGGACATTAACATTAAATATACACTACTAATGGTGTCATTTATGGTACGTGTATCATGAGGTAGCCTGTCTATCTGCTTGCTAACTCGATTGATAAAAATAAATGCTATTTTATGAATAGTTCTAGGTGTAGAATTTTAATTATTTTTACTATTACTCAGTTGTTAGTTCTATACTAAAATGAAGAGGAATGTTTAAAATATCATCTAACTATAGCTTCAAGAGAAGACAAAGTTCGAATTGGTTGTAATATTTTGCCTACCCTATGCAAAATCTCTATGCACTGCACTGAACTTGTAGTTTTCCGTAGTAATTTTAAACGGAAGATAAATAGAAATTTATCATTTTCATTTTATACCATGATAATGGAATTTTTAAACGCAGTTGCTAGCTTATGGAAAGTTAGCCTTGCCTTACAATCCAGCAAAAAATATTAGTGAAACAGCTCTACAACCAATGGCACAACACTGTGCGAGTCAACTGACACTACCCAAGCCAAGTCACTAGGCCAATGTGAGCTTTTCTTAAAATCAGACAAAGATCTTGCATAAAAAATGCAAAATGCAATCTAAGGATATCTTCACGCCATCTACCGGAATCAAATTGTACCTCAAGCTGTAGATTAATAAAATAAATACTTGATCACTCTGCAATCTTTATGCATTCAGATTGTAAGATATCACATTTTCTTAATAACGCCTTATGTAGCTGGCTTTTACTTAGGTTGTTCTTTTTAGATTTTTATTATGGGAAAAAATTACGTACTAACTTTAATTAATATGTTTATTAATCCATACTAATATTACTAGTGGCTCTGTGAGCTGTAGACCTCGCGAGTTTATATCTTTATAAATGCAGATCGAAGGAACTTTTCACACCATATGTTTTTCATAGAATATTAAAATCTTGATAATGTTCGTTCCGCTAATCTTTTTAGTCTTTTTTCCTCCTCTGTTCTTAACAGAAGGAGTTTCATAGACCTGATTCTTGTCAAACGTTCAAAATCGAAGGGCTCCAAGATTACATCAGTAAGTCTTCGAGCCCAAGGAAGTGCGACGTAAGAGCAACCTACGGCCAGGTTGGGTTTGGGTCATGTATATATCATGTGTTATGCAATATTATGATGACTTGGAGCTGGTCTGATGATGGAGCTGGGAAGCGGTCATAGGAACTCTTTTAATGAAACAACGTAATCCCATCGAGTCTAGGCTCGTTTATTTTGGTCTCACAATAAAAGATTGTAAAAATAAACCTTTTTAGTTTATTTATGAAAATGAATTCTTATAAAATTTTGGTAAACTGGTAATTTTGGTAAACGAATGTTTCCTGTAGTACATAGTTCCCAAGAAAACAAATAACTATACTCGTACTTTTAAAAAACTTTAAAAATAAACTTCAAGATACCGGTCGCAATATAAAAATAAATACATTGAACTAAAAAGAGAAAACTTTCCGGTGACGTTCGAACTCTAGACGCTTACGTCGATCAGATCTCTCTTCTACACTAATATTATAGAGAGGAAAGATTTGTATTTTTGTGTGTATGTTTGTAATGAATAAACTCAAAAACTACTGTGCCGATTTCAAAAATTCTTTCACCATTGGAAAGCTACATTCACCCTGAGTGACATAGGCTATATACCGCAGGTGGAGCTGCGGGAAACAGCTAGTTATAAATAAACTGGACTATTCATCTTTTGACAATACTGGTGAAAATATACGTTTATATTGTATGTCATCGTAGAAAATAAAATTCCTTTGTTATTTCGTTGTCACTACAAACACCAAATGGTCGTAAGAGCCATTAAATCCAAAGGCGCTTAGACCCATTGTGCCAACTCCGTCATTTTTTCAATTGGCTCGACTACCGATTTTCATATGTTTATCGAACCTGCTCCCAAAATTTCACGGGAATCGGTTGAGAAATGCGACCTCTAGAGGAGAACACACACATACATACCAAAGCATTTTTGGCCAAGTTGAAACGGAGACCTCGCTTCGCTTGCTCGGTCAATAAATGCGAAAGTCTATCTGTCTCTCTGTCTGTCTGTTACTCTTTCACGGCCAAACAGCTAAACGGATTTTGATGAAATTTGGTATGAATATAGTTGAAGACCCGGGGTCAAACATAGGCAAATTTTTGACACAGGAGGAGCTGCGGGAGAAAGCTAGTTTTTTATATATAACTATGTTAATATGGTTTTTACCTGTATAATAATTATGAAATAAACGCGATTAAAACCAGATTAAAATAGTTATTTGTTATTAATTAATTTTTGTATTTAAATTATTAGACAATTAATGCCCTCTGCGGTTTTAGTATTTAGAGATTGTATATACAATCTATGTTGTACGATTATTATGGGTTCATTGCCTGAAAATAAAGATATTTTATTTTTATTTATTTATTTTATCTGCCCTTATCATGAGTATGACACATATAATACTAAGTTTAATCAACCAAGTTGAATACTTAGTTGAATAAACTTTAAGCGATCAAGTAAAATACTTGTATATTTTGCATGCATTTTGTAATAGCAAAATAGACTGTACTTGTTACTCATTAATTAACACTTTCGCAGACAGTAACGTCTCTCGACGTAGATAACAATCGAACTGCTATTGTTATCTCCTGACAGTCAGCGAAAGTGCTAAGATCTCATGTTTACCCTATTTTATGCGAATAAATTGTTTTGAAAGTAGCCATTTTTTTTTCAAAACATAACGTATTTTTGTAACATACTTATAAAAACGCCAAAAAATATTACCTAACACAAAAACAGATGAATACAGATTTAATTTAAAATTAAAATATTGTTTGGCGATTGAACAGGCATGAAAGTACAGTTAACAAATAAATTTGCTCTTTCGGTTATTTATTGTTACAATAAAGCGTCAATAAATAATCAAACTGTACCTGTATTTGATGAAAATTATCAATTAAATAAATTGTAAATAAAAAATGCACTATATTCAATTTGCAACGCCCCGCGGCGCCGCTGCTTTCTCCGGGGCCTGGTAGAAGAGGCGCGTCTTATCGAGCTGGCTTAGGTGGTTGTTAAAGGAACCACGTCAGAGACCGAAAGGCGGTTCTGAAAAACTATGACACCATCACAGGGTCGATTGACTATTTTACCCACTCGATATAAATGAATGAATGAAGTCAATTACTAGTTTGCCTGATGGACAATTCAAAGCCTACGCTAAAGATCTACTTTGTAAAAAGGCTTATATAATTAATAGTACTGGTGATTTTCTTAATGACAGGAATGTTAAACTTAAGCTTGGTGCAGAGTCCTCAACAAATTGACATATTATGTATTCTGTTTTTACATTATTTTTATTCAATTGTTATTTAATTTAAATAATCTGAAACCACAATAAATGTTGTGCAAAATGTTCTTATTTAGGAAAGTATTTTTTCTTATTTGTACATTGACGTTTTGAAGAAAATGCTGCAGTGGAGTTTGTGGCGCCGCTTCTTCTCCACTTGCGCTTTGGATGTGGTAGTAAACTTAATTTAAGTAAATTGACGTCAATGAGTGATACTTATATCCTATATTGAAAATAAACGATTTCATTTCATTTCTCGTCTGCCCCCTCGTGGTCGTTAAAGTGACAAGGAACCACATAGAATATCGAAAGGCGGTTCCGTAAAACTTTGACACCAGGATGTACAGGGTCGATGCATCATATAAACCACTTAATATGAATTAATGAAGTCAAGAAGTTTTATCATATATTTTTAACAATTGATTGTTACCCGACGTCGCCAGAAGGAGGGTTATGTTTTTCTAGAGTATGTATATATGTAAGTTTGTATGTATAATTGTATTGCACGCCCTGCAACCTGAACGGCTCGAAATGGATTTTAGCTTGAGAGGTGTCGTTAGATTTGTATTTACTGTGAGAGTGACACTGGGTAAATAATAATAAAAAAAATGGGGGGTTTTTTGGGATTATCATTTCCAAATTACACAAAAAGGCAGTCGGGTGTTTAGTTTTTTAAATTATCGTTATCTTGTTTTATTCCTTCGTTGTTGGCTGTACACATCTGTGAGGAAGATCAAACGCGATGATGACTTGAACATGCCGTGTTTTTACTCTGTGCAAACATGTAGAATCAATCACGGTCATCTCAAACAGACCGACACGCCGCAACCAATTAACTATACAACGATTATTATCTATGGTGTGTTATGTAAATAGGTAAATACTTGTATATATGTAAATAAAAATGAGAGATCTGTAAAAGTGTGACCATAGTGAACTTGGAATATGAATTGTTAATAAACCGCCAATAAAAATTAAATAAAAATGTTTTATCCCTGGGGTGCTATTTTTGAAATTTGTCATTCATTCAATCGGATCCAATATCATCGATTTTTCGGGCAACTTGTGATTTCAGTTGAGAAAACGACTGAGGAGCTCAAGATAGAAATATGAACAAGCAATTGGCATGCATCCCCGGCCAAGCTGTCGACCTCCTCAAATATCTATTTCTATACCTGGGTGGTCTAAATCAGAAACTAGGATGACACAATTAGTCAGAACTCTTGATATCATCTAATGCAATGAATCACTTTGTCTTTGGTTCGGACTTCGGATGACTGCGCGCGCGCATACCGAGCGACTAATGTTTCCTTTAAATGGGCATAAATTAAGCAAACTATTTGACACAATGGCCTTTGTAGGTGATATTTATAGTCACAAGAGGAATGTTTTGATAACAGACTATAAATTATGCTAGCAAATGACTAGTCAACCTAGAAAATGGATGTAGATGTGCTTTTGTATGAGTAACCTGGATTTTGCATAGTACTGCGTGATACCTACAGCACATTCTCGTATGTTAGATTGAAATGACTTGCACTAAATCATAACGATTAATTTATATCGAGTGCTTTGCATGCCCAATCGTCCCTATACTATACCTTGGTTTGAGTACGAGAGGCGTACTGAAGCTAAAGTATGGTTATGCTTTTCGGTTTATTATACATAATACCTACTTTTGCTATATTAACTTAGCAATTATACTATAATAAAGAATTAAGCGGATAATTGAAACAAATTTAAATAAGATGAAACAAAAAAGCTAAAACCGATTGAAAATAAAATAAGTATATAATATTGTCCTACATCTTATTTATTTACAAAGTAACAGCATCCTGCAGGATTGCCGATGACAAGTTAACGTTCAACAATTTGCTTGCGCCTGCACAAGTACAGCCACAATTATTAACATAAGTAAGTATATTGGTTCTTAAGTCAATTCATTAAGGCTCAAATTTGAATACTTTTGTTTAAGACTTGTAGTGATGCTTGCTCCTGCGCCGTGGTTGTGGCGGGACGCGCTTGACAGATTTATAAGGGATGAGGCGAATGGTTCATATTTTAGTAACACTACTGGCATATGCGAGTTCCTTATCTGTGTAGGGCTTTGGTTTTTTAAGACAAAACAGTGAATGGAGCTGTGACAGAATCAGGGTTTTCCATATTACAAGCGAACAAAAAAATACCACACGGCTACAACTACAATAAGTCTATTTTAGCCCTTAGGTATTTATTTCCGAGGTAGATGGATATCTTCAGTCATTCGCTTCTAACGACTTTATGAGGAATATTAAAGAAGGAAAGATAAAAGAAAAAGAGGTTCAGGTAGATGAAGGCACAGTTAGAAGTACCTAACTGTGCCTTCATCTCAAAGTATGCAAAGCAAATAAAGGTAAAAGTAAACGTCGTGTCGTATCAAACAATTACAGAACTGACAAGTAATAGAGAAGAATGGAAGGAACTCCACCGAAAAGGGCCTAGCTGTTAAAACTAATGAATGAACGACACTCACGGGAAGAAAGGATTGTAAAGTCTACATATCCATGTGAAGGAAAACGTAATGATGATGAGGCTAACATTCTTGAGAAACAATTATTTATTTTCCTCGGTAGAAAAATACTTAGCAGCAGAAACAATGACAAATGCAAGTTTTCTGGAACTTAAATTATTTTCATCAACCCTGTCATTAATTCTTGCAGGAGAAGTCACAGTTACAATGTAATTCACGATGTCAGTCAGCAGATAGCACATTACCAGTCTATTCTCACATGTATCGCATCATTTTATTAGAATCCCTTTGTTTGTTACTCATAACACATGTTTAATTATGTGCTAATGACTTTCTTGTTCTCGGTAGGGGTTATACAGTGGTAAAACACATCTGGGTGTTCTTTTTTAGGGTTTCGTAATCAATAGGTATAAACGGGATCTTAATACGAGTACTTGTAATGACTTGTTCTCTAATTCCGAGAAAAATCTTCCAAAACTTATCTACAGACAGAATTTTTTTCCGCTATTTCAATAAATAAAACAAATTCTGCTTATGTCTTATATAATAAGGCATAACAGTATTATTTTAGCTCAAAATTATTTCTATGTATGTTTAGGTAGTATAGATTTCATCCGAGTCATAGCATCGATGAAAATACTTCGCCAACCCAAATGGAGCTGAGCCTTTTTGACTAAGTAAAGGCATCAAGGAAAGTGACCACACAAGATTGTAGGAACCTCTGTAGACAGAGCTCCAGTGTCTATGTTTGCAGAGTTGTTAACACAGCCCGCCTCAACTGTTATTTCCTGGTAGCTACTACTCAAATAACTGTGACAATTTGGAAAAGTTTGGATTTTCTGTTGTATTAGATGTGTCCGCGTTGACACTTAAGTTTTTATGGTTCCGTATTATCTACATACATTAAAGTATTTGCTGTCTGTAAATGTTTATTTCAAGTCTCTCGATTTGTTCTATTAAGTACTTTCGTGGTTTAGGGCTGCACTAAGAAAGGATTTTTCTAAATTCACCCCTTATTATATTATTATTATTAATATTTTATGCAAATAAAATTATTCTATTCTATTCTTATTATATATGTTAGTTAGGAGTTATACGTGGGTATGGAGAAATGAGATTAGTTAGACCAATTTCTTTGAAACTTCTCCAGAGTATTGATCATGATAAAAGAGGAACCTGTATCAGGATTTTTCAAATCCTAAAAAGGGGACAACGAGGTGTCTATGCCTTAAAATCAACACTGATATGATTTTGATGGTTGTTCGATCGTTATTTTAAAGGCCCACGTGCGTAATTTAAAAAAACTCGTACACGGCTATAAACATGATTTTTTATGAAGAAAAATATGCTATGGCGAAGCCGCGGGCAGAAACTAGTTGAGCCTATAAAAGCCTTTAGTGGACTGACTGCGGTTGAAATGATTGATGAATGATGATAGTTAATATTGTGGAAAATATAATACCTAGTTCAATACCTAGTTACCTTCAATCAATGCGGAAGGTTACGAACAAGCTTCCACTAATGTACAAACAAACTAAGAAATGTTATACGTCAACGAACGCGGTTCCTTTACAGGTCTATTTGTTTGTTTGTATGCTTTCTCGTGTTGTCCTTGCGTGAGCTAGCTAAATTACCTGCACAATCTTATCTTGCGTATGGAATATATTTAGGAAGCACGTCGAACGTCTGTGTTCTTTGGTATTTACCCCATACCTTACTCGCCCACAGTAGGGTTTCTGAAGGATTGCATGAGCTTTGCAGAACTTCACCTTGTGCGAAGTGCCTGTAGTACTCTAGTTTGGGATTCGCTATTCCAAACAGGTTCAATTGTGAAGCCCAAAGGCAGATTCTCATAGGAGGGTCACTGCATATGCCTCTATCCCAGGAGGCTTACTATCATCTCTTAATTCCATCCAGACGCGACTAAGCAATCGAAATGGCGCAATACGGTGACATCTCAGAGGGCATAAGACTTCTTCTTCTAATAAGACTAAAGCCTTATTCGTAAAAATTTACGTTCGATAAGTCCAAGTTAAATAAAAAAATTGTTTAGTCTCGTTCTTTTACCTTAAACATAGACAAGACAGACAGAAACTAAACACATTTAAGTAGATGTAGGCAATTTTTATGTATAAGGGGGTAAGTCAAGTAACTAAATTTGCACTTAAACAATCGTAACTGAGAAATTCTTGAAACTTCCAACGATTTAGTCACGGAGTCTCATAAATGGCGACCGCTTCCATATTTACCCACTGGCTTACTCAAGGCAAGTTCATGTTTGTAAATACCATAATCCTTATTTATGGCAGCAGAAAGTAGTATTTGCTTTACATTTATGTTTGAATAATGTTGTAAAAGTGTCTGAATTTAACTTGCGGTATAAATTAAAGGAAACATAGAACTATTAGGGATCTGAGGTGATATTTGATTTTATCTAACACAAGCCAGGATTAGTTGTACTATGTACCTATTCCTACTTTTGAACACTGTAAAAAATGGTCATATGTGTTGTCTTTTGCTGGCAAAGACAAGTAAAATTGTGTGAGATGGGGGAATTTTTATCTAACAACCTTTGCAAGTGCGGGGCTGTCTATGGCTCAACTATTAAAGTGTCTGATATGTCCAGATTCCAACACGGTTAAGGATCTTGGAGCTCCTAACGACAGAGGGGTAAACGTTGCCAGGTATTGGTTCAGCCTTATACGTGGGGCGCACTATAAGTTTCCGGAATGAATATGAAAAAATACTATTAAAGGTACAAAATTAATTTATTGTTTTTCAAAATAATCTCCCTTGGCGTCTATGCACTTTTTCATTCGATGAAACCAGTTTTGAAAACTTTTGTGCCACTCCTCTGTGGTGACCTCTGAAACGTGTTTTTCATACTCCTCGACAGCCTCTTCTGGTGATGAAAATCGTTGACCGCGTAATTGGTTCTTAATTTTTGGGAACAGAAAAAAGTCACAAGGTGCCAGGTCGGGACTGTATGCAGGATGACTCATGAGTTCTACATTTTTCGCCTTCAAAAAGTCGTTTGTCTGTCTGGCCGTGTGAGAACTAGCATTGTCGTGGTGCAGGATGATACGGCGTTTACGGTTATTTTTACGGAGTTCGTCAATAACTTCCGGCAAACAAATGGTCGTGTACCAGTCACTATTCACTGTATGACGATTCTCTAAAGCAACAGTAGCCACGTGTCCAGTTTTATTAAAAAAAGAAGCAATCATCCGCTTGGATGCACTTTTCACGCGCGCCACTTTGGTTGGTTTCGGCTCATCTTGAAAGACCCATACGCTCGATTGCTGCTTTGTTTTGGGATCGTAGCAATAAATCCATGTTTCGTCACCTGTTACTATGTCCCACACCAAATTTGACGCACCTTCGTTAAATCTGGTAAGCATGGCACTGCACCAAGTGACGCGGTCCGTTTTTTGAGCCTCGGTCAAGTTGTGTGGGATCCACCGCGAGCACAGCTTTCTCACACCCAAATGTTTGTGTAGGATTAATTGTATTTGACTCATGCCTATTTCTAAGGATGCGCGAATTTCATGGTAGGTCACATGCCTGTCTGTTTCAATCATACGGCGCACAGCATTGATGTTTTTGTTGGTCACAGCGGTGGACGGCCGACCATCGCGAGATTCGTCACTGAGATTGATACGACCACGCTTGAATTCTGCAAACCAGCTATAAACAGTTGTCTTGCATGGTGCTTCATTGCCAAAAGCTGTTTCAAGCCGAGCGATGCTCTGTTGAGCTGTCAAATTACACTTAAAATCGTAGAAATTCATACTACGAAAATTTTCCCGAGTTAAATCCATGTTGATGCAGACACACAATTTTTTAAATGGCGCCACAAGGTAAAAACAAAAGACAGTCAGATGAAACAAACTGCATTCTACAGCCAAAGAGTTCTATTTTCAAATGTTGCAATAAATTTTTAAATATTGTTTATGTAAGTGGCCAGTTCCGGAAACTTACAGTGCGCCCTATGTATGACCTCGTAGCCATTTCGACTCGAGAAGAAGAAGTAATCCTTCTCATATCCATTTTTCTGTTAGGTGAATCAAAGAGTTAGTCTACATAATTCATCATCATCCTAGCGTGTATTCCTAGTTGCGTCATCAGCTTACGCTTCGGAGCCTAGGGTAGCTGTAAGTCATGGTCCAAGATTTGGCGGAGCTGGTTATTACAATGGAGCGACTGCCGTCTGACCTCCGTAACCCTTTTTACAGGAAAACCAGACCAACAGGAACATGACCTGAGGTGTGTTAGTGGCCAACACTGTCATAATTTTTTCAGGCTGCCCCAAGGCATCTGACACAGCCTACTGACTGCTATCTATCGACAACAACCGGGACCAACCTTCCTTGCGAAGCACGGAGGAGCTCAAGATAGAAAATGCTACTAAATGGCGACCAAGCCAATAGTGGTCGCATCACGTCGTCGCTTGACACGCGCATTCGCTATGGATGCGCGGGTCGCGCTCGACTAACGAGCTCCTCGAGTTAGTCTACATAATTGGTAAAGACAAACTGTAGAAATAACATCATTTATACCTGTGTTCTCATTATTTTGTAACCAAGTATTGTTTTAGCAAACGCATGCGCACCGAGTAACGGTCATGTTTGGGATTTGTTTCTGCCATGTAAGGTTATTAGGGAATAAACACGCAGACTCTCGGACGGACAAACAGACAGATTTTGTTTGACTTGTACTGTTGACTGTTTTTACATTCTTGTTTAGTACTTTTGCATTTTACGACCGTATTTTATTGGTTATAAACTTTCGATAGTGAATTGTGGCCTTTAAGGTTATGTGCCAAATTCCTGGTTAAGTCTAATAAATTTTGCGAAGGTGTTCTTGTCTTCAGTCAGTTGAAAATTTATGCTACTTGTAATTTAGGTATTAGACTGGCTTTATCCCAGGTTTCGTAACTACGCGTGCCCTGTCTTTCTCGATACGAATCATAAGTATGTGAAAATTCAGAATTAGTATATTAGATGAAGTAAAGATATTTGGTTGTAATATATTCTATACCTATGAGATTAAGTTCTTTCGTTGATCGTAGAAAGTAAAAATATTTAGACTCTACCCCTGCGGAAAAATGGACTAGCAGGTTGGCATTAATTTATGTTTCAGCTTTCATCCTCTCATGTTACTTTTGACAATAGATCCAAGGGAAAGGTAATACAATAATAATTGAAAAAGGCAGTAAGTCTGTAATGGGAGTCGTCACTAAGTTAACATACCCGTACTTCATTAGTAACATGCACCCTAAGTTATATTGCTACCGCAACTGTCACAGTAATTTATGTGTCTGTCTGTTTGCTGAAACTCGAAGATCATGAAGTCGGTGTGTATTAGGTACAAAGTGCCCCCAATTGTGAACTATCAGGTTTCTGCAAGGCCCCACTGGGTTCGAAAGTTAGGGTTGTCGACAAGGAGAAAGCGGTAAAATTGTATGATGTGCGCAACACCAGTCAGATTTTTAAATAATTAAAAAAAATTCACGCGGTGAGTAGTTTGGCCGCATAAAATTTCTTTTTCGACCGAGACTTTTCCAGGTGAATTTATGGTCTTCTATCAGTATATTGGATATAAGTTTTAAGAACAATAGCCGGTTTTTTTAAACTAGTTATTTCCCGAAGCTCCGCCTGCGTCAATAAGTAGCCTATGTTTGACCCTGGGTCTTTAACTAGATTTATACCAAATTTCATCAAAATCTGTTCAGCGGTTTGGCCGTGAAAGCGTAACAGACAGACAGACTTTCGTATTTATAATATTAAGTATGGATTCTGGTTCAGCTGTAATGATAATATCATCAAGATAAACAAATAATTTTGATGATACATTGACTCAATTCCACTGTAAAAATTGCTTATGTGTCAACCCTGTAGTATCGGCATGAAACAGAATACCTCAATGAAGGCACCCACGTCACGGCCCTCTAAGTGCGTGCGACATCTTGATCGCTGCAGATCACTGGCTCGTGGTTGTTCAGCTGTGATAATGAAGTCATCGAGGTAAACAGGGTAAGTGAAGTTTTGATGATATATGGAGATTTAGGCATGACTGAAATATAGTCCTTTTACTCTCTTGATGTAATTTCAACACTGGATATTTTACGTCAATAACGTAAAAAGGACATAAAATGAGGGTGAAAAACCAAAATATTATAAAGAATAATGGAAAGTGCAACGGAAGTGACACGTTTCTGGAGTAACAAGATATAGTATTTTGTGAGCTTTCGACTCTAAAAGAAAAAGTCTCTCCACCTACACTGTAGAGGACTTATTTATAATAAGAATTTAAGAAGTTATTTAGTGTATAATTTAATAATATTATAGCTTAACTTTGTTATATTCATGAGTTGCATGAAATACGATAGATAAATGAGGACATCTGTTACTACGATCCTGTGCTTGCAATACTCATTAAGAGCTGCTTTATAAATCATGACAAGTACTTCACATTATATATTCTAATTCTAACCAACATTATGTACATAAGTACGTATATGTATATAATAATCAATGAGACCTTGAACATAGAATAGAATATGGTGCAAAAGTAAGCTCATATCATCTAACCAGATTAAAATTTAAAAACAGAATTACTAAAAGTGCTTGAAATGTGATAGATATGCCTCGTTAATTTTTATCTTGAACCATTGCACTCTTGTACATTTTACTGGAAAACACAAAAATTATCATGCACACATGAATTCAGTAAATAATTGTCTAAATTTTCTCGTACACGCCCATTCACAGTACCCTGTAGGATGTATTTATATTAACAAAGACCAACATGATCAAGAATACAATAGAAGGTTTCATGAGCGTGGGCAATGATGTAAAGAAATTGATGCTACCACCACGTCAGATAATAAAGATAAAAAGCCTTGTACAATAGTTATTGCATGGTTATTGTGCGACGTAGGTGTTGCAAGTTTGCTGAGTAAATTCTTGTATATGCTTTGTTTGTTTTCTTCTATTTATATCGTTAGTCAGTGATTCGATGGTAGAAATGCTGGCAAAATGGCTAGATAACCTTTACCACTATTCGTAAGGTGCCATGCATATTTATTTGCTCAAGTGTATAAAATATAACGTGAAATGGCTAAGTCAAGACAAATCTTGCCCTATTCAATTCACATAGGTAGACCGGTCAGCAAGATTAACTCGCAAACATAAAACATACTTGCCATAGTGGCTTTAAAGCGAATTCCTCCAATTTAGCGAGAGAGATTGCTTAACGGTGGGCAAAAATAGAGAAAATGTAATGTCGTCTCATTGATCTTTCTCTTTTGAGTAACTTTGAAAAATTAAAAATAGGTATATAAATAACAAATAAAAAGTCTATTTTTCTTATCCTAGCCTAGAAGAGATTGCACTATCGATAAGATTCCGACTATAAGGTCTATTTTTCATATCCTAGTTAGTATGAAAGAGATTGCGCTAGCGATAAAACCCCCTCTTAATTATTAATTCCAGTAGAGAATGCCATTTAAATCTACATACGTCTACTTCGTTTGATTTTCTATTCATCTTTATAAATAACATTTAGCATTCTCAGCTCAAACATGACAATACCATTCAATTTGAAATCAATTCATACACACATCAGGGACTGTTTATCCGGAATTTCGTCTGGTCGCCATCAAACGTCCGCGGCATGCAAAGCAGCCGATACTCCATCGATTTGATTTAAACGAGCTCGAATCGTCACGAAGTGAATGGCAATGAGGGGAAGTCGTAAAGTAGCTTTTATTATCTGTGCTGCAAGATTTTGCATTGTAATCGGCTGTGACATGTTTCATTAGCAATAATAAGAATAAATGGGACAGAAAGGTTCACAAATGGTGATCACGCGCAGCGTTGGACCAACTAGATGGTCTGATGATTTGAATAAGGTCGCAGGCCAACGCTCGGCGCAGGCCGGTTCCAACCGGTAATTTTGGAAATCATTTGGAGAGGCTTACGTCCAGTAGGAGACTGACTGCAGTAGGAATGATGATGATAAGAATAAAATACGACCACGCGACAGCACAGCTTTGGACAGACATCCACCGACTAGATAGTCAGATGACCTGAAGAAGTTTGTGTGATGCTGGCCGCTTCCGATGAATCAATCTAGAAATGTTTGAGGGTTGATTGACTGTGGCTGATATGATGGTAGGAATCAAAACTAAAATTGCCCAAAGAAAGAAAAAACTTATGTAGATGAAAACTTATTCTTAAGTAGTTTCAGTAATTAAAAATCACTACATGAATTTTGGGATAATTCAGAAACTTTGTCGGGTCCGTCAAACTAGGAATATAAGCTGATTTCTGGAGACTAATGGGCGGTGGGCCTGAAGTTTAGCGCGTCATCAAATAGTTCGGAGTTTCATCTAAACGCTAGTTAATGGACATTTGCAGTAGATACCTAGTCCGAGCATAGATGATGACCAGTGGTATTGGTATTATACCTATAGAATATCCCAATTTCTATATAGGTACCTAGTACTACCTACTTTCTCCTCTGGTTCAGCGATTCGATGTGGACGTGGCCTCCGAAACGAGAGATCGCCAGAGTGTTTCTGTGCGATGGCTCGCCAGTTGAAATAATAAAAGTAATTTATCTAAAACTTGAATAATAAATCAACTTATATTCAGCTGGGACCCCGCAGTCAGCTAATATCATTATTTTCAAGAACCTACATCATTACTCAGTCACGTATTGAAAGAGTTATTTTTTCTCAAAATACATTAATATACATGGCGCGTGTCCTGCATTACTTATAGGCTTATTATTATTGTTGCTTACTTACTCACTTATGTTAGAGTACATTGTCCTTGTGTTGTTTAGTTAAAGACCCAACGGGTTTAGTAAATTTCGAGGAAAATAAAAGCTTTTTTCCAGTTTCAGGTGATTTGCAAGGTAATATTTGATTTAAAAAAAATCATGCCTAGAAACCTAATTTTTAATTTCATTCGACATAATCGGTAGTTTTTATGTGTGTGAGTAGGAGTAAGGCTTTACTGTGTGTGTGCTGTACATCCTTTATTTTGCAGACCAGTACAATGTAATGTACCTATCTATTTTCAGTGTCACCGTCGCCTGCGGCGTCCCTTGCCGTCTGATAAATAGAGGTCGTATATTATTCTGGGCATGACACAGCCTCCCACCATCGTCATATCTGGTTGCAAGGCTGGCAACACTTGCAAGTTTTGCATATTCGCGCCCACTACGGCGCCCGTGTCGTCGCGATCATAGAGTAAGTATTTACAGAAAATACAATACAAATACTCTTTATTCCAAATAAAGGAGATATAAATCGGGGTTTTGCCACTTTTGGCAGTCAATCAATCAATCAAATTATTTATTTGTGAAAACATAGGTAGTACATAAAGGTGTTAGTGTTAGAGCAGCAATTCAGAATCACTATGATTTTGCTGATAGACACAGCTTACAAATGTATCTTTATTAAAATGTCAAATTATTAGAATTATCATGCAAGAAGTCATTTACACAATAGTAACTTTTATCAACTAAAAATGAAAATAATAGCTCTTTGAATTTGATAAGACATAGGTACACTTGAGGCACAAACGCGGACTTATTGTCTAGGCAATCTCTTTAATTAAATATTTTTATCTCAAGAATCGCGACACCTTAATTTCCTTATTTCATTGTTTTACACACTTTTTGCCCTAACGATCGTCATGGAGAAATACAGAAGGACGAATACGTCTCTCCTTTTCATGTCTCTGGATATGGAGAAGGCCTTCGACTTGATTGATGCTGATGTCAAAAGGGGTACCTGAAACCTATATTGAGATCATCCGGGACATGTACCTATTCCGATTCCATAGTTATGTTATGACAGACTGTTATGCATAACCAAACCCTTCTCCGTCACGGTCGGGGTTCACCAGGACTCGGTACTCAGTCCTTATCAAGCAACTTACCTGTCAAGCAGCATTGGGGACACACATGAGCAATCTCCGTGGCTGCTCATGTATGCGGATGATATCGCACTGACGGACGCGGACAGAAGGAGACTGGTGCGAAGTGCAAACACGTGGAAGGAGTCCCTGGAAAACGGAGGTCTAAAACTAAATGTGACGAAGTGAATGAAATGAACTGAATGTGAAGACATGGCCTGTAACACCAGAGATCCCCAACCCGTATGCATAGGCGAAGACTTGGTCGAGCGCACGAGCCAGGTCAAATACCTGGAATCTGTTCTTGACTCGTCCGGGGACATCGACTGCGACGTCGACGAAGCCCGAATAGCAGCAGCATGGTCAAAGTGGCGTGAGGTGTCACCTGTGACCTAAAAATTCCTGTCAGGCTTAAAGGACAGGTCTATAAAACCATGATTAGGCCTGCCCTTCTACATGGTAGCGAGGCGTGGCCGGTGCTCGATCGGCATAAGCAAGTGTTGCGTGTCACGGAGATAAAGATGCTGCGATGGATTGGTGGAGTGTCGTGGAAAGATCGCATACGAAACTCCTGTATCCGGGGCAGCCTTCATGTTCGTGATATAGTGGACAAACTTCAGGAGAGCCGCTTAAGATGGTACGGCCACGGCCATCGTGCTAATTATGTGGGGAACAAGTGTCGTCGCCATGCTGCCTCCGCCGGGTCGGAGTAGAAGGGGCGCACACAAAAAATGCTGGCTCGACGTCGCAACGGAAGATATGCGTGCTAATGGACTCACAACCAAGGATTCAAAAGTAGGCAAGCGGCCCTTGGGCTCCGAGGCAATCAGCCGAGGATGCAACCCGTAAGGCGCTAAGATTAATAAGATGAGTAGTTCATCGTTTTACACACCTATAAACCTAAACCTATTTTAGTAAAGAATTAAAGTCATTGACATAGCAAGTAACAGCAGTTGAGGTCAATAACATAGCTTTTGATAAAATTTGCTCTATAAGTAATACATTTTTCCCCCTTAACTTTTTTGCGCCAAACTATCTTTCCGTTTCTCCCAATGGTTGACTGGTAGAGAATGCTCTTAGCATTAAGTCCGAGAATTGTTATAAGTATATGTGTACTTTGTGGAACAATAAAGTTTTAATAAATAAATAAATAAATAGTCATAACATATTTATTTATTTAAACTTTATTGTACATAATACAGTTGTATAGCACAAAAGGCACATATTTTCTTATTCGGGAACTGGTTGGGATCTCTCTCTGTTGCCGAAGTGGCGACATGGCATGTTGGAAACGTTTTTGGCGACAATGACAGGAAAGTCGACTTGTCTTTTATCATATAACACACTAGGGGTTTCCCGCAGCCCCGCCTACGTTAAAAAGTAGCCTATGTTTGACCCCGGGTCTTCAACTATATTCATACCAAATTTCATCAAAATCCGTTTAGCGGTTTGGCCGTGAAAGCGTAACAGACAGACAGACGGACAGACAGACAGACTTTCGCATTTAATATAAGTATGGATTAACAGGAGCCCTATTTTTGAAATTTATGACTGTTATTTAGAGTGAAACTCGTTCGACTCAACGATTTTGCAGTCATCCTTTTCGAAAATAGTACACCAGGATCAACTTCGGGTCGCTGAGCTAGTTAGTAAGTAGCTTCTGCAAAGATGAAACTCTATGACACACAGTACTTACTTCGCCCACTAGTCTTCAAGTACAGGGTCTGATTGTTTTGCTACACTCGCGCCCTCAGGGCCGTGACGTCACTCAATGCCAGGCTTGCTGATTTGCAAACGCCAAGAATGCATTATTGATATACTGTTTATTTACTTATGAATTAATTTACACAGTAAGTCAAATAACAATCATACAACAGAACATTAGTTAGTACAAACTTGTTATATTTTTAATTTTAAAATAACAAAAGAAAGAGATTCCATCCTCGCTTAAAGTCGTCATTACACATTGAAAAAAATTTAAAGATAGGTAAAATGTATTTACAGAGCAAGATATTAGAAAAGGTTGACTTTAACGCCCATTGGGGCGTAGTAAGTTCAGTATATTCTTGTGATGTCACTTACCTTAGTGGTGTTCAGACACTTGCAAGTTCTGAAGTAAACCTGTAACAAGAAAAAATGTTATAAGTACGAGTCATCATCATCCTAGCGTGTATTCCTAGTTGCGTCGTCAGCTTACGCTTCGGAGCCTAGGGTACGCTGTAAGTCATGGTCCTAGATTTGGCGGATTTGGTTATTACAATAGAGCGACTGCCGTCTGACCTCCGTAACCCTTTTTACATGGAAACCAGACCAACAGGAACATGACCCGAGGTGTGTTAGTGGCCAACTCTGTCAGAATTTTTCAGGCTGCCCCAAGGCATCTGACACAGCCTAACGACTGCTATCTATCGACAACAACCGGAACTAAATGGCGACCAATCCAATAGTGGTCGCGTCACGCCGTCGGTTGACATGCGTATTAGCTACGGATACGCGGGTTGCGCTCGACTAACGAGCTCCTCAAGTATGAGTACGAGTATCTAAGTAAAAAAACATTAAAAAAATTAAATGAAATTATTTCAGGCTTCAAAATCATGACATATTGTATAGATGGGTCCATAATTGAAGCCAATAATTCATACTAATAAAATAAAATCAGTTGTGTATCAACCGTAACATGCTTATAATCACTGACTCTTATGTTAGCTAGGGTACGTCAGTAATATAAATCATTTTGTGGCATAAGTAATTTTCAATTCCGACGTCATCAGAAACCACAGCGTCATAAATACGACAAATCAGCCGACACGGACGCCGCAGTCCAAAACAAAATACCGGATGTAGCGTGCATGTGTTGTGCTAACTGATAGTAAAACCAGAGAGTGGATAATGAAACAGAGAAAAAGCTTCATGGCCATGCCCATGCGCCGAGATAAAGTAGAGTCTAGCCGGTTATCGGTAGAGTTCGAGATAGGGTAATAATAAGACCAGGTAGAAGTATTTTCACGTATTTTTAGTTATTTGGTTTTTATTTTGGTAAATGATCTGATTTGATTTGATTTGCAATAAAGAGTATTGTATTGTAGACTGACACTTACACTAACGTAGGCAGGATGTTTTTTATGTTAAAATGTCCAGCGATTGACCACCTGATGTTAGGTGCATGTGGTCTATGATAAAGCTCGCTGGCTCATTTTAATAGCCTATTCACTCTAGCTAATAATAATAATAATAATTAGATTTCTTTCAGGATTTCTTCTGGTTCGATGGACCAAATAAGGATAAAACGCGGAATCTTCCAAGGTGACAGTCTGAGCCCATTGTGGTTCTGCCTAGCTCTGAATCCATTTAGCGCTCTGTTAGGGGATTCAGGACTAGGTGTGAGGCTTCGAAGAGGGGGTGAGGTTATTTCTCATCTGTTGTACATGGATGACCTCAAGCAGTTTGCAGCAAAAAACTCGGACCTATTGGAATTACTGAAAATTACTAAAATTTTCAGTGATGCAATAGGTATGGAGTTTGGTGTAGACAAATGTGCGGTCATGCACGTACAACGGGGTAGGGTTGTAAACTCTGATAGCTTACAACTCTTCGAGACTTTGACTCTCAGATCCCTTTCTGAAACTGAAACCTACAAATACCTTGGTATGCCAGAGTCTCTAGGTATATCTGATGGGGACATAAAGCAATCAGTGACGGAACGTTTCTTTAGTCGACTGAGAAAAGTGCTTAAAAGTCTTTTGTCAGGAGGCAATAAAGTGCGTGCTGTCAACGGTTGGGTTATGCCCTTACTTATATACATCTTCGGCATATTAAGGTGGACTCAGACTGAGCTCGACGCCCTGGATGTAAAGGTCAGAAAATTACTAACGACGTATCGCATGCATCACCCACGATCATCGGTGATGAGATTGTACATTCCCCGGAAGTGTGGGGGTCGTGGCTTTCTCAATGCCAAGAACCTACACAACCGGAAGGTGTGCAATCTCAGGGAATATTTCTTAAACTGTGAAAGTGGGTTGCATTGCGACGTGGTAGCAGTTGACAATGGCCTAACACCGCTATCCTTAGCGAACGGGAACTGGCGCGCGCCACAGGTGCTAACCACTCAGAGTCGCATGGACGTATGGAAGAGCAAGGAGCTACATGGGCGCTTCTACAAAGCCCTTCATGGGCCCGATGTAGATTTGCTCGCGTCGGTGGCCTGGCTACGTTTCGGTGACCTCTTCGGGGAAACCGAAGGTTTTGTTTGTGCAATTATGGACGAAGTTATCAAGACCAATAACTACCGGAAGTATATCCTGAAGGATGATACGGTCGACATTTGTCGAACATGCCACCGTCCCGGAGAGTCACTCAGGCATATTGTTTCCGGATGTTCTCATCTTGCTAACGGCGAGTATTTGCATAGACACAATCAAGTAGCTAGGATTATACACCAGCAACTTGCACTTAAATACGGCCTTGTCGGCCCTGAGGTACCGTACTATAAGTACGCACCTGCGCCAGTTCTTGAGAATAGTCATATCACGCTCTACTGGGACCGGTCTATTATCACGGATAGGACTATTGTTGCCAATAGACCTGACATTGTGATAGTAGACCGGGAGACACGCCGTGCAATTCTTGTTGACGTTACCATCCCCCATGACGAGAACCTCGTGAAAGCCGAGAAAGAAAAACTTTGTAAGTACTTGGACTTGGCCCACGAGGTTACCGCCATGTGGCATGTTGACTTAACGATAATTGTTCCGATTGTTGTTAGGACGAACGGGTTAATAGCGAAGAGTCTCGACCGTCATCTAGAGAGACTCTCGCTTGGCAGTTGGGTCAAGGCACAGATGCAGAAGGCAGTGCTTTTAGACACGGCTCGTATTGTGGGGAGATTCCTTTCTCTGGAGCCCTGACCGCCGGCAGCTTGGGTCTAACTCCGCTGCCGATAGGTGCCCCGTTTTTGTATATTTTTAAATGTTGTATTCCTTTTTTCTTTCTTTTTTTTTTTTTCACATGTAATATTTAAAAATGTACAAAATAGACTAAATATGAATAAAAGAATAATAATAATACTCCGGCCTTCCTTCGCCAAGGTCGGAGTGGACGCCGATGAGGGACAGGACCCCTACCTCTGGCTTACCTTAGCCGGCCGGCCAGAGTGAAGTCGCAAGAGCTATATGCTCGAGGGTGGAAGTGTATTGCACGTAATGGCGTAATAACGGGGAAACCCGCTCACGAGGCAACTCGCGATGGCGAAACCGGAGCCGCACCTCTCGGCACCCTTAGCCGCTCATCCTAATGTTGCCCCTCTGTTGCCAAATGCGGCGACTATTTGGGGGGCCCATTCACTGAGTGGCGAGTCACCGCCTGCCACTAATAGTCAGTAATCATGATTATGGCAGGCGTCGGATTTCTATTGCAATAGCCCAGTTTAAATCCATCCAAACTTCATCACCATAACCCATTTATTCTTTTCACCTATTAGAAATAGTACCTCCTCCTGCCGAGACCTGTTTATGGAAATGTCAACTATTGATATAGCCGAGAACAATAGGATGAGTTAATCGCGTAATCTGCATAGTATTAATGAATTGGTAAGAGACGACTGAATTAATAACAGAAATTTATTTTACTTCTTATTTTTGTTTTGTGGCGGTTGCCATAAAAAAAGCATTTACAAGGATACATGTTGACTTCAGATAGGTCTGTAAAAATGACAAAATTATAAATGTCATAAGTATTTTACGAAGGGGGAAAAACTAAACTATTGAGTTTTAGTGGAGTTTGGTATTTAATCTTGCTAATACTCTAATGAAGCTGAAATGCGTTGTTTTTAGAAAAACTGTTCCTCGAAAAGCCGCTCTGTACATATCAAGTCCATTGAGAAAGGAATGTCATTTGTTGGAGTGGAGACTCCTTCAGCTAGACCCGTCCATACAAAATAACCTTTCGTTTTTTGCTGGGGTCGGGGGGCAGGAAAACCTGCACACATGGAATTATTGACGTGCACATTAATGCAACTTCGCACCAATAAATACAAATACAAATTGTAACGACGAAACAAACACATAAAAAATATAACACATTCTTAAAACCTGTTTTGCGTATGCATACTGTTCCCACATCTCACATCTGATACAATTATTACGTCAAAGTGACTCTCAACTATCGATAGAGCAATAGTTATCGATAAATTTCGAATAGAGAAGCTTTGAGGTTTAAGGAATAAAAGTATGAAAATTCGATAAAAAAAATATAGTAATATATATATATTCTAATAAATATATGAAGTTGCATTTATTTATTAGTTTTTCATTATTGTAATGTTGTTTTCTGTGTTATTTTTAATCCTTCGGGAGTCGACGGTGTCTCTTGTATATAATTCTTTATGTCTTCCATTATGAGTTATTATATAACTCAATCTGTACCTTCCAACTTGCATAATCTGAAGCGCAGTCTAGTTTTTCCACGCTTTGCATCAAATTCCCATAACTTGATCCAGATGTGGTGTGCGGCGCACCATCTCTAACTGCACCACCACGATTTTATTTTGGTTTATTTTATTTTTATTTTACTAGCCTCCGCTGTTAACAAAATTCAACAAATTACGTTAATTTAAAAACACCTAATTAGTATCTAAACGTAATTGAAAAGCAACAATATGCTATGAATTTACTTATATGTGAAATGTGTCTTTTGGTTTGTTTGAAGTCCCAGACCTCTTACTACGACACCTAACTGAGCAACTCGGCATTATTTTCAGAGATGTATTCACGCTGGCAGATGGACTCAGTCTAGCTGTAAGTCCGGGTCTAACTAGGTTTTATTCTTGTTTAGGCTTACATATGTGCATTATTATTATTATTAATTGTGGATCACACTAGCAGCTTTAAGCTGATGCGTGTGCGTCTTCTTGTTTGGAGAATTGGTATCTGTCTTGTCTATTTTTGAATCTGTTAACTGATCACACACAAACATGACGACAGAGGGGGTTGGTATGTTATGCGTACTCCCCTCCTACAAATGACGTTCCTTTCTCAATGATCACGTCACATATGTGTGCTTACAATTGTGCGAGTGAATCTCATTGCAGTTACATGAGCCTTTCCCTCTGTTCGTTAATTACTCATGTGCCATCGAGAGACTATCTTACCACGGTGGTCGGACTGGAAGACTTACGACATCCGAAGTAAATGTTAATACGCTGTAATTACGATTACAGACTTCACAGCTTGAATTATACACACGGTTTATAAGTTTGGAAAACAACGGATTTTCAGCCCTCTGTTACTAGTAGCATCAACGATATTTCATATTAAAAGATATTGGACAATTTAAAGAGGACTTTAACACACATAATTAACAGACGCATATGCACTTCCATTGTAATTCACATTTGTTTTTATTCATTTTTATTTCGGGGCAAAAAAGAGTCTTGTAAGTAAGTTTCTATCTCACCACAGAATAACAAATTTTCGTTGTATTATGATCGTTATAAATGATAAACTCATGGAGATAATTAGGGCTTACATTATATTGTAATACAATCAGCATTTAAATATTGTGAGTTTAGAGTTAAAAGTTGTGAGGTAAATAGTTGATGAAATATACACCTTTTGGATTTTAACCAAATTGGGTTTTAACTCACAGCCCATCTCTACTTGGGAAAACCTAAACTTCTTCTACGTTCTTAAGTCTTAACACGCAATCAACATGTAACATCTACAGTTTGCAAAGGGCCTAACTCAAAAAGCAATATATTTTTGAATTTATCCGCCGTCGTCGATGTCCGTGTGTCAGGTCATTAGTTAACCCGTTAACTGCAGGCGTTAACCGCATCCTGCATTGACAGTGCACATTGCACATTTAGAATTGCACCCGTCGACAGATTTCAAAAATTACTGTTATAGTCGAATTCCGTTGATATGGAATTTACTCGACTGCGTGAGATGAGACGTTATGTTTTTAGTGCTTGTATAATTTTTGGCAAACTCTGTATTCTAAACAGTTTGCTTTTATTTAGCTATAATTTTTAAAGTAGTCGTTGGTTCGGCAGTTTCTGAAAATACTGACAACAGTGTGTGAAGGGTTAATTGACCTTATCATTTACGTTATTTATATGAGTGAGAGGTTACAACATATCATGATATTCTTCTTCTTTTAGAATCTAAAGGGCTATATTTTACTTCTTGTGGGTTGCAGTTGCAAGGTCATTCTACCTTGTACGCGATGGTGCCATCTCCACAGCACATTTAAAATATTTATGTAATATAATCTTGTTCATTACAAATTGTACTTAAAGGATTAACCGACTCCAACAAAAGGTCCTAACACATTAACATTAACAGGGTGTTTTAACAAAATTAAAATGTGCCGTCGTGTAAGAGCGTACTTGAGTAGCAGTAAAGTAATTAATTATACCGAGGTTTGGGACTCTGGCTGATATTTTAAATGTTAATAGGGTCGAAATAATAAGGCTAAAGGCCTAAGTATACAAGCTTGAGGGTTTGTGGGATGGAGAGATAAAATGTTGTTGTGTTCGCAGAAATTCTTATGTAAGATTCTTGGTCGGAGTTTAGGGTCTGTGCATCTTTTTATTCTGTGTAAATTTTAATAAATCATGAAACAGCTATTCAATGAAAGATTTTTAAGACTATAAATCTCAATAATAATTTGTGAAAATTTTATGTTTCTACCATTAGCGGTTACGGCTGTGCGTGCGTCTATATGTCAGTGGGAACATCTCCTTTTATATGAGAAAACCTATTTTACCACTTTAGTTTAAACTTTTTTCAAAATCCCTTTTTAACGTGCAATGCAAACGTGCATTATATTTAGGAGCTCGCATTTCATAGAAGTTGAGAGAGATTTAAGTATTCTCCATACAAACTTTCAAACCCTATATTGCACCCTTAGGGGGTCAATTTAGTTAAACCATGAAACACGTGTTCGATGAAATGTTTTTAAAAGCATGAATCTTAATTTTGATCAAAATCATAGCTTATTTAAATATTTTTTCATACAAACTTTCAACCAATATTTCACTCCTTTAGGGTTAAAATCTATACATATAAATAAACTTAAATCGTCGTGTTTTGACAAATCACTATCCTACATCTCGATCGAAATCTCTATTACGAACACAAGAATTTTAGTAGACATATAGCGTGTTTATCGAGATATTTTTAATTCTACTTAATCTCTAATGACGTGAGAATTAGCCCTAAGATGTTCAGGAAGTGGACAATAATTGGTATGTCTAATCTAATCCTTACAACACTATCACCACAAGTACATGGAGAGAGAAATAAGATCTGCTAAATATTAAATATTCTGAAGGAATGCTAGTTTGTTACAATTTTACATTCTATTGTAAGTCAATCATCAATATAGCAACACAATAAGTAATTTCTTGTCAATGGACTGATCTTTCGACGTTTAGAAACCCGAGAGCTCAATTTTCCTTTGATTCGTTCACACTCGATTTAATGCACAAATCACACATCAAAATTATCATAGGGTTGTCATCGTGAAGGGTTTATTGAAATGAAATGAAAAAAAAAAATGAAATGATTTATTTCGCAATGAATGAGTAAATTACAGTTGTTATTTTAAAAATGTCCTGTCCATTCAGCCTTAGTTGACATGAAAAGAAGTCAAAAATTACAAAATTAAAAAATATTGCTCAATTAATTATTACTACAATTGCATAATGATTGATTTCAATTTTATTAAATAAATTACATCAAATATATTGTAATCGTTCTTATAAATTGTCAATAATAGTTACTTTATAATGTCAAGATTATTCCATTTATAGTTCAAAAATTTCTGAATAGTGTAAAAGCATTTGTCACTCAGTGTTTGATATAAACGAGCCTTAAACGATATTAAATCTAAGGCTTTAATATTTCTCGGTAACTAATTAAGTTTATTTATTTGTTTGACTTTTAGACAAAGTCACAAATTAAATACTGTAGTGTCATAAATAATCATAAATTATAAAAGGTATATGTGATTGACATAATAATATGTCGATCACAAACGTCGACCCAAATATTGACTTTGTTTGTTTAGGTCCATGGTTTAGAAACAACTTCATAATTAATTAAGGGCTCTTTGCATAGTGGGAGAAAAATAAATAAAATAAAATAAATTAAAAAAAAATAGCAGTTGGACATTAAGGTCATGGCAGAAACAGCTAAATTTTATTTGTGTTCAAAAGGTACAATAAAGTACAATACTAACTTGAACAAAAGGGCAATGACGAAAAGAAAACGATGTTTCCATCTTATAGATAGTTAAAAAGTTTAAATCTTTTTCTTTTACACACATATGTGTATCAGCATAAATGTCATTACTGTTTTAGATCCCGTCCTAAACTTCTTCAAGAACAGCATATTGACAACCCTGCTCCTGTGTATTTTGTCCCCAAGAAAGTCCTCGTCATAATATTGTGACGCGACACCATCCCTGCAGCCTCGGTGTTGGCGAACAATTGCCATATTAAAGCCTATTCAGGCAGGCCTTACGCCCCTTTTGGGTTCTTTGTTAATCCTTTGCGAGATTTGATTTTGAATTCTAAGCCACAATAATGCGTGTTAAGATGCTATTATTTTGTGATTACGGAAATCTTGAAAGTTTCAAAATGGAAAATACTATATTTTCATTTACTTTTTAAGGGAAATCGGAGCAGAAAGGTCGATTTTTGTATTGGAAGTCTAAGACTTCATCCTTTGCAAGATTTGATTTTGGATTTTAAAGCAACAATAATGCGTGTTAAAATGCTATTTTTCGGTGATTTAGGAAATCTAGAAAGTAGCAAAATGCAAAATACTGCATTTTCATATACTTTGTAAGGGAATCGGAGCAAAACCCCCTGGTAGACCAGGTTCATAGTTTTTTGAAGCAAACAAGGGAATACATCGGTCTAAGGAAAACCGCTACATATCAGATACAGTTATAATTTTTTTGAGTCATTCGTTCGTAACTTAGTATTCATATTCACTATAGATCACAGAACAAAGAAAATTCCCCCAAATTCACTTGACATAAAATCTTCCCGAAGAAAACTATTTTAACCCTGCCAGCGACGACAAGTCATTTTTCACGCCACATTAACTCCTATTCACCATAACCCGACACACTCTTGACACTTTCTTTATCCGGGCCCTGTCGCCGCAATCCGGGAACGGATTTGGCGGATTATATTTAACACTCGAGGATAATACATTTATTGTTATGACCGGATGTCGAAATTAATAATTCGTGAATTGTAATCTTAAACCGTTAAATTCTGTTAGAATTGTGAGATCGTTATAATCGAGATATTGTTGAAGATTTGAATGGTCTTTGTGACAATTTGAAAAGGTACCGAAGATGCAACTGTCTTCTCCTTTTCATTTTTTTTCTGTACCAACTCGTGTTTCAGGTTTCTAGCAGGAGACAAAAATCGTAGATCTCTGTTTGTCTTATTCCAAATAATGTTCATTTTATTCAATCTATTTACATGTAAAATAAATATATAAAATTTAAATTTACATCCTCATTTGCCATAAATATTTAAAATATGTTTTTTTTTTTAAACTTGGATTGGACAACTAGTTTGTTATATATAAACAGAAATGCGACTAATTTTAAACAATCGTTCATCAAGGTTACTCTGAATTCGTATAGTATTTATGTTGTACAAATGTTCAATTCAACGCGTGTGCAATTAATATCAGTCAGTGCATATTTACAGGCGCTGAGTCGTTTTTGTTTCGAAATTAACGCGAAATCGTTTTCAGAGATCGCGTGAATCACTCCTCGGCATTATTCTGGAAAGTCTATCTATAATTAAATTATTTTGTATTCACACTTTAATTTAACTTTTTAATTAATTAATATTAAATACGTATTCTTCTTCTTGTCGAGTCAAAGTGGCTATTGACGGCATCATGTATTAGGTATTTTCAGATTTTGGAAACCGTTACAGCCTGGCCACGTGGCAATACGCTACGGCGAATTTCGCCATGATGGCACCGGCGACTAAAATAAATACATACAAATGCATTTGTTTCAGTGTACTAATCGTTACTACTCATTTAGCCTCACCAGTCACCAGTTCCCATGGCATTTTAGTGCATTTGTTATGTATTTCTTTTAGTCGCCGGTGTCATCGCTGTTAGGCTGGATCTATGAAAACAGAATTGTGTTTTAATCGGGATTTTGTGACCAAATCATTACTCTTCATCCATAGAAACTTAAAAAGACTTACACATTTTTTTCAATCTTCTTAAATCTGAAAGGGGGAAATGGGAGGAAGTAATAGGCTGATTGTATCTATAAAAATAAATTAGAAATGTTTTTAACACAAGATTCAAGAGCCAAGGGCTGTGCTCAATCACATTTTGAGTCAGCAGCTATACGTTGATTTGTAGTCTTGGAATATATAAGTATATTAGGTTTTTCCCACGGTTTCGCATGCCAGGAGCAGTTCTTTTAGTTTGAAATTATTTCCTTATCAGTGTTCTTAACTATGTGTGGGAGAAATTTCAGGAAGATTGATTCTCTAGAAAAATCTTGAAGAGCAAACGCATTTCCTTCGGAAACTGGTAAAAAATTCGGGATAAATTGTAGCCGAATTTCTAAGTTGGACCTCTAGCAGTATATAGCTGAAAACCGCATTCAATTATATGCAGTAGTTTTTGCGTGATGCGATAACAAACATACAGACAGACAGACAGACAAAATTTCTAAAATAATTAGTATTGGTCTAATAAAGGTCCCTCATATTGTTTTTTATAAAAAATATTAAATGTACAGACACCGAACACACCTGTTACAATTTTATTATATGTATAGATAGATTAGATATAGATAGATTTTGTTGCAACAACAGAGGATGCCAATAATAGTTGTCGACATTTTAACCATTTACGATCGTTGTTAGTTTCGCTCTTGCCATCGACACCCCGACGACTTGGCGACACGTTTTATTATCCCGATTCACTCGCAAATATTGTAACCGGCGTCTGAAAGGTTAACATTTGTGAGGTAATTAAAGATATCATTGTAAACTCTACATTTATAAATATGATTAGCCTTTCATTCATTCACATAGGCCTGGTAACATGATCAATCGACCTTGCACACCCTGGTGTCAGAGTTTTTCGGAACCGCTTTTCGCCTTCTGGCGTTGTGCCTAGCATAGTTTAAATTGATTGTGTATTAGCTGTCGTCCATGACTCTACCACGTTTTTGCAAAGCTGCAAATGCTGTAGTATATATATATTTCGCTAAATTTCTTGTGCTTTATTACTTGTCACATACCTAATATATAGTATTGTGAGCTTGATATGGGTCGTATGCTCATTTTAGGGCAATCTGCCAAAGATATGAAATATTCATCGCTATTCAAAGCTAGAACTGTTTTGGGCCCTTAAAAACATTTGAGTTGATTCGCAAAGAAGAAGATGAAATGCTGCGAGAATGCTGAACGCATTATGGGAATGGACCCAATTTATATACATCATCATCAAAATTTCAACCGCAGTCTGCCTACTGCTGCACGAGCTATGTCCAGCAGTCCCCACAAGATATCCAAAATGACCGGTTGGAAGCGGTCTGCATCCAGCCAAGCACAAGCCCAACGCTGCGCTGGCGCTGCCATAACTTTTTTTTAAGTATTTTTAATAAGTTGATTAAAGTTTTAATTCTAAGTTTACACATGCAAGTTTGTTTTATAAAAAAAATATGTGATTAAAATTGACTGAAACAGATGAGTATTGTAAGCGCCACATGTTCGCGCTAACACAATGTTAATTGTTATCATTTCGCTGCCGTCTGCTAACCAACGTGAATTACAGCCGTTTTATTAAATTGTCGTCGCCACTTAATATGGACGTTGACGGATTCGGGATCTTGAGGAATGCGGGCTATTATGTTTATTCGTGTATTTAAACTTAATTTGCCAGAAGAAATTGAGCGGAGACGTGCATAGAGATTTTTCACAGGGTAGGCAAAAACTAATTTGAAGAAATTACTTTACTTAATCTTTATTACTTTCTTAAGGGACTTAGTCGTAGTAGACAATATTTAAATGTCTTTATGGTATGCATGCCACTGAGTATTTTTAATACGTTTTTTTAATTTATGTGTCAGTACTATAGCATAAACAGTAATGTCTAAATTATCTACTGCTTTCTTGTACAGGAGCTGTATTTTTGAAAAGCATGACTCACGCATTCTATTCAAGTATATTCTGGATTTTCTATACTATCAATGACATATTTTTATTAAACGTAAAACGAAACATCTTCATCGTTTTCTGGAAGTAATTGCATTCCTGTGGACGCATCAAAATGTTATTAAAACGAGACGCAGGACACCTAAGCTGCAATGTTACACCTCACACACATCCGTCCAAACATTCAGTTCTATATATAGAGACCACAGCATCCGGCTGCAGTTTGAACCAGAGTTTACCAAAACATAACGTTTTACAAATAAAGTGCAACTTTGAGACGCTATTTTACGAATCAATATTAAAAGATTTGCTGTTGATTGGATTTCGTTAAATATAAACATGGTTTTGATAATTTTGTTAATCAATGGCGTTATTTTTCTACATATTTACCTAAAAAACACGTAAACTAAGAATGGTTCGGAAGCAGGAATTTAATTTTATAATGTCGCTACAGCATTCTTCTTCTTCATTGGTTCCTCACTGTTAAGGACCGTAACCCTATATGAGTCTCCAAGCTTTGCGGTCCTCCGACCAAACTATCATTCGATATTGAACGAATATAATTCGACTCACAGGTATTGCGTGAGTTACACTGTTCAAAAATAGCGCTAAAAGTGCAATAAATGTTTCATTCATTCATTCACTCTTGTAGTAAACGGTATAATGAAATAATTAAAACTTATCCTGATGTAAATAGTCCTAAAATTATCCACAGTAATTTCTTGGAAGGCTATCCTAAATACACAATAACATGTGGTCACTTATATTATTTACTAAATCTATCAATTTCGACGTGTTCAAACATTTGTATCTGCCTCTACAAACGTCTATACTATACTAACATTTTACCGTGACTTCACCATCATCATCATCCTAGCGTATATTCCTAGTTGTGTCGTCAGCTTACGCTTCGGAGCCTAGGGTACGCTGTAAGTCATGATCCTAGATTTGGCGGAACTGGTTATTGCAATGGAGCGACTGACCTCCGTAACCCTTTTTACAGGGAAACCAGATCAACAGGAACATGACCCGAGGTGTGTTAGTGGCCAACACTGTCAGAATTTTTCAGGCTGCCTTAAGGCATCTGACACAGCCTCACGACTGCCATATATCGATAATAACCGGGACCAACGGCTTTAAGTGCCTTCCGAAGCACGGAGGAGCTAAAGATAGAAAATGCCACTAAATGGCGACCAATCCAATAGTCCCGCTCGACTAACGAGCTCCTCATTTTACAGCGACTTCATACGGGTTGAAATCAGAATAAAATGTATCTAATACTTGTTTTTAATACGTCCTTTGCCTATTGAAGTTAAAACTCTAGTAAGTACTTCATAAAATTGAAATATGTGCTCTTCCTTTTCAAGAATGCCTGTGTTTCCTTCTACATCTTATTAATGGCTGCCGAATCCCATCAAGAAACATATTATCATCATCATAATTTCATGTAGGTTACATTGTCTATCGGCTATGTACACCCTGGTGTCAGAGTTGTTCGAAATCGCCTCTTGACCTAGGACGCGGTTCCTTTTAACGATTACCAAATGGCAGCCGGGACCAACGGCTTAACGTGTCTTCAGAAGGACGGTATCATTTTTATTATCAGACAATCGGGTGATTCAAGCCTGCAAAGTCCTAACCAAACTGGAAACATCTAAACAAAGTATGCTTCCGGTGGGAATCAAACCCGACAAATTAGACATTTGATTGTCTTGTTTCACGCAGGTGGAGCAGTAGGATACATCAATCATTCAGACAGTTCACCAGTCAGTTCACTACACTCATAGGCCTCTCCCAATGATTTCCAAAATTTTTGGCCATTAGTTCTTCAAGCTATGTGACATGCCTACTGCCACTTCAAAGAACTAATCTGTTTTGCTATTTGACTTTTGTCTCCTATGGATCTCCTCATTTCTGATTCGACTGATCTTGATGCGACCTTGAGCTACTTTACACGTTTTCGGACCCATATGTCATCACTGTAAATACTTTCAAATTCTCCTTTGCTGAACTTATACATTTAAAAGTAAAAGCTAGTTGCATGTTTATTTATATGTATCTATGATTATTCTATATAAGTATGTAGGTTTATTTAATGTATTTCCTTCATAATAATATATTTTTTTTGCCAATTTTTAACAACATTTTATTGATATAACATGAGTAAACATATAAAAATTAAACCGAACTATCTTATCTAAAAATAATAAATACAAAAAACTAAATATAATCTATATATAATAATATTATATTGTACACGCTTCTACCCTTCTGGCAAGTATATCTTCTCCTGTCACTCGCTGGTTGACTGTAAGAAATCCCTAAGTGGGATAAGTCCTTCATTGTACTTATTGTTTTTCCATGCTTCTGTTTATAAATGATTTGGTTTTTTTTGTACAATAAAGATATTACAAACAAACATATGTATGTGTCGCAGAACATAGCGAGTAAATAAATAAAACAGAGTATGTCTAGGGAATAAAATCAATCTGGAGCAGTCACGCTACTTAGTGACAATAATAACGAAGTTGAATTTCGTCTCTTCCAATTCCGGCCAAACCCTTTCGTAACCAATGAACACATCACATAAACTAAGATGGATCATGTATCTCCGATCCATCATTTAATACGTTACATTCACATCCTAATTTCATGCACTTAACATTATTACTTCAAATGTACAGTCATGTTACGAAATTACTGTTACCATGTTTTAGCAAAATAAATATTTCATTTCATTGCAATACTTTTGGATGATTGTCACAAATTTTGGAAATAATCACTGTTAATCCTTTCATGGGACTATAACAGTTTCAAAAAATTCCAGAGTTTTAGCTTACAGACCACTTTCTGACGTGACCGGCTTGCGCCGAACGCTGGATGACCTGTACAGGGCTACAGACAACACTGTGCGGGTGGCCGAATTCTGGGCATCGAAGGGTTCACCCTTCGATCCTGATGAATGTCGAAATGCTAAGTACCACCAGCCACATAGAAGAAAATGGAAAGAGAGATCCAAAAAGAAAGTCCGGATATATAGACGATCCGGAGTTAGTAAGATACCTCTGCCGCAAATGTACGAGGAGTCACGTTTCACGATGAACTGGGGTGGACGAAGAAAAAGCTATCATAGGCTTCGAAGGAACCAGATGTGAATGTTAAAAGAAAGAAAGAAAAAGTCTTTACTTGAGACATAACTAAACTCTTATATAATACCTATTTTGCAGGTTGAGAAAAGAATATAAAAAGTATTTTTGTATATGTAACAAAAAGGTATCCAGCACAGCATAATGCCATGGTGTGGACCATGACGCTGGTCTTCCGCCGTGGACCATGACGCTGGTATGTTATCAGCTGGTATGAGAGTTACTCACATACTTGCTAAAAGTTTATAACCTTTTTATAACAGAATGCTATCACATAGTTAAACTACTGAAAATACACTTAATTTCGGAAAAAGTATATACTATTCCAGTGAAATTTACGCGAGCAAAGCTGCGAATAAAAGCAAATGTAAAAGTATACATGATGCGACAGTTGACAATACTTTTTGCTGATAACTTCATACAAATAAATCCCGTTCCAGATTATAAAGCATAAATCACTTTTCTTCGGAGATCCGAGTAAATTACGCAAAAAATATGTGCCTAGATGGTGAGCTTGGTTGATATAGCACGAAAGACATCCATAACAATATTATAATATTATCGCAAGATATTTACGATCTAAGATATCCGTCATTTCTGAGACCATTATAACTTATTGTAAAATATGCAGCAGAGTGTCCACAGGTAATAAATAGGCTAAACACAAATAACTTGGTGGTGAACAATTTATTTCACAAGCTTTCAGCTAAGTATTACACGGTTACTATAAAACAATCCATAACTAAGCATATTCAAAATATGTATGACAATCATACGAATAGAGTATTACATACACAAATATAGATTAGCATATGATGTTGTACATATTTTTTTTAATATATCGATGTATTTAAGATTTTGTTTTGTTCATAAGTAATGTTTGTTTGGTGGTTATGTGGTTATTTTTTTTTATTAAATTTTATGTGTTGTATGACTATACATACGTATATAGAGACCGTGTATCATTAAGATCTTCAAGTAGAGACAAACTTTCAGTCAATTCAATTTAATCGTCTCATTATCCTGCGGCCGCCTATGTGCCATGTTGTGGGCAGTAACGACCCAGTTAACACAATCAGCAATCAGTGTTGGCAAGCATCGCACGGCTGTCCCGGGCCCGGTATCGGAACGGCTGGGTACGGCAATCAATTATGTAGCACGGCAAATAGTCGTTAGTTCGATGAGATCAATCGCATTTCTTGATTTGATAGGATTGCTCGTTGTTTTGAAAATTCACAAAATTACAACGATTTACTATATAATTGAGAAACTATACTTCTGTACCGTTTCACCAAGTGATTTAGTTTCATTGGACGGATGGGATCTGTATCATTTTAGTCATAAACTATCCACAAGCTTTTCTCATATTTAAATGTGGCCTACTGGCAGATTCAGCGTCTTCCTGTGTCCTATTTAAGGACTATCGGGTACTTGGACGTCATAATTTGTACACAGTAGGTGGTGCCAGAATCTTTTTGCCTTAACTGTCTTCAGTTCTTTGTGCTATGTGCCGGTTGCCGGCTTATTGGCACTTTTCGGAATTTACAGGACCTCTTAGATAAACAGTGTCATGAGCGCCAGTGAAATAAGGAAATAAAATAAATAAATAAGTATGTTCTCAGTTTAAATGGCGCTATTTAAGGCTAATAAGTACACACTGAGAGAAACAGAAGTTCCGAGTACAGAAAAATAGTACCCATTGAATTAGACAATTAAGTAGAACTGTCATCGTAAATTTCAGTGGTCCACCCCAGTTTGGAAAGCACACAATTAGAACAATAAATTGGTGAGGTTTTTTGAAAAGTGTGATAATTTTTGTTCGATATCGAACGATTTTCATACGAAATATATGTCATACATTTCAAAAATAGAGCTTCTGGTATTTCCCTGTCAAAAACATGTCGTTGTCACTATGCCTTATAAAAATAAAAAATAAAAATAACTGAGTAACTCATGTTCGAAGAAACTTTTAACTCTGAATAAGTGGGTACTCAAGTTTGTGTTTTCGTAGAGTCATTCTTATATACTGGAAATGTGTCAAAGTATCCCACAAGCCAAGTGGTTGTGGCGGGTGGGGCGTTCGATTCTGTGTGTCATCTCAACAAATAAAGCTTGGCACGTAACTGGGTTTGTTGAGCCTTTGTTGATTCAATGTCGATTTTTGAGATTCATCGTCTAATTATGAGTTTCATCACAGTGGTAAATAATATTTTTCTATCACTTTACAAGAGTTTTGTGACCAATTTAATTATTTTTATGTCACATCGGCTCATTGTCATCATTGCCTACAATTTTTTTTTCCATTTCATTTCCTTAAAATAACCCTTATAATTAATAGACGGTCTTTATAGTCTAAGTCATACTATACTGAAATCTCGAGACTACCATATTAAACTGGGATGTGCTTTCTGAAGCATCTTTGTGGATGAGCTCATGATACAATATGCCACTGGAACTCTATGATCCAAGACAATTAGATAAGGCGATAAACGAACCACGTCAGAGGCCGCAGGGATCCAAAAAACTCTTACGCCAGGATATACAGGATCGATTGACCAACCAGCTCGATACGAACGAATGAATTTGATTTCTTTTAAACTTGCTCTTTTAAATATGATCGAACGAATTTGATAAGGTCATGTTTTCAAATTGCTCTGATTGGGGATCGAACTCAGAAATCATGAGCCTGTCATATTACCCATAACACCACTGAGATCAACGTTGTAGCAGTCAAAAATAGTGATGACACTGACTAAACTCTGGACTTTGCACCAGACCAGCTTCCCACAATTACCCAATAGCTGTCACCGCCTGCGGCAATCTGGTGTGATGGATGACTCCGACGCCGGATAAACATCATGATGTCAAATATACCAGGTCCTTGATCATTAGGGCTTTGTTTTTACAAATACTCCCTGCCATGGTTTTCCCTAGTGACTTCAACATGGAAGCCTTCAAAAAGGGCGTGATAAAATTCCTTTAGGGTCGGCAACGCGCTCGACACATCTCCGGTGTTGCAGACGTTCATAGGCTACGGTAACCACTTACCATCAGGTGGGCCGTACGCCTGTTTGCCTACTTAGTATAATAAAAAAATACCAATTTTCCGAGCATATATTCCTCGTTTTCGTCTTAAGTTTACGCATCCAGAGCCAATGCCCGGACAGGTACACAGACACGTAGCCAATGCTACGCTTTAATAGGAAACAGTTCCAAAAACGCTTGACAATTTTTCTGAAGGTAGGAATGAAGCGTGTTACCAGAAAAAAATCTGATTGTTAGAATATAATTCACAGAATCTGAACGAAACTTAACATTTTTTCGGCTAATAAAGAAGCTTAAATCCTTAGAAAAAATGATCATTTCTGATAGCCCAAAAACGCCTTATTATTAAATAATAATAAATATAATCTAAGTGTTTTTTGACATAACGTTAACAGTCGTAAGATTTTCGCTCTACATTCACACATAGCTCACGCAACGCTTATCGAATACGCAACAATTCGTTTCATTAAAATCGGGTAATGGTCCATAAATCATACAAAACTATCGCAATTCCTACTAGAACAAACACCAACGTTCAGAAGCAGTGTTTTGATTGAGTCCACAGTTTACATTCAACAACTGGCTTGTTATTTCTACACCTCTACTACCCATAACAGAACCATAACATCCATGAAACCACAGTGGCAGTCATGGAAATTTCTACCTTAATACCAAAAGCATGAAGTTTGAAATTCTACGTTTTTTCTTTTGTTTAATCAACCAACTGGCCAGTTATATTTGACAGGTTTATCGACTGGATGAAAATGGACTGCGGAACGAGTCCAGTATTCGATAGCATCGAATCGACTCGATATAGATCGCACGTGAGACAATGATCGGAATTGTTATAGTATTTACAAATGCATACTGCGTTTGTTTTATTTGTTAGATTTGCTGGAAATCGGCTGTGGTTTTATCGATAATAGAGAGATGTGAAGGCAGTAGCACAGATTAAAAATACCACAAACTACAAAATTATAACATACCAGTGAAGTACTACTAAAGTGCTTAAAATCAAAGGTACTTTTTTAGTGACCTTCGGGTTATAATATAAAAATACAGGCCAGTCATTAAGTTGGAAATTTGAACTTTTCTAACCATTGGTAGGTACCTAAATAAAGTGAAAAATGTTGTTTTCATAAAGTGCTCCTATGAATGGGGCTTCTATCATTCTTCAGGCGGAATTTACTTCAAGAACATTGAAAATTTTGAAAGAAATTATATTTGTTAAGATTCTTAATTTTTGCTCTAATACTGGTATGATGCTAGGTAACTTGGATAGATATTCTATTTATATCTCATTTCCTTCTACTGTTATTTATTATATGGTTTTCCTTTCGACGCTATGTCTAGACAATATCATCTGCTTCTTACTGATATCGGATTTAAGACAAACAACGTTGACCATTAACCTGTCCGGGAGACGGATCGCTTCCTCCTATATCCGGATGACCGGACGGTAGAGCCCATTACACTATTTCGTTGACATTGTCTTATATGTCATTGGCGTATAACATTCATTCTGTATAGGTTAAAACCTATATGTCCAGTTTTTTTTTAACCAGCGGATGCAAAGTGTCATTTGTTTAGCGCATGAGATAGGGCCAGACCCTATCTGATTGAGTGATTGGAAAGTTTTCAGTTACATACCTATAATCAGGCTTATAGGGTTTGTCAGTACCTCTAACATGGGTTTCATTAATAGTCGCTATCGTATGCGTTTAAAATATATCATTAGTTGTACAATACAACAGTAAAAACTGAAACACCACAAAGTGAAGCTCATATAAAGAAATATTGACAATTAAAGAGAGAATTTTTCTAGAAAAATGAAAAAAAAAGCAAAACTGAGATTGGTTTTATAATATTGGTAACATAATTTCATATTTCTATAGATATAGTAAACGATAAAAAGCGCACCCAATCGTGAACCATCAAGACCCTCAACAAGACGGCTCCGGTAAATATGAAATTTGACTAGAAATTGATGCGACGGCGGCGCCGCCTGTCGGTAATAGATCCGGACATTTTGCCGAAATTCAATTTGGACATGTGACATGACAGCTGACGACGGTCGCCGATCGCCAATATCAGGTTCTGTGTGATATTATATACTTGTTCATCGTCTGAGCGTATTTCCCAGTTGCATCTTCAGAGCCCAGATCACGCTTTTAATCATGGTCCTAGACCCTAAGTCTTGCTAACATTCTTCTTTGACCAAGCGTGCTTTCTTAGTTGCGTCCTCAGCTAAAGTTTCAGAGCCTAGAGTGCGCTGTAAGCCATGTTCCTTGATTTGGCGTCACTGGTTATTCCAATGGAGTGACTGCCGTCGGCATTCTGCAACCCCTTTTTACAGAGAAACCAGAGAGGAACATGATGTGATTCAATAAACACTATATGGCAGTAGGAACCAACGTGCTTTCAAAGCAAGGCGAGAGGTACGGTGATAAATGGTAAAGAGAAGAAGAGGTGTTAAGTATAAATCTTTGTGAAATTTCACACAAACGTAGTCAAGAGTACTGGGTATCTTTTATACCGGAGAAAAGTACAGTTCATTGGAATTTATAAGATAGCCACGGGCAAAAACTAATACATAATAACCGATTTATTGCTGTCAATAGATATTGCATTTAAGTGAATATGAGTATAAATAACAGCGGATCCCGTCCCGCCGTCGCCTGCAATAAGAACAGGCTTACATAAATCTATACTGATTTGAATAAAAAAGCTGTTTGTGGTCGTGCCATCATGATCAATTGAAGCACGCTGATTAAATATCAATATGGTTTGTAGCATTTAGTGGATGACATCATGCTATTCTCTGTAATGAGACCTAATAGAATATCTATTGTTTAAGTTGTTACGTCGACGGATATTTCTCTAAATATATTACCTACCGGTAGTGCCGATTCGAAAACTCATCGTTATCTATATCATACTGGTTACTATTAGCCCACTCTTTAAGTTATCCAATCTCATTTATAAAAAGCATCAATAAGAATGCGCTTGGAAAGGTTAGTAAAAAAAAATATGTTATGGGCTAGTATCTTCTTACAAGTTATATTGAAAATAAATGTTTGGCCATGCTATCTCTTTCAGAGACTTTTGGTAGAAGGGAACTCAAAAGTCGGCTTGACACCGCAATGCAAGATATGCGTGCTAATGGGCTCACTACCAAGGATGCCGGACCTGCGAATTGAAAAAGTAAAAGTAGAAAATCGAATCCTGGACCATGCAGCAACTAGCTGAGGACACAACCAAAAAACGCAAGGGTGAAGAAAAATTTCTGATAAACGTCATCATCATAATAAATTGAAGAGCTGTTGTAGGGTTTCTTCCATTCTTGTCGATCATTAGCCAGGCACCTCGCGCGCGTTCGACTAGATACCGCGCTATGAAGAAAAATCAGTTCCAGAATGCGGCAACTTTATATTGTAGTGTGTGTGAGACAATGTGCAAAGACGAAACGAGAAAGAGTTATTTCTTGTAGGTACTATTATTCTTACATAGTTTGAATACGCAAACTGGCATTTGGCTTCTGTTTTTAAACTAAAATTTTAAATTTATCTCTACGTCCAACTCACTTATCGGTTGCGGCGTGACTGGCGCAGGTACGCCGCAAGTACGCCGAATTCGAGTAGTTTTCGTTGCCGCATTTGTCTAAAACGCCGACGGCATCTAGTCAACACTTTATATTTTGATAAGACAACGACGTTTACTTTCGTTGATAAATGTCAATTAAGTCAAAATCTAGATTGGGTTCGAGAAAGAAATTATTTTGATGCGAAACAAGCCGTGAGAATTTGTAAATCAGTACCTAGTTAATACAAAACAAAGGTCAGAGTCTGTAGGCCAAGACAATACCGGTCGTTCGCGGGACGACAGTAACTATTCCTTTATGATTGTTTATGAGATCTGATCCCCTGACCCTTAAATTTGGCTGTATCTATCCTGCCAAGTTTCTACCACACTCGAACACAATTCTATCACCAAGCTACAAGGTCTATTTTTGAGGAAATATGGATGTTTTCTTATTTAGGTTACGTGTGATCAGATCGCCGTTCAATAAGCGAACCGTCTCGTAAAAATGTAGTATGTTTTCATTAGGAATGTAATAATATGGTGTTTTGGCCTACTGGACCGGTGGGAGGTCTCGCGATTTCATTTGATTTAGAGGACTATTGGACGCAATGCATGCAAAAGCTCGTAAGTTTTACTGGTTGGGTTGTCCAAGGAATCTAAGGGTAGTCCTTTTAGAAAATGTGGTTAGCCCGTACTAAATTGTATCAGTACTGGACTAAATTTGACTATTAACACATTTGGATCTTTATATTTAGAGGACCCAGAGCTCCGAAGCAACATGTTGAGGACGGGTGTACGCTAAGATAAGAGAGATACTTTGATAGTGATCCGATTCGTCTAGTTTCCTTGTTCTATATCCATAATATTATAAATGCGAAAGTCTGTCTGTCTTTCTGTCTGTCTGTCGGTCTTTCTGTCTCTCTGTCTGTTACGCATTCACGGCCAAACCGCTGAACAGAATTTGATGAAATTTGGTATGAATATAGTTGAAAACCCGGAGTCAAAAAGGCTACTTTTTGACGCAGGCGGAGCTGCGGGAAACAGTTAGTTATCAATAATTCAATTAGTTTGGTCTATGTTAGAACGAGAAATAAAATAATATTAAAAAAAAGGATGTTTTTTACTGAGTTACATTTTGTTATGGAGTTATAGCGGTAGTCGCCAAATTGCAATAACTGATCTAACTGACCACCAAATATGTGACCTTGTTAAGGTTAGCATATGCTGGCCCCTGAAACGTAAGCTAATGAAACTGTGAAACATTCAGATAAAGGTATCCCAATATAAAAACCCGCAGGGTATCGCAATAAACTTCTTCTGCCAAGTATAAAAACAAAATAATGTCATAGAAATTGTTATTTCAGCTGCATAAGACTATAATAAGTTACCAAAACGAATTAAAGAGATGGACCTAATACCATTTAAAAATATTCTCTAACTACTTAACGGGAAATGTTTTTATAGTGTTAAAGCATTCTTAAACAGTAAAATTGACATAGCGCAAATAATGCTCTCAAAATAAATATTTAGATTATAATGACAATATTTGACTGGCTTAATAATATTTTAAGAATTATTTTATTAATTTATAAATGTTAATGTGTAATGTAGATTGAATTGTTTTAATTTTTTTTGCATACCTAATAAGGTTGATTGTGCGGCCATATTGTTATTTAACACCAGACTGTACCACTTTCATTGCAAATGAACTATTTCTTTCTTTAAAAGGTCACGAAACTTAGTTAAAAAAAAACAATTTCGAAAAAAAAAAATCCAATAATAAATCTCGAATCCGTTAGTCTTTATATCAGCCAGGAAGTTAATAAAGCTTAGATTAAAGATCTCGGAATTACAACTGACACCGGCTCGCGAGAAACGACGGACAGGCAGACAGACAGGCGGCTAATTAGTTGTGATACGACACCGATGCTCTGCGCCTTTAGCACGATTTAAGTTAGCGACTGGTTAGGATTTTGTTTGAATTTTTAGTTAAATTTATTGGTAGGCTCTTACTAGATGTTTCCCGCAGCTCCGCCTGCGGTATATAGCCTATGTTACTCAGGGTGAATGTAGCTTTACAATGGTGAAAGAATTTTTGAAATCGGCACAGTAGTTTTTAAGTTTATTCATTACAAACATACACACAAAAATACAAATCTTTCCTCTTTATAATATTATAAGTGTAGACAACACAAGTCTTGAACCTAATTTGGGGCTAAGTCAGTCTGTGTGATGAATATTTATTTATGGAGTAAACGTTGTGTTTTAAAACTGTTTTTATAACATTAAGTTGGCATATAGGCATACTGCCTATCTCACGGAAAATGTTTACAGTAGTAGCCTATGGGTATGCAATACCAGAATTTATTGCATTATATTATAGAAATAACAACTGAAAGAGATTTCGGAAGAATTTTAAAGGTGCTATCATCAGGGTTCAAGTGCCCTTTATGTCAGTTGTATAATTGCCTAGTAACATTAATAGTACACTGGTTACATACTCGTGCATGAGTTCTATAAACTCAGCAATGTTTTATATTTATTATTATTTACGTCCGGTCAACCGGCTTGACGTTAATTCCCCATAAAAATAACTATTAGGTAGGAAAATAATTTACACATTAAATTCTTCACAGAGAAGAAATAAAAGGGGTCTCAGCTACCAAACTCGGTTTTTTAAATGGCTTGAGACGCAACAGGAAAATCGCAGTATCATGATTTAGGAGTAAAGATATACCTTTCCTAAAATAACGTTCTAAAGTAAAACTATACTGTGGTTTGGTTATACATACAAAAATAAAAAAGCATGCCAGTAGCTGTTAACACCACATTTCAGAAGACAGCGGGTTTACTTTAAGATTAAGGTGTCTCGTTTCTGTTTTAATTATCAGCCTCACAATGAGGACCACATGAGTTAGTAGACACACAGAGTGCTATTAATTTAATGATATTTTTTATTTACATTGCAAGAATACATTTTTAGTGACTATTTCACATAAAGTATGTTTAGGCAGTCGCTCCAATGTACTAATCAGTACTGCCAAATCTAGGACCATGATTAAAGCGTACCCAGAGCTCCGAAGCGTAAGCTGAGGACGCAACTAGGAATACACGCTAGGATGAAGAAGATTTTATATAAAGTTACTAATTGACACAGGCACATAAAAATCAGCATTTAAAAAAAATCATCCAAATAAAGATGGAAGAACTGACAAATTTGGAGCGACTTAAGAATCCTGTTGCCGCTATGTCATCCATACTAATATTATAAATGCGAAAGTCTGTCTGTCTGTTACGCTTTCATGGCCAAACCGCTGAACGAATTTTGATGAAATTTGGTATGAATATAGTTGAAAACCCGGGGTCAAACATACTTTTTGATGCAGGCGGAGCTGCGGAAAACAGCTAGTAGTCTATAAGGCAACTTATTTAATCGTAGAAGTCGTCAGAAAAACAAGCAAACATTGTGGACGCGAGGATTTCGCAAAATCACTTTAAAATTATATGCACGAGGGCTGCAGAACTATTAACAATTGCAAGCTGTTGAGTTACTAATTTTTGTCAAGTTAAACATACGCAAAAATTTGTTTAAATCACAATATCTCAAATTTATAGTACCAATTCTACTTAGTTCTTAGTTATTTTACTTGATTTTTGTTGTAATTGTACAATTAATATTAGGATTTAATAAAAATTTACTAATAAAAACCTAAAACTAATTAAAATAAAAAAAAAATCTTAAACTTTATTTAACTTAAAAATAAATAAAATAAAAAATAAAAATGTTGTTTATTGCTACACAATTACAAGTTTTTACAATAAACATGCAAAAGAAGAAAGAAATAAAAAAAAGAAATAAAGATAAATAGCAAAGTGTAGCAAAGGAATGCCTCAGCTTGTGTTACCCTAGCCTCGACTGAAGTAACGCTGTTTTTCAGGCATCCCCACTCCCTGAGGTTAAAGTATGGGAGATATAGGTGAAGACGTGAGTCCCCAGAAGATGTCCTTAAAGACTGAAGTGACCTTATTATTAGATATATATATATATATAGAAGATAAAAATTAGATATGTATAAAAAATAAAAAGAACTTTGTTTACTAACACAAAAAGTGATGAAGTTTTACTATTCAACGTATCTTTACTCACGCCGCCGACTGCACCCATGCATCGGTACAATGCAACCCGAGCTCATCTCAAATTAATTGAACGCGAAGGCGTTAGCCTGACAATTCATTCATTAATTCATTCAACATGACGCGCCGTAATTACAAGCAGACTGACTAATTTGTTCAATTTTGATTGACGGCCACAAAAAGACCGCTTTAGTATAAGTTTTTGGTGTTAAAATAAAATATGATAAATGCTGGTGGTCTCCTACCAATTTACCAAGTTGTTTAAAATTGGTTTGTTTGTAGGCTGTGCAAAGTATTTTCATGATATAATGCCAATTCATATTTCAATGATGTTTTCCTATAAATTAATAAATTTCATCCATTATCTCAGAAAGTTCATATGAAAATAAAAAAAATACCTATAGTTTTAGTACAATTAGCGATTCTAGCTAATACTTTTTTGATACAATCAATTTTGAAACTTGATACTAGAAAAGAAATATAACAAAAACTTCGTGCACCAACGAATAAAGCTAATTTTTTACAAAAATTATTGGGTCAAGTTTGAAGTACTGAACATTTTCTTTAAAAAAAAATTTGCTGTATCAAAAATCATCCTGAATAATATAAAGCTTGATTCACACTATAAATACATTGACAACATCACTATCACATCCGGGTCACCTGATACCCACACCCGGGCGTGCAAATGGCTTTATTATCCGGCTCGTAAGGTTTAAGGGCCACCTGTGAAGCCTTCGGTATTTGGGCATGTGTTATGTGCGCATTATCTGTCCATTCAATGGATGTGTGCGAGTTTTAGTACCTATTACCCATTGGTTGTAATGTGAACTTTGTTTGAACATATTATTCAGGTATTTGGAAAGGTAGGTAGGAACAAAAAACTAAATCTATTTTCTTTTTAAAAACTAGACAAATATGCTTACGGACAGCTATATGGAAAGCATCGATAGAAAACATACAGTATCGTAGCCTGTTCGCTTTATTCAACTGTAGAGTTGGTGGTAATTAAGCAATAGTTATGAGAATAGTAGAAGAATGGTGTCCACATTCATGGCTCTTGCGCTTTTTTTGCGCCTTACTTAAATTACAGTTTTTCAATCGTCCATTCCATCTCCAAAACATTTACAAATTGTAGACTTCAAAATACATACAAGGATTAAAATAAATTTTCATGGAAATGGCACCCACATCGCCTTTTTTCCATCAGTGTTACCTTGAAAATAACCCAACAATTCCCATAGTACAAAACATCCTTAGAGCACCCTCGGTTGGTAAAACTACTAAAAAATGCACAAACACTCTCCAGAAGTCCTTGGCTGGAGGGGTATGAAAATTTAAGCGGCAGCGGCCGGTTACAGGTGGCCGGTAAATTCCGGTGAACTCCGGCGGAATCCGGCGCGAACCGGATAATACCGGTATTACTATGCCCGGGGCGCGCGGCTCGCGATATTTTAATGTTGCCTCCTTATCCGCCTCGCTGGCACTTCACTTCTTTCTTGTGGTCTTGACTTTTCGCTGGGAATTTTTCAAGACGCTTACATTATGATTTCGCGGGATCTTGGCTTGAGACGTCCAATTTTGTCAATGGTTTTGTGAAATAAATTTCTTTATTTATTATTTATTTTTCTTTGGTATTTGAGCTGAATGGATTTACGAGCGACTCTGTCGATTATTATCTTGTTATATTTTTGGTAAAGATTTTAAAAAAGCTCTCTTCCTCCAATTATGTAGCTCTACAATCTCCAACATTTATAACAAAACAAGCCTTAAGCAAACACCCGCCATCAAAATTACCGAACTTTTTTCATGTTAGTAAGAACATACCTACTCGTCATCCACAAGTCACTAAAAGTAGCTTTTGGATTTAAAAGACCCAAGATGAGAGCCCTCATGAATAAGGAAGCAATTTCTTTAAGTCTTTACAGTCTCTCAAATTCCGGGCTTATGACCGTAGACATTAGGTACTTCTGACCTATCATTATTAACCCCTGTACCCCTTTGGGTTACTTTTAATATGATTACACTAAATTGTTTTTCAGAATGAGGTGTTTTTATAATTAGGCTTGCAATTGCCATCTTATGCTTCTACTACTACTCATGCCTTTACGGCTGCATCCTTGGCTGATTGCCTCGGAGCCCAGGATCCGCTTTTTTACTTTTTAGCCTCCATTTAGCCCGATCTTATCCGCGACCAATACTCTTAGATATTTCAGGCTGCCTAACTCTGGCACAAACGGGTTTACAGGTACATAACGGTTTTAGCCTGCAGATATGCCATTACACTTAGCGCTAATACGTCCCTTATTTACAATGGAAATCCAAATCATCTGAAGTAATATAAGTTTTTTTTATACATTTCGAGTAGGTTACATGGCCCATCAAACTTGTACACGGTGTCAGATCTAACAAATTTTTTTTTTTAAATCCTTGAACAATCATAATTAACCAGATTGATTACTTTAAGTTCATGTTCTTTCTCATAAAAATAATAACAAATCTAATAGGGCGATGAAACAGACTAGAACTTCTCAAGTACCTTAAAGAGGCAGCAATTACCCTATCTTAATTACTCTGCAAACTTTACACGCCTCCACAGCCTCCCCCAAAGTACGGTCCGCCAAGAAATTGGTTCACCACTTGTATTACTGACTTATCCGAGCTAGCGAGATTCTCCACTTATTCAAAGGTAAATTAACCATTTCAAATTTTACCACCAATACTAATTAAAACCCTGTTGGTTGTCGGGTAGAAAAATCCTTTTAAGCCAGAAATTTATATATTTTGTTTCATTTTTGTAGCCTAAGTTGTCTTTAGCTTCCCACGCACCTCTGTCAAGTGCAGTTTGGTGCAATACACTGTAGAATTAGTCCAGATCTGCCCGCCATCTTTTACGTGCTCTTTCTCTCTAGGTCTACGTACCTGAGTTTATTTTATTATGTTTTAGTTAAGAAGTTGAATAAATAACATCCATTTTTAATATGACTAACGAATATAAAGTAAGTAAAAAGCTATCCTCACATCTATTATTGAATACAGGCGTGTTTTACAAACTTTACGGCGGGTCCTTAAGGGGTCGGTACCCAAACAGAGCCTGAAATCCACAAAATCCCGGTCCCGAACGTGACCCCGAACTTGATTTATTCCCAACGGGTTCGTCCCTGACGTGTTGGTGGTTAAAAGTCTAAATGTCTTAAGACTGATGAGTATAGACGTGAAATTAGCTCTCTCGTAGTTCCATGCTTCGGAAGGCACGTTAAGTCGTTGGCCCTAGCTGTCATTTCGCAGTCGTTAAAGGAACCACGTCAGAGGCCGAAAGGCGGTTTTGAAAAACTCTGTCACTAGGGTGTATGATCGATTGATCAAGTAACCCACTCGATATAAATGAATGAATTTCTTGTAGAAAATTCATAAAATCAGATGACTTTTTAACCAATTCATGTATGTATGGAGTTTTCGTGCTGTCGTGAATCATTTTGGCATGGAAGGGTACAGTGCGAGGCGATAAATAGTAAGTTGTTGTTTCTAAGATAAATAATTGTCTAATAAAAGTTTAATTTCGTCATGTGTACCGTGACTCCTCAGAAGGTGGTGGCGAAAAATCAGTGCTAGTCATGCTTGCATGTCTAGCGTAACACTGAGCCGCCACCTATTCAGACGTTTGTCACGAACTTTATCTATCTTGTACTTTGCTTGTACGACCTTTCCTGTAAGTGATGGATCTATCAATAAAGTTTATCAAATTCTATCTTTATTTGTAAAAACTTTACAAAACATTTAACATTTCCATGTCCTGCAAAACTGCTTACGTTGTATCATGTTGTTGTCAAGGATTGTTGTTGTTCACTTTGATAGCAGGGTATACAGGGTCGATTGACCAAGATATCCACCCGATATGAATAAATGAAGGTTCTGTTTTACTTATATAGGAAAAACCATCTAATGCTTAAAGGCAATTAAATTTCATTGGAACGTTAGTGTCCAAAACTTTGTAATGAAGGCTCAGATGCTTATCATTTAGAGCAAACTATGCTAATCCATGCAAATAGTTTGCACTAGCTTCGGCGCGCGACTCCGCCCCACAGCAGCATATACAGTTTCAAGGGACGCATAATTTTGGGATAAAAAGTACCCCTAATTCTGATTGGGGTAAAGGCAGAAGTTCAATATGAGGCCTTTTGTCGCCCAAAACTTTTTCGATTAGATCGTGGGTTAGAGTGATAAGCATTAAATGCAAATTATTTACCTTTTAAGATTATTTTTTAACACTATGTACAGTCGGAAGGATAAACCTGAACCTGACTGAGGAGGGGGGGGGGGCTCCTTCTGTCATAACGGTGAGTATGGTAAAGGGGTTATATTTATCTACCTCTGTACAAACAGGCCCATGGCTTACCTAGATACAATATATCTTTATGAGAAATGCAATCAATTTTTATCAGAAACTTAGCGGAGTTCAAGAAAAGTCTGAATTACCAGATTACCTCATTATTACTTTTAGTTTTAAAGTCGAAAAACATATGGAGCTTAAAATATTAAAACACTCTGAAAGTCTAGAAAACTCTAGTTGAAATTTAAAATTATATATTTTCAATTATATTGCAAAAGTTTTGGAAAAATTATAATATATATAGCTAAACAAAATAATCAACATTGTTTCAAAAATTTATGTTGTAGCAAATGACTCGAAAACGAGGGACTAACTTTTAATAATCGTTAGCAATACAAAATTAAAGTTAGAGAAACAGTTATTAAACTCCACGCTGAAAACTAACTGTTCACAAGTTATTTCAGAACATTTATATTTCGAGCTGGACAGCTGTATAAAATAAAATGAATACAGATATTAAGCTTTGTAGAGTATGCTTCGTCTCAGTGATTAAAACCATCAACTAGGCATTGTTATGCAAGTGTTTTGGTGGTCGTGGGTTCAAACCACAAGGGAAGCATACTTTGTACAGTCTGGCAGATTATCCTGTCACAGGTTTGAATCACTTGATTTGTAGATAGGTCAGATGACAACCAGTATACATTCTGTTAACAGGTATACAAGAGGACAATGTAGGCTGAAATTTGGTTGAACATTCGAATATATGATACCTTCATACTTCCAAAGTTTTCAAATCAAATAATTTATTTAGCATATTTTTCAACTGTGTTTACGGTGGTTTGCTTTGATTTTCATTATTTCAGTATTGTCAAGTAGAAGCAAACCAAAAGACTGGGTCGCTATTCTATCGTTCTGAATACCATTCAGGTCATTTTTGGCACCCTGTAACTTCGTTCAGGGTAATATAATTTATCATGAATTTATCTTATACAATTTATTTCAGATTACGCAGTGTTTATTAAACTTTACTTATGTTTAATTTAGAAGCTTGCTCTCTGCTCTCGCGTTCTTTTGTAACAGAGGGCGTAGATAGCGGAAATGAGGTGTGCTTCCGCCAGACCTCTGCTTCCGGTAGCGCGCTTCCGGTCGGATTTCACTAGCCATTGTGGTTCGTTAGGTAGTCATGGTGAAATGTATGGATGAGCGTCATTATACCATTAAAATCTTTTCGTTTAATTTTGAATGGTAGTCACAGTTCTAGAGATAGTATTAATTAAATTAACCCGTATAGTCATTCATTCATATCAAACGGGAAACATGGTCAATCTACTCTGTGAACCATGGTGTCAGAGCTTTTTGGAACCGCCTTTCGGTCTCTGGCATAGTTCCTTTAACAACCCTCTAGAATATGCCAAATTCTGTCTTACACCGATGGCCCCCCATTGGTGTCATGATTTTAGATCCTTACCTATCTAAATACAACCTCAGATTAACTGCCTTCTATGAGGATATAGAAATGATTCTAGTGGTGACCATTCCTACTGTTTGTTTGTTACAAACACGCATACCACGCTAGGCATCGAGTTCCAAGTTAATTATGAGTGTAAATATCCCCTATCTTAGCTAAAGGAAGGGCGTTCAGAAAGAAAGAAACAAATGGTTCCAATAGCTAAAACTGGCTAAATTTTTTTGGTGATTTGCCTGCGGTAGATTTCCCTGTGAAAAATATCGGGTTTCCGTGAAAAATGGCGCATTTGTAGGGATTTATTTCGGTCACTTTCTTGCGTGGTTTCCTTTAACCTGGGTCTGCGTGAATAAGTCTTGACAGTTTTTTTCATCAATTTCGAAAAAGGTAAAGCATAGCTACTAGTTTACTAAGCTACATATTTCTGTTACTGCTTTAACAACAAATACTAAAAATCAGAATAAAATAATGCGATTATGGAATGAATGCCATGGTTTTCCCTAGCGACTATAACATGGGAACTTTCAAAAAGTCCGAAAAATCTCCGGTGTTGCAGGCGTTCATAAGCTACGGTAAACACTTACCATCAGGTGGGCCGTACGCCTGTTTGCCTACTTAGGTGTATAAAAAAAATCTCGTTTTATGCGATTTTTATAGATAAATGTACGGAAACCTACATGCGCGAGTCCAAATCGCACTTGACCGGTCTTTTTGTCATTGTATTGTTTTTCTTGCTTGGTGCAATTTAGAGCATTTTTATTGTCTTCTGTTAAAACTATAATGTGCCTCAAGCTCAAGGTCGCCCAGAGAGCTATGGAGAGGGCGATGCTTGGTGTTTCCCTACGAGATCGAATCAGAAATGAAGAGATCCGTAGGAGAACAAAAGTTATCGACATAGCCCAGCGGATTAGTTCTTTGAAGTGGCAGTGGGCGGGACACAAAGCGCGGAGAACCGATGGCCGATGGGTCAGAAAGGTTCTCGAATGGCGATCGCGTAAACGCAGCTTTGGACATCCACCGACCAGATGGTCAGATAACCTGAAAAAGGTCGCAGGCAAACGCTGGATGCAGACTGCTGCAAAACGATCATTTTGGAAATCGTTGGGAGAAGCCTATGTCCAGCAGTAGACTGACTGCGGCTGAAATGATGATGATGAATACTATACACTTGTGTTTTATTTAGTACATCACCAACAAAATAACTTCAATTCATTCCCACCAACGCATTGTTATTTCTGTCTCCCTCGTCACTCCAACAACCCAAAGCACATGTAAAGTTGTCAGAATATCCAATTGCACTGGGAAAATGTCAACAATATCGCATTACCAATAAATTGTTGGACAAAAACCATTGATAATAAAGACCAAAATTCAATATCTTGAACATTTAACACTTGAATTACAAAATTGATTTGCATCTGTAAAAATATTTTAACTCGTATTGTATTGCAGTAAGGTTTGATTTCTATGTTTCGATGTTTTGTATCGTGTGTCGGCGTTTTGTATCGTGTATATTTTGCCTCGAAGTTTACGAGCTGATACAGAATTACGCAAAAAGAGAAAGAAAAGATTGTTTTATTGAAGGTGACAAGTGATGAGAGCGGAGCGTTGGAATGGACTAACTTAGACCTATTTGTGATTACTTCCCAACTGCGGCATAATGTAGCTATGTCAGCCCAGTGTCTTCAATTATATTCATACCAAATTTTATCAAAATCAATTTAGTTCCAGCGGTTTGGCCGTGAAAGCGTAACAGACAGACTTTCATACTACTAATATTAGTATAGATATGGAAGTATGCATGCAACCATCTTTGATCTCAGTATGAACATCTTAGGTTCTCGGGAAGAAGGAAATTATTGTCGGTTTGTCCATGAATGAGATGGCTGTCCAAAACTATATCTCTTGTTCTCTTGACACGGTGTTCAGTTGAAGGGCGGTTCCGAAAACTGTGATACCGGGGTGTACAGGCTCGATTGACTATGAATGAATGAATAAGAAGACACATTTACTCCAATCGCAAATGATATGATTTTTTAACTTTCAATTCATTTATTTCTCTTCGAATAGCGAACCTCCTTTCACTTATACCACAACATATTATTGTGTCTGCAAATTGCGTGGAGGCAGGCACACATAAAATCAAAAATAAAATGCGTAACAGAATAACACATTAGAGAACTTTATCACACGCAAAAAGGACTATACAAACACACAAACATTAATGAAATGTATTATATATGCAGCTACGGACAAGATTTTGTAATTGACAAATTAAAAATCTACCTGGGATCTGTCGAGAATTTTTAATAATGAAATTAGTTTTAAAAGTTCCTCACTTTATGAAGGACATCCTGGCTGGTATAATTCATTCATTCATACCGAGCGAGTCACATGGTCAATAGATTAAACACTAGACGCTTTTGGCCTCTGACGTGGTTCTTTTAGCGACTACTAAATGGCAGCCGGGACCAACGGTTTAACGTGCCTTCCGAAGCACGGAATCATCATTATTATCAGACAATCAGGTGATTCAAGTCTGAAATTTTTTTTATACAACTAACTAGGCAAACAGGCGTACGGCCCAACTGATGGTAAGCGGTTGCCGTAGCTTATGAACGCCTGCAACACCGGAGTTGTGACGAGCGCGTTGCCGACCTGTCCGCTGTCAGCACAGCGACCCCTCTGGAGCCTGGCGACCCTACTCACCAGCAGGAACACAACACTGCATCGCAGTGTTATTTGGCTGCGGTCTTCTGTAGGGTGGAGGTACTTCCACAGACGGACTATGCCTTACAAAATGTCCTACCTCTCTTAAAAATACCCTTTTAGTATTACCCTTGGAAATCGAAACCACGACCGCTCCAGTGGAATGTATGACAACTGATAAAATATACGGTAACTGCTAGAATAATGTAGTCTTGTTAAAAATTGCAAGTTTAAAGAGGCACTTGTATTGCTCACAGCTAGGAATCAATGACAGTTGAATTTATAAAAAAAAAGAAAATATGAAGTAGGACGTTTGGGAAATTGGGAAAATGAGAGGCCAACGTACTTGTTCGCCAATTTGATGATAGTGCGCGTGTCCAATAGTCCACGGCTATGGAGTATTCCGTTGTTCGGGCCATGGCTCGACAGACGCGGGGTGGATTGACGGTAAATACAATTATTTTTAAATAGTACTTGATCCCAGGCATTTGGTTTACATAATTACTAAAAATGAATTGTTTGTTTGTTTGTAATAATTTTATTGCACAGAAAATAGCATTACAGTAAATACAAAACTAAAAATAAATGCAACGGCGGACTTGTCCCATATAGAGATCTTTCCCATAGAGAGATCGACCCAGTCAATTGTATGGCTTATTATGAACTGTTCTATCTGGTCATTTGCAGTTTGTCTGGAAAAAAAATCTGCACATTTTTTATGTCCTATGTAGTACTCACTTAAAATATTCAAATATGCATAAATTTAGGCGATAATTGATGGTCAATTCTGATTTATTAGGTGATTTTAGTTAGTACAAGATATAGAAACGAAGAAAGTACGCCATACTTTAATGGCAAAACATAGCGTTCCCTATAATAAATAAAAAAATAATAAAATAAATTTATTTCAGGTAATAAAACCCATAATAAATTGTACAACAATAATTAATTAAAAGTAAATTAAATTAAAATATATATATATATATATTTACCCATTAAAAATTATACTATTATCTGTAACAACTGCATGTTCATGTGTATCTATATTTGCAGAAATAAATTATTTGATTTGATTTGAAAGCTCCCGAGCTAAAACTGATTTTTCCTAGATGCAAATTATGTTTTAACATTCTCGTGACTAATAATAGTGGAACCACATTTGGTTTGCTCTCAGGCACAGTGGGCTGTCGATTTGATTGATCGCTAATTAGGTCGTTAAACTCTTAATTCTAGTAATTTCAAATGACTGAACTGTTTATTTATTTTTTATACTTTATTACACATAGAGATGGGCAGCGGGAAGAAATTCAAGAGGCAAAAAATGAAATGCTAGGGGAAGAAAAGTAAGAAAAATAATTAATTTCCATTTATTCCCGGGAATTTTTAAAATTTTCCGGAATAAATGGTAAAGTTAATGACAAAGCGAATGTGCAGTGCCTGGTCAAACCAGTGTCCTCAAACGAGGCGCCGTGCTTCGGACGGAACGTTAAGCCGTTGGTCCCGGCTGCCGTTAGATGGTAAAGGCTCCACGTCAGAGGCCGAGAAGCGGTACCGAACAACTCCGACACCAGGGTGTACGTGGTTGATTGACAATGTAACCTTCAAGAAATGATGATGATGAGGCGCCATAGCTTAAGTATTAACTTAAGCTGGTTATTATTAGTAGATTATTAAACCTAAATATTGTGTGAAAAATTATAAATGAAATTATTATTTTTTAATAATAATAGTTACAATTCCCTTATAATTAAAACAAATGCGAATTTTATTTTAACATTAAACTAAGTACTTACACCAGCCTGATTCTTGGGGAAGGTTAAGCTGAAACTACGGGCATTTTAATAAATCCTAGCAATTATAAGGAAATTTTATTATTATAACAAAGGCATTTGTTGAATAAGTACTAGAAATTATTTGTACCTAAAATGCTAAAACTATATAAAACAATTCCATTTCAGTTTCAAATCTCATTCGTTTTTATTCTTTGGTTGGCACCTTTGTACTAGTTCGAGTGGCAGTGGTGCCAACATGGAAGTTTGAACGATTTCTTTGAGTGCCAACCTGTTTGATGTGAAACGGAATGGCGGAGGTGAAACAGTGAAAATTGTCAGCTGCAGGCTTAGCCTTTGATTGATTGTTGGCACTCGTAAAAATGGCACAAAACTGGTAAAATAAAAGTTTTGCGCGCGAAAGTAGGCAATGAAGGTAGTTTCTTTTGGTAATCAAATTCTTTTGTATTTGTAATACAATGATATACTTACAATTTAATAGTACATTGTTCACCGAGGAAAGAAAGTGACTGATTATTAACGAGGGCGTAGTTTATATTTATTTAATACTTAAAAACGCAAAAGCAATCAGCATCATTTTGTATGAAATCTGATAACTTTTTATTTAAATTCTGGTATTCATTCTAAGATTTATATCTGTAGATGTCAAAAAAAAAAACAACAAACAGGCCAGTAATGGATTTTTATAAAAAAATTCCACACTGTAAAACAGGTCAGTAAAGGATTTCCATACAACTTTTCCGCCCGCATTTTGGCGAGAAGAATGACGTAGTTTCTACCCCGTCCTTGAGCAAGTAAGTGTGTACTTTCCGAGCTTACTTTTATAGCACCAAAAAAAGAAAATAATAACAGAAACACATTAACAAAAACAGTGGTACAAAGGCGGACTTGTTGCTGAAGCAATCTGTGCTTACCTACTTCATACAATAAATTAACTCATAAAACGTGCATTCCATGTATGCATGCCTTTGTCGTATATATAAAAAACACAAGAAGAAAAATACCTGAAAATACACAAAAAGTGCCTGAAACGAGTTAAATTTATCTTTATTTAACTTGTAGAGCCATGACATAAATAATTCTAAGTATCAGCCAGTATTAACAAAATAAAAATTGTCTTGCCGTTGGAAAAACACAAAATACCATCAGTATATAGTCTTTTGAATAATTGGGCATGAAAACGGTATCTTAAAAGGGCAAAGTGCCACATACTCACATGAACCAGAGACAAGACTTGCGTATCGGAGCTCCGTAATTTTTTACGCGGCGATATCGCTGATTTACGGCCTGCGTGCGAAGCGATCTGGCAGAGTCGAAGAGTCAAGTTCCTTGGTAGGGCTGCTATCTTTCGACAAGGCATTATGAAGATATGGCTACTGAATGAAAAACAATATTTTAGGTCTATGATACATTATAATCAATATTTTTGACAGTCGCAGAGAAATGCGTGTTAATGACCTAAAAAGCAACGATGCTGAAGATTTGGCGAAGTGAAAAAAAGGGTAAAGCGGACCTTAGGGTCCGAAGTGACCAGCTAAGAATGCAACCGGGAAAATATTCAGTGGAAGAGGACATGATTATGTGTGTTCTAAACTATTTTTTTTATACAACAAACAGGCGTACGGCCCACCTGATGGTAAGTGTAAATATGTAAGTTTTAATCTTCATAAAATGATTTTTTTGTTTCTCCTGGTTGCATCGTTAACCCATGATCACTGTCCTTTTTTTTCTTCAAATGACACGATCTCTCCTTGGTTGTGAGACAATTTTTCTTCTACTGTCAAGCCAACCATCATGATAGTTGGAGAAGATAATGGATAGAAGTCCCAAAGGAGGATAAGTGGCCTAGAATTTGCCTGCAACCAACCTTTTTCAGGTCATCTGACCATGGTATCCAACACTGAGCTTGCTGGGCGCGGCCCAACCACTCTCTGCCCCTAACTTAAATATTAACGTCATAATAAATTTTCTAATGTCATAATATTTTTTTTGTAATGTAATAATTATTTTTTCACAAAAATAGCAACCCTATTCGAAAACGCTCAAGTGGTTCCGCGTGTTGAGGATTAGATAACGGCGCACGGAGCTTTAATTGCCGTTTGCAAAGAATCAACATTGGACATTGTTGTTTGTTCAATATTTTGTATGATAAAGACTGGATTTATTTGAAGCTGCACTCACGAATCAGAAGAATTAAAGAACTGGCAAGTGTTAGGGAAGAATGGAAAAAGCTCCACTTTTTGTGAATGAACAATTCGCGAATTAAGTCGGAGGCGTAGTAGGTTTAATAAGAAAGGTTTTTTTTAGTAAAGGGTTTTACGGCCATGGATACAAGTCCTAAGCCCTTCTTAATGTTTCTATCTTCTTCAGTCCTACAGTGTGGTTTCGTCAAGTCCTAGTCAAGTCTAATAGTCTAGTCGGTACCTAGTCAAGTCTTGTCAGATGAATCAGCCAAGTGAAATGGTAGAAAAACTGCACTTAGCGATTACTAGGAGCTTTTGGCAACAAGTATAAAAATTACATAAATCAAACACTGTATCACTCCCCAACACTCGCGCTTATTCTCGAACACTTTGTGAATAATACACCATTATTATACAAACTCACAAAAAAACATCAATTTTGGAAAATAAAATACAGCGCTGAAACCGCTCTTTTTAGCTTCCCGTCGAAAGTCTAAGAAAGGTTTATTTATAGTTTCTAATGAGTTTTTTTTTCAGATCCGATTAGATTCGAACAAAGTTGTGCCAAAGAAATTTGAATCTTGAACACACTGCAATAAGTCAAATAATGTTTCGGCTAGTTCCTCCCCGATATTAAACACGTGTTTCCTATCGGGGCGCCTATGGTTGACTCCGGATCTTCAAATAAATTAATACCAAATTACATCAAAATCAGTTTAGCGCTTTAGCCGTGAAAGAGTCAAACATCCATCCATATTACAATACGTATTCACAAACTTTCGCTTTTATAATTTACTAGCTATTTCCCACAGCTCCGCCTGCGTCAAAAAGTAGCCTATGTTTGACCCCGGATCTTCAACTATATTCATACCAAATTTCATCAAAATCCGTTCAGCGGTTTGGCCGTGAAAGCTTAACAGACAGACAGACAGAAAGACAGACAGACAGACAGACTCTCGCCTTTATAATATTAGTATGGATTAGAAAAAAATTACAAACTTTTACTAAATATTTTGGTAAAATTTTGTCTTAATCATCGTAGTGCGATTCCCAGTTACGTCTTTCGATGCTTGCTTTGTTATTTGTATCTATAGAACTTAAAGTTAATTTGGTTCCTATTAACAAAACGGAAGATTAATTTTAAATTATAAGACAGATTAGTCTGATTTAGTCTTGAGCCATGGACAATTTAATGCGCCTTCTTTTTCAGAACATGACCTTTTGTTTACCTCTTTTAAGTTACGAACCTCGCGACCTAAACACAAATATGTATTACGTCGAAACTTTGGGTCGATTAATTGGGAGGAATTTTGGGCCGATATCCATGAGTTGCACTGGGACTCTATTTGTTCTATTCCGGATGTTAATTGTAAACTAGACACCTTCAATTCTTTTCTCCTTTCAGTTTATGACAAACATGCACCGGTGGAACAAGTTAGGGTCAAACATTTTCCGGCTCCATGACCTGAATTGAAACAACTTATGGCTAAAAGGGACAAGTTCAGGTTAAAATTGCGACGTTATAATTCTGAGGAAAACAAGGAGAAATATGTTTATTTGCGGAACCTTTGTAATAAACGTTGTAGGGACGCTAAAAGGAAACACATTCATAATAAGGTTGAGAATCGTTCTCCTAATAAGCTATGGAAGTTTCTTAAAGGTATGGGTGTGGGTAGGCAGGCTCCGGACAACAATATTGCTTTGAATATCAATGATCTGAATAAATTTTTCTGTTCTACTACTTCTGTTCTTGCACCAAATGCAAAGCAAAAAACACTAGCTGATCTGCACACTGGTCCCATATCAAGTTGCCCGGAATTTAAATTTGATCCGATTACTGTAGACGATGTTGTGAAAATTTTTGGCAGCCTTAAATCCAATGCGATTGGTAATGACAACGTATCCCTTGAAATGTTGAGACCGATAATAAAACTGGTTGCACCTTTTTTAGTTGACATAATTAATAGTTCACTGTCTTCAGGCATATTTCCGTCTGCATGGAAATATGCGCATATAATTCCTGCCTAAAGTATCTAACCCTTCGTTAAATTGTCACTTTCGACCAATTTCAATTCTTCCAGTCCTTTCCAAAATTATAGAACAGTTCGTCCAGCAACAGCTATCGAAACATCTAACACACTATAATTTATTAAGCCAAAATCAGTCGGGTTTCCGTTCTGGGCACAGCACTACAACAGCCTTGTTGAAAATTACGGATGACATTCGTTATAACATTGAGGAAAAAGAACTAACTGTTCTTGTACTACTTGATTTCTCAACTGCCTTTAATATGGTTGACTTTGATATAATGTTAGGTGTTCTTAAGTCTTTAAATTTTTCTTGCTCTTCAATCAATTGGTTTTCCTCTTACCTTTTGGGTCGCCATCAATTAGTTAAGTGTGATCGACGTAAATCGGATTGGTGCGAGTTGGCAACTGGAGTCCCTCAAGGTGGAGTACTTTCTCCTATACTTTTTTCAATGTTCATTGATGGCATCACAAAACTTCTTTCCTCTTCATTTCACCTTTATGCAGATGATCTGCAGATATATATGTCTGCTCCTCTTGATGACTTTGATCGTGCTATTGCCGTCATTAATTCTGATCTTAATATTATTACATCATGGTCACGCAACTTTGGACTTAAGTTGAATGCAAATAAAACTCAAGCCATTATTATCGGTAGCTCATATTTCATTTCTAAATTTAATTCTTTATCTTTTTCTAATTTCGTTCTTGATGGTAATATTATTCCTTTTTCTCCTAGTGTTAAAAACTTGGGCATTATATTTGATCAAACCCTGTCCTGGTTACCACAAATTAATGATGTTAGTCGTAAAATGTTTGTAGCTCTACATTCATTACGACGTCTGCAAAATTTTCTCCCTTTTCAAACCAAAATATTATTAGCGCAGTCTTTGTTGATACCTATCTTAGATTATGCTGACGTTGCTTACTTGGATCCAACGGAAGAACTTTTAAATAAATTGGAGAGGCTGCAGAATCAGTGCATTAGATTTATATTTGGATTGCGTAAATTTGACCATATTTCGGAATTCCGTAATAAGCTAAAGTGGTTGCCTATTAGATTACGTAGAAACGTTCATATCTTGTATCTTCTTTTTAAAGTTCTCTTTATCCCTTCTTCTCCTATCTATTTAAATGAAAAATTTTCCTTTCGTCGGATTGCTGACCAGTTACGCTCTGCCGGTAACCCTACCCTTGACGTGCCGCCTTGTTCATCACATTCGTACTCAAAGTCGTTTGCTGTTGTGGCAGCTAAGCTTTGGAATTCGCTTCCTGTAGAAGTAAGGTTGTCACAAAGTTTAAACGCTTTTAAAATAAATCTTTCAAATTCTCCTTTGCTGAACTCAGACATTTAAAGTATAAGCTAGTTACATGGATGTATGTATGTTTATTTATATGTATGTATGATTATTATATATAGGTATGTAGGTTTATTTGATGTATGTGTATATCTATATATTATTTATAATAATATTATATTGTACACACTTCTACCCTTCTGGTAAGCATATCTTCCCCTGTCACTCGCTGGTTGACTGTAAGAGATCCCTAAGTGGGATAAGTCCGCCATTGTACTTATTGTTATTTCATGCTTGTGTATGTAATTATTTGTTTTATTCTGTACAATAAAGATATTACAAACAAACAAACAAACAGATAAGTAGTAGATACGTATTTAACAAAACGTCAGCTAACAACAAGTTTCACGAAATGCCAACGGAAGTGGCACCAAGAAGCTAAATATAGTTGAAATGGAGTAAAATGAGTGGCAGTATTATTTTTTTGTCCAGATTGCCCAGAAGTCAAGTGTCGACACATGCAGCGCTGGCGACGACAAGTGGCATCTGTCGCGACGGACTTTGCGCAGGCGCAGGTAGGCGCCATCTAGTGATGTGATGTGTGTCTTGAATATTATCGATATATGATCTTTTACATGGCTACCACAGTAATAACATTATACAGAAGTGACATATGGGCGTTACACGTTACAGTTAAATATGAATTTAGTAAATTAAACTATTTTAATACGGTTTTATCGCGTTTATTACTTATTTATTTACACCTGACGATAGGTAATAAACGCGATAAAACCGTATTAAAATAGTTTAATTTAATGAATAACAATCGCGCAAACATAAGAAATCATTATGAATTTAGTAGTAATTTCTTTACATGTTTCGGCATCCAGAATTTGGAGTAGAAATATTGGTATAATATAAGATTCGAGACTATTGGTACAAATTATGTTGGTACAGATAGGCACAAAATGTTGATTTGAATCTTAACAGTCACATCAAAAGTTCGGTTTACCATAACACGACAGAAATAAGATTGGAGTCGATAATAAAAAAAGGACTATCACATCACTATTCGTACTAGTAACTTGGCCACTTAAGATGTTTATCGGGAAGAATAGGATTTGTTATTGAAAGATAATAATAATTCTCAGGACGTTTCTGTTTTTACATCCTGATATTCATTTAATATTCTGACAAACAAATTAATTTGGAGGTCGAAAAAAAAACGGGAATCTTTGAAATACGATATTTTTCGATTCCCATCCCTACATCATCATTTAAAAAAATGATATATTTGTTTTTTTATTACGCAAAAAATACATTTACATGTAATAAGTATTCCAAATTTAAAAATCTGAGAACATCGGCTCACAAAGAAAAAAAATTCAAGAATCGAACACGGATGTCATAAGATAAACCCCATAAATATTTTTTTTAGAACAAAGTGTACTACAGATTATCAAGCTGACGTATCTAAGAACTCTTTAAATAATATAAGCAGTTATAGTACGTACCAACAGAGTATCTTTGTCTATATAACCCAGGCACGTGGTTTGACTCAAGAGGTATTACGATCAATGGGTTTTCAGTCGGTCTGTCTGTGCAGTCTGTGTTTGATATTGTGAGGTAAGTCTACAGGAAGTCTGTTATATACACTGGCTCAGATTAACACATATTTGTAGGCCTCTTACTCGGCCCTAGATGTTGCATCTTGCTGGGCCAAATTAGTTTTGTACAATTGACATGAAAGAGGAATGATTTCTTATGTTTTCGCGATTGTTATTCATTAAATTAAACTATTTTATTTGAAATTAAAAAACATTCTAATTTCAATAGAGAGGATGGATGGCAGGTACCGCCAGCTTGGGACCCAGTCATTAACTTATTAAATCGCAAACTCGGAAGCAGACTGCAAGACCCTTAGATACTGTGAGCCAATACTGCGTGAATCGGAATAGTTCCCAATAAAAATTTCAGGCGGTAGTTTGTAATCTTATGACATCAAAGACAAATGTTAACTTAGTCTGCCTGCGACCATGAACGCTGTAAAGTGTTTGAAACGTCAGGTGTAAATAAATAAGTAATAAACGCCATAAAACCGTATTAAAATAGTTTAATTTAATGAAAGAAGAAGTAGGCGAATAGGTAAATTTATATAATGTAGTAATATGTGGTGGTGGATCGCTTTTTAACAGACGTGCTGCTTCCTTGTTTGCCTACTTTGGTAGGTGGTTTGTTTGGTAGGTAACCATATAAAAAAAAACCGACTGCGTTTCTGTGTAATTTAGAAATTTAAAAAACCATAAATATCTGCCATTTTGTTTTTCATATTATTTTTAAATATCCAGTGTCACTCTCGCAGTAAATACGAATCTAACGACACCCTTCAAGCTAAAATCCATTGAGCCGTTTAAGCTGCAGAGCGTGCCAAACAATACATAGATATCTACATACATACTCTCTAAAAACATAACCCTCCTTCTGGGGCAGTCGGGTAAAAACAGTATTTAACAGCACTGACATAACACCCATTTGTAACCAAACTCTAACTTCAACACTAAATAAATCCCACAGACAATAAGGAACCATTTTTGACAAGTGCTTAGACAATGTTGCAGAATTAACACAGAGTGCAAGACCACCCAAGGCTTTAGTGATATAATGTGTACTTACTATATATTATATATAACAGGTTACTATTGGTCAAGTCGGTAAAAAGGGATGGCACCAAGGAGCATTTTACTACTTATGAAACTAAACTGAAGTGCTATTTTAGATCCTATGACTCATAATGTCGAATGATCCTTCGATCACTGATTTTGAGTGAGTCATGGATTTCAGAATAGACTCCTGTGCTACTATCACGAGATTTAGTAGCAATTTCTTAGTTACCTTAATATCCGCCAGAGGTACTGTTCCGGTTTTGAGATCGCACTCGCTAGCGTTCTTATCAAGAAAAAAATAATAAACTAAAAATTAAAATGACAAATTAAATCCAAAAATTACTACAATTTGAGATTTTGAATAAAAGTACGGATGGATTATGAAGTTTCTTAAAATTCAAAAGGAAACGTTACTGTAATTATTTGTGAACGATTTTCCATTGCACTTTATATATAAAAGAAAGTCGTGTTAGTTACACTATTTATAACTCAAGAACGGCTGGACTGACTTGGCTGAAAATTGGTGGGAAGGTAGATTAGAACCAGGAGAAGGACATAGGATACTTTTTATCCCATGGGACGTGACAAAACGTGGTATAAGAAAACGCAACTAAAGGCAATTTATCAGTAAAAAAAACAGTCTAGCCGTTCATTTGTTAACAATGGTATAATAAAACACAACGTCAAAGTGTGACTCACTTAAAAATCGGCGAGTCGAATAATTTTTGCACCATATCGAATGATTGCCATTCGACATATACGTATGTCACACATTTCAAAAATAGGGCTCCAGAAGGGAAAGCATCATGGAAGCGGTAGCTGAGGAAGCATTCCTAAGGAGGGTTGATGTTAGGCAGGCGGCCAGTCGTAAAAACTTGCCAAGTAACAGGAATGGAAGCAACCGGAAGGCATGGAAACGGAAACTGATGACGAAACTGAGGGAGTGTTAAAAAAAATTTAGTAAATATTTACGATTTAATTTCCCCGTGGATGTTATCAGAGTGTACACGAGACGACCAAGTGAAAAGCGACCAGTCGGTCGTCCCAGGTCCCTCTGGAGAGACAAAGTTGTGAACGACTTGGAATTTTAAAAAAATAATCACATTTGATTCCCCTGAAAGTGAACTTGAAAAATCGATCTAATTGCTCTATGGAGCACATCGGTAGACGTACCTATCAAATATATAACCGTTTCGATAGTTTGACTCTGACACTGACATTCACTTTTTTGAAATTTTGATATGCACGAAGTGGCAGATGCATATCCATAGGAGCCAAAAGATATTTTATGTTTCGATCTTCCTTAGACATAAATACTTTCGGTGGCGGGATTCACCACCATATCATGAGATGAATACATATGGCATTCATCAGTTAATAGGACTAGTTGACTCGGCCTAGGGAGATCTATGTAGCCGGTTTTGAAAGAAATGCTGAATGAAGAGGTTAGCTTCAATCTACTACTACATAATTTGTATAGCCCGGACGAAGTCGGGATGGGCTGCTAGTTATTTTTATAAACTTAATAGATGGTTTAGACGGTTCCACTTCGGGCAATTCAGTAGCGAAATTGTCTTTGCAGACACACTCATGGACACGAAATTATTTGCGAGTGTGTGTAAATTTCGTGTTTATGAACTCTATTGGAATGCCTGCACTGGATCCATCGAAACCAGCCCTAAGAGCTTAGATTTAGTAGTTTTGCTAAAGGTCCTTCGATTCGTTAATTTAAATTATCTAATCGCATGGTTCTGACAACCCTACTTGCATTATTGCAGTCACAGTCACCGCGTGGCGTGGGTGAGTTGCTAATGCAACACTGTGACCATGATGAAGAGGAAATTCAGGTCACATTTGTTATGACCTTTTTTTTAAGTTATCATCTTAACTACTTGCTTATTAATATCAAGCCAATGATTTTTTAACAATAACATTTAAGTCCTACCAACCCTTTTCACACTGGTGTCAGAGTTTTTCGGAACCTCCACTTGGCCTCTTTGACATCTGCGACACTGTTGTATCTTATTTTAACTACTGCAGGCAAAGACTATTGCAAAAAAATAAAATATTGCTAATAAGGAACAAAAATATACAATTATAATTATTATTTATTTATAATTTAATTCTATTCAGAATATGAATTGTTAAACATAGGTAAAAAAACAAAAGATTACTTATTATAATTCGTATCATTAAATTGTTTACATGTTCCATAATAACATTTTTTTTATTTCTCAGCGACGAGGTCACCCTAGTGCCGTCTTGGTGACCGGCGCCTGCGCCGACGGACGCACGATGTGACAACAGATTTACACACTTCCACATCCTCAACGCTTTATCATGTGTGTGTCTAATACAAAACGTCAGTTACTTCTAGTTGGAAAGTTAAGACTTATGCCTTCTGTACATGGGTAGTAAACGTGTAGAGTGAACTTGCATAATTCTCTATCAGTTTCCAGTACATAACCAGTTTTAGTAGAATATTGTACATACATAATTTTTTATTTTGTTAGTAGAGTAACAAATTTGGAGTAAATGCCAGAAATGTAAAAAAATTGCTTAATATGAAGGATTTTTACTGTACCCATGTACAGTAGGCTTTATGAATAGGTAACTTTAAATAAAAAGATAAAAAAATATCGCCCTCGCAAGTCGGTAAGGGCCGGCCTCGGAAAATATACTGCGATTTGGTCGCATATTAAAAAAGGGAGATGTCAGGAGTACCCGTAATCGATGAGCGTGTATGACGAGAGTGATGAGCGTAGAAGCGAAGGAAGTCTGTAGGGATCGTAGCAAATGAAAATCCGTAGTCTCTGCCTAGCCCTACGGGAAAAAGGCGTGATGGTATGTATGTAAAATATCGCCCTTCGCATGTAAGATTCGAAGTCCATACAGATATCACTACTGTGAAAAGCCCTATTATACCGGAAGAACCTTTAACTAAAGAGGGGTTAATCGGTACTATTCTGCGTCAGTCCAACGGCCAGATGTTTTGGGCTGAGCTGATGGCTTGTCTAAAAGCTTAATGGAATCGGGACCCAGGGTCAATAAAATTTTTGGGCCAGACCTGAACTCGCACGTTAGAACCCTGGAATTTCAGTCCACAAGAAGGTGCTCGTAAGAGTGATGACCAGCCATTTTGCCACGAGCAGGAAATGATGATGGGCAGGATGTACCTACTTTTACCTAATGCAATGACTGTGACTGCTGGACATCACATTACCAAATTTTATCAAAGGAAACTTTCTAGAACATTTTTTTTATTATTGTAGCGGCGGTAGAAGTACATGACGCACCCTGACAATACTTTCACTGAATAAGCAGTTTCCATGCAACGATATTACTTTTACAAAAGAAAAATTAAAACTTAATACGTTTTTGAGGCAATTACAAAACAATTAACACTTCTAAAAACACTAATTCAGAAACTACTAAAGAGTTGTTTGCCACGTACCGAATTTTTGGTTTACTCGACACAATTTTAACCGATATTTCAATATAATTGCATATGGAGCTTTATTTCCATATAAATAAATTACGAATTATTTTCAACGTATATAAGGAACCGCTAAGAGGAGAGTACTGTACTTGCTAGTTAAAAATAATGCAAAATGCTAAATGAGTCGCCGCCGCCGGTCGGCGGATCGATGTCAATGCTGTCAATCAATATGTGAACGCCATGTTGCAGACACTTAATAGAAGTCAGACGTTTCCGAGTTGACTAGATTTTGACGAGAGTTGAGTTAAAATGTCAAAATGTTTCGAAATGTAGAAATATTATATTAAAATATTATTGAATATATTTTAGATAGATAATTTTATTTAAATATGAATATTTCTTTTATATCTTTTAGTTTTTTTTTTTTTTTATAATTATATGTACAGTTATAAGTAGAAATTGAAAATAAAAGCTGTGTAATCAATATTAAATTATTATATAACGTTACTACTTTACAGTGTTTATTAAATAGTATAATAAACAATCATAATAAAAACCACTCACCAAAACTTATCAGCATCAATTTTCAAACAGCGGTTCCTGAAAAAATAAAGTAACTATATCAAGGATTTAATTTACATACGCATAACAATGTATATCGGTGAATGAATGAATGAATGAATAACCACCTTATTGCACCACGGTTACTTTTGTTAGTAGTAGGGAAACGCCTGAAAAATCTGATGACTTGAAAAAGGTCGCAGGCAGACGTCCAGCAGTGGACTGACTGCGGTAGAAAAGATCATGATGACTTTATTTAATCAACTAGCTTTTTCACGCAGCTCCGCCCTAAAAAAGTACCCTATGTTTGACCTTGGGTCTTCAACTATATTCATACCAAATTTCATCAAAATCCGTTGAGCGGTTTGGCCGTGAAAGCGTAACAGACAGACAGACAGACTTTCGAATCTATAATAGTAGTATGGAGTATGGATAGTAGAATTTGGAAGTATGGATAGTATGAAATAGTATGGAAGTCTGAATACAAGCCAACAAAAGTATGACATAAATATAGACAGAGACGGGGTAAGAGCCTAGCATCCCTAATTACTAATTAGCAAGGCTACTAATTTGCGAAAATCGTTGCCAATTTAAGGGACTTTTCTAAAGAGTCACTTTGTAAAGAGCTGAAAGTTTGTTGTTCGAAGGCTCGTCGAAGTTGGCAGGTGAGAGGTAGGTAGTTATGACGTGCTGTGGCAACTTTATCAATGGAAGTGTTTTATCTCTCTTATAACTTAGGTAACAAAAAAATAGTAATCAGTCAAAATACACCCATGTTACTTCAATGTGATTTTTGAAATCACATTGAGGGACTTTTGGCGGGTAGTTTACAGTAGTTTCGGCGCTGTATTTATTATCCAATTTTTTTTAAATATCTGTGCATAACAATTGTTGATTATTATTCGCAAAGTGTTCGAGAACAAGCGTGAGTGTTGAGAAGTGATACAGTGTCTGATTTATACGATTTTCTTACTTATTGCCAAAAGCTCCTAGAAAAAGTGCAGTTTTTCTACCATTTCACTTACCCTGATTATTTTGACTTGACTTGACTTTAAGTAATCAGTAAAAAACTTTATAGAGCTTTAATATACACATCGTATTCCTAGATTTGGCAGTACTGGTTATTCCCATGGAGCGAAACAGAAACATGGTCAGAGGTGTTTTAGTTTTTAGTGGATGACACTGTTAGATTTTTCAGAATGCCTATGGGCATCTGACACAGGATTACGATAAATCTCTCCCCAGGTGTATGAAACTTTTGGGTTGGGCCTTACTATCACCTCTAATAGCAGGGCAGAAACCAGTGAGTGAACGAGATGGCGCAATACAAGGTGTAAGGCGACATCTCGTTTACTCACTCGTTTTTGCCCTGCTTTTAGAGTTGATGGCAAGGGCGCAATATCCTAAATAAGGCCCCAGTAAATGATGGGAAGATTTATTTTTATTTTTGTGGCTAAAGTTTATTGAGTGAAATCCGCGAGGTCTATGTTCGCGGCGAACAACTAGTATACACAGTGACAAAACATGGTAATTATATTATCATTATTAATTTCGTTAGGTATATGACTCGAAATTTAAAAAAATATATTTTTAACTAACCTAAACTGTCCCACTGCTGGGCAAAGGTCTCCCCCATTCTCTTCCACTCATCCCTCTTCACAGCTACTGTCTTTCATCCACTCCGCTTTTAAAAGATATTGCCTAAAAATACTAGAAATTGAACCTATTATACATCCCGACATATACAAACAATATTTTATGAGATTTAACTGTTTTCAAATTCAGAAAAGCACTTCAGAAAAATTAAACTTATGTTCTCGAGACCAATTAAATTGTAGCACTTATGTCATAAAAACTTCCGAACGAAAACTCGTTGATCGATGATGTAATCATTAATAAAGCTATAAGTGTTCTTAAATAATTAATTTGACTACAAAAACAGTGAAGTCCCCTCGAGTATCGATTGTAGATATAATTGCGATTGCGAGTAGAATCGAGTCGATTGACGACTGTCGTGACTCGCGTCGTTATGTAGTACCCACATCGATTTATTCGTAATTATTGTTATGATATTGAAATTTAATGTGAAAGTCATTGCACTCTACACAATATAAAATTATTTGTAACACCGAAAATGTTAAATATGAGCTAAATAAGAAAAGAGGTAAATCTAGGAGTACTAATATTATAAATGTGAAAGTGTGTTTGTTTGTCCTTCTTTCACGTTAGAACAGAGCAACGGATTGATGTGATTTTTTGTGTGGAGATAGTTGGAGACCTGGAGAGTGACATAGGCTACTTTTTTCCGTAACACAAACAGAATTCCACGCGGGCGAAGCCGCGGCCACAGCTACTAATAATATGTACCTATGTAGCTAGTACAAAACAAAAGAAATAAATACTACGCTTATTGTAATCTCACACTGCACTATGTAATATCATTCACAAGACAACGACTCATAAGTGCCATAACTGATTTAATATTTATTGAAGAATATTGATTGGGACGATGAACCTTTAGTGTGGCCTGATTATAACAGCAATAACATGGAATTTAATGTCTTTTTCGCATTTAAAGTAGAGAGAGCTAAGCATAAAATGCCAGATAGTTTTATTCTTTGACCTTTTTTTTTATACAATTAAGTAAAACAGGCGTACGGCCCACCTGATTGTAAGTGGTTACCGTAGCTTATGAACGCCTGCAACACCAGAAATGTCACAAGCGCGTTGCCGAACCTGAAGGAATTTTTTCACGCCCTGTTTGATGTTGTAATCTGGGGGAAACCATGGCATGGGAGTTAATTCCATAATCGCAGTGTACGAGGCTGTTCATTGCGATAGTAGTACATTACGAGTACATTAATTTAATAATTTTACCAGACGAGTGGGAATCAGTTTCTGTACAGTAAATAATTTAGAAATGTTAGGAAATTTTACGATTCGATGCTAGATGGTCAGCGGTGGCAGAGCAGATAGAACTTTGTAAGAAAATGGGGAAGACCTTTGCCCAGCAGTAGGACAATTAAGTTAATAAAAAAACGGGGGATGTGTGTGCGAAATAAAATGATTTGATTTGTTAATTTCAAGAGCAGAACTTTACTAGCAGTAAGTTAAATTGAATACTATCGATCAATCCAAAGAATGAACAAGTTCCCATTAAATTTGTTCGTGTGCGTGCGAACCGCCAATGATGCATTTAAAAATAAAGAATTGGAGACATAGATTTAGTATAAAAACTAGATACACAGTCACGAAGAAACGCCAGTGAAAACGTGTCGGAATGGGACTATATAGCAGGTACTCTTATACATACATACTTGCTACGGCGATTACCTCAACATGTAAACAGTACTACTTTCACAGTAAATACTTTCAATTCGTTTAAACTACTTATTATCATAAATAATGTTACAATTAAAAATAAACAAAATATTACATTAGAATTTGGAATCTCCTATTCTTTTATGAATGTTCATTGTGCTTTTTTCATTTTCGCGCCAATCGGTTGTCAAATATTTTGTGATATTAAAATGGAGTGGGGCGATAAAGAGAACAGAATCGTTGTGATTACATTACAGCAAGTAGGCATGGCGCCAAATGCAATTTTTGAAACTCTCTATCCGCTTGGTATTAGTCAAATGTTTATATAACGGGCTATTAACAGGTACAATGAAACCTCCTCTGTTTGTGACAGAAAAAAATTGGCCCGTCCACGCAGTGTTCGTACGAAAAAGATGATCAAAGCAGTAAGGGAAAGATTTCGAAGAAATCCTACCCGAAAGCAAAAGATATTATCTCGGGAAATGAAGATTGCTCCTAGGACCATGTCGCGTATTTTAAAAGATGACTTACGACTTGCAGTCTATAAGATACGCACCGGTTATTACTTAACTGATAATTTAAAAAAGAACAGGGTGTTAAAATCAATACAACTACTTAAGCGGTACGCAAAGGGAGTTAACAGAAAAAAATTGTTTACGGGTAAGAATTTTTTTACAATTGAGTAATATTTAACAAGCAGAATGACCGAGTTTATGCTTAAAGCTCTAAATAAGCTTCCAAATTAGACAACAGAGCACAAAGTGGACATTATCCCACTTCAGCAGTAAATAATTTTCCCATGGAAAAAGTGCATGCATATTGATACCTGGACTCAACGTTTAAAGGACAGTCATATACAGCCAATGGAGATCATTTTGAATAAGCTTTACACATTTTTGTTCTAATTTTATAATTGTATAAACTAACACACATTACAGTAATAAATGTTGCATGCAATAGAAAAAAATCCTTGAAACAATATTTCTAAGTATACTTATTTAAATGGTTGTGTGAGCATAGATTTTACACGGGGCAGGAGTTTCTCGATTTTAAAGAGGAATCGCTAAACATAACTAAGCATGATAACGTGTAATGTAAAAAACCTATGATACTGTTTGTTAGTTTTATTTAGGAATGCTTGACATATAATTTTAATTATGTAAAATTTGCATGCAATATATGTATGGCTATAAAAGAGATCATTATTTTGTAAACCATCTTTATAAACCTTATACAAATGCAAATAAAGTTATTCTATTATATTCTTCTGTATGAGAACTCTAAAACACGACACACACATTGACCTCGCAATGACGATACACGTAGTAATGAATAAACCGTAAACAAAAAAATAAAACTGTTCTCAATCTCCGCCTATCCGCAAAACGGGAAGTCTTTTGGCTAAGAGACTTATAGCGCCATTGTGCATCTAGTTGTTAACCTATATCGATGATTGGAGAGCAACAAAAGTTGGCACAATAAGCGAGGAGCACGGCGGCGGCACGGCATTGCTAATGTCTAATACAATTGGCGCGAGTGCTGCGACCGGGCATATGGTTGAAAGCTGGGATCGATAGGGAAAGCTATGTCGATGAATATATTTATTGATATCGATGCAATTGCTCCATGGTAATAATATCGTTTTTATCATTTCATATTTGTGAAAAATCGCAAGGTTGCGAACTTGTTACGAGAAAATCAAAACTGAAAAGATCATTATAAGGTAAAATGACAAAACAAATACGATACTTTTTTTGGGATTTATGGTTCTAAATTTATTGAAAAAAAATATGCTTGTTGCGAAGTCAGTATTTCTTTTCCACCAAAATGTATAATAAAATAACATGACTTGAGAAACATGACATTTAAGGTAATTGCACACGATAACATCAAACATAATCAATATCTCCATTTCAATTTCCTTTCCCAACACCCAACACGGCAATTAGATGTTATCTCTTACCAAGAAAACAATGTCGATTTATCGATAAAAGTATCGAATGCCCGCGGCACTAGTGGGCCCCTTCGCTGCTTGTCATTAAGGGTGATCCATCAAAACGTCCACCAGGATTTAGGGTGCGCGGGTGAAAGGGGAGGGGGGCGGGTACTATTGAGGGGTGTCGGGGTGTAAGGGTAGCAAACAAAATTAGATATTCGTGCGGTGTACCCAAAGCGAGAGTGCATGCTGATTGATTGCTTCGCGAAGATTTACTATTGTTGAGTGGGCATTTTAATATTTAAGAGGTTTTTTTAAAAGTCGGGTTTGACTTATCTGGTCAAGATGTTGGGATGCTGAAAAGGAGAGGACATAAAGATCTGCGAAGGTTTTTTTTTTTAAATAATATATGACAACTTACTCAGGTTAAAAGCGGCGACTGATAGTTATACATTTTACTCAAATACCTTTTTTAGTTTTTTAAATTAAGTTTCCAAATAGGTAGAGTTGTTTAAACTTTCAATTAAGAAGAAATTCTATTGGATAAAGGCGTACCACTAAGTATCTATATATAATTTACTGGAAAAAGTCTACGGACAAAGTAAATACTTAAGTAGTAAATAACAGTTTTTTTTTTTTGAACCAATTGAAAAAAGCCTAATCTTAATTTCCTCTCTAGTATTAGATACGAATAAAGTTTACTATAAAAAAGATAATACCTGCCTACCTAGCTTTCTTTTGGTCCTTTAATACAATAACAATTTCTGCAACTCCACAGTTCGATAAACACAAGTTACTAATTTTAAAAACTCAACTCGCCAGTCGGAAATAAAATAAGCGAAAGAAAAAGCGACTGAAGCGAAGCTTGTGCTCGGCAAGTTCTGGAGCCCTATTTTCGAAATTTATGACTCATATGTCGAATGAAATCGTTCAATATCGAACGAAAATTATTGGATATCGAACAAAAACCATTCGACTCGCCGATTTTGCTTTTCAAAAATAGCATTCCTGCCACGGCTGACGGCGCTTTGCTCGCTCGACGGAGCTTCGCGAAGCTTCATTTGAAAACAAAACAAAGCAATCGAAGAAGGAAATTGACATTGATTTGTTGAAAAACTGGACTGGTTTTTAACATGGAAGTAATACCTACGGGGACAATGTTTTTAGAGTTCCAAAAATTACCTATTATAGCGTCTCGGCTTACGTATAACGTTATAAATTTTATTGGTCCGTCTTGTACAGTTTCTCAATATTGTAATCGTAAATTAAGAAGGCCAATTAGAGAATTTACTTTCAGATCTTTAAACTCATCTAACAAAAAGACGTAAATGTGTTAGCACCTTGGTTTTGCACAGTCATAATTCTTGTGCCCTTAATAGAAATCAAATTATAAATTTTTATTCTTCTTCTTTGTCCTCGCCATTACCCGCTCCATTCAAGGTTCATTTCAAATTTTTATTTTGAGTGCTAAAATATCTAGTTGAAAGCTTGAAAGCAATGGCATGAAAAAGAGGCGTCGCCACGATTTTTTACACCCATGCAATCCTTCGTGCCAGTGACGAGTCTATCCCTTGATAGTATAGGTCTATGATAAAGTATCGGAGTATCGCCGCCATTTTCAATTTCCAATAACAATGATGTGCCTTTAATTCCGGCTGCGTGAAGCGGGCTTTTGTGTTAATTTTGTGAGTTATTAAGCAGACTGTGGAGGAAGGAGATTCATCGGACTTAATTTTGGCTTATTTTGTTAATCAAGTAACAGAATTATATATACAGTTTTTGCATCAAAATTTCAACCGTGATTACCTTTTGTAATTATTGAAAAATCTTTATTTTTGTGGCTTTTCAAGGTACTTCTAATGATAAGCGCAAAATGCCGTCTCAAAAGAAGATCACAGGTGAACGCTGAATACAGACCTCTTCTGACAAGTCATTTTGGAAGTTCTTGTACTTTGTGGAACACTATAACCCAATAAGGAAGTCTCCATAATCTCCCATTCCTGTCAATCACAGATATCACAGATAGACAGGAATGGGTATATTCTACAATACTCTACTAACGAGTCAAAATGATACATAAATAACATACATAATAAAAAACGTAGGAAAGATGACGAAAGTATAAGGTATAAGGTTCCTTGTTTTTACTATGAAACCCTAAAAAGCGTAGCCTAGTATAACAAAAATTGACAGCAAATGAATTTAATTATCATATTCTATATAATTCTTTTTATTTATTGAAACTAGCTGTTTCCCGCAGCTGCGCGTCAAAAAAGTAACCTATGTTTGACCCCGGGTCTTCAACTATATTCATATCAAATTTCATCAAAATCCTTTCAGCAGTTTGGCCGTGAAAGCGTAACAGACAGACAGACAAATTGTATGGATTTCAAACTTATTATATTAGTATGGATTTTTTAACACCTAAATAACGATTCAAACAATTTGCAGCGTTAATTGTTGCAGTTAGGCTAAGTTAACTTTCTCATTTATAATAATATTAGTATGGATAGTTCCTCCTCCTGCCGAGACCTGTTCATGGAAATGTCATATATTGATATAGCCGTCGATTTTGGTTGTTTAGCTGAGGTTCTTAAGCAAAATAAATGATTCTGATTTTAATGTTTTGGAGCTTTGGAGCCCAGAGTCAACAATCCCTCATTGCCAGTGAGGGTAAAAAGAAATACCATTCATGTGCTTCAAAATCATAACCCTCTTTCTAAGTCGGATAAAAAGGTGAAGCCATATATAAAATCAATCGGTGTACGTACAAATTTCATTTGTGTAATGCTCACGTGCGTTGTGCAGCAGACGTTCTCGTCCCTCAGGAGCTGAGAACGCGATCATTAGGGAGTAAGGAATTTCTATATACTTAGAATAGTTAGATCGAGTACGGGGGGCTTACTACCATATCAGTCTAGAGTGGATATTTGGACGGAGAGATACCCTTCGGCCTCATCTCTGCCGCTATCGGAGTGCCTCCCTCCTGGACATGACCTGCCATGGCTTATATGGAAGTCTTTAAACAGACTCCGGACTCTCGTAGGCCGAAACAAGGAAAATATGTTCAGGTGTGGCTACTGCTCGGAGATGGCCTGCCGGTGCGGTGTCTCTCCCCAAACCATGACGCATCTCCTGTCCTGTCCTGCGTGCCCAGCCACCTGCACGCTCAGGTACCTCTACGAAGCCACCAACAATGCCTTGTCGGTGGCGGAGTTTTGGTCCTCTGAAGTTTGATAACAGCTAAAGTCAACTCGCAAAGAAGAAGACTACCATATCTTAATTCCATCCAAATAAACTAAATGCCAGTGAGTAAGCAATATGTCTTCATTCAAGCATGCTTTACGTCCTCAGCTTATTTTTTAGGGCCTAGCGTACGCTGTTAGTTATGTTGGCACTGGTTGTGACTATGAAGCGGCTGCAATCTGACCTCCGTAACACTTTTTACAGGAAAATCAATCCAACAGGAACATAACCTGAAGTGTTATTGTGGTCAACAATGTCAGATTTTCTCAGACTTAGGTAAAAAGTTTATGAATGAGTGATGATGACGAAAAGATTAAGAAATGACTCGTTCATCAGCAATGAATAATCATCATTTGGTCTGAAACACACATACTAACATATAGAGCGATGTTTCAAGTTGAATACGAGACAGGAATGGAGAACAAATAGTCTAAAACCAAAGGGATTCGCTCGGAATCACAATGAGCTCGGTTCGTTTACTTGTGTATTTGACTTTAATTTATACATACATCAATAAAATCATTAATTAATTCCACATTTTCTTCATGCATCCACTGTTATGAACAACTGGTCGTGCTGTCCCAAATAAGTGTTCATAATTTTACAACTAATTTTTTTGGAACAAAGATGCAATATCTATTATTACAATAAAAATATTTCATCGAACACCTACTATTTATATAAAATACTGAATTAATTAAAACGTTATTACTCATTTACGCCTATTACTTCATTAGTATACCTTCTATACAAATAAAAATAATAGTCGTATTTTGCATTACTTCTGATCATTAAGAGGTAAATTAAATAATATTATATTCCTAAATTGTGTTTTATATTGACTAATACTTCAATAACTACATAATTGAGGAGCTCGTTAGTCGAGCGCGATCCGCGTATCCGTAGCGAACGCGCGTGTCAAGCACGGCGTGACGCGACCACTATTGGATTGGTCGCTATTTAGTGATATTTTCTATCTTGAGCTCCTCCATACTTCGGAAGGCACGTTAAGCCGTTAAACCCGGTTGTTGTCGATAGATAGCAGCCGTTAGGCTATGTCAGATGCCTTGGGGCAGCCTGAAAAATTCTGACAGTGTTGGCCATTAACATACCTCGGGTAAAAAGGGTTACGGAGTTCAGACGGCAGTCGCTTCATTGTACCCCCATTTGGCACCAGTACTGCCAAATCTAAGACCATGACTTAAAGCGTACCCTAGGCTCCGAAGCATAAACTGACGACGCAACTAGGAATACACGCTAAGATGATGACTTTAATAATGAAATGAAATGAAGTGAAGTGAAGTGAAATAGTTTATTCTCAATATAAATATGTAACAAGACAGCGCACGCGAAGACGGAATTACAGAAACCTAAAACTTTAATTTCCCGCAGTAAAATGAAATATACACTCGATAATTCCTCAAGAAGCCTGAAAGTGCACAATACAATGCTACGAGCCGTCGTAGCTGCTACGAGCGGCTACGCCGTAGCACAATGCTACGCGTGGCCACAATACCAAAGCTTTGGGATGTTTCGTTGGAAAGTCGCCAGCGATTGAAATATATGGGAAATATTAGTATTGGAAGTACTTCCTTTGTATTCGCAAGGTTAAGTTTTATAATAGGAACTTTACTATATTTTTCTTCGATATATTTATTAATCTATAATTTTCTTTTGAGTGTGGTATCAACAAAAATATTTATACCTAACTTAAATGTTAGCTAAAGTGTTTTGGTGTGAGAAATCCAAAATACAATGTCGTATTTGAGAGATTTTTGCTAAAAATTGCTTGTTATTTCGATATTTCACTCTAGCCTATTTCTGTCGGCAAAAATAAGTTGTCTAACTTTCAAAAGTGATTTTCTTAGATCGGAGTGGCTATAATATGAGTGCTTCCAAAAAGGGTGTTTTAAGACAGGGTCGGCAACGTGCCTTTGATACTTCTCTAAAGTTACAATAAAACAACGTATTTTGATTAATTTTCCAAACTATTTACACTTTTCTTCCTGAAAATAACTGCTCAAACAAGTCGAGTCTATTTAACTGGGTGTGTACACTATGTTCAAGTATTTACAGACACCTAGACTGATACAGCTCGTACATCTTGCAGTTACCGACGCGCCGTCGGAATCGATCGCGTGTACCGCACGCTACACAACACTTCTAACCACTTCATATTGGTCGAGAGGAAAGGCGAGTGGCTTAATTTTGAGCTATCTAATATACTCGTAACTGAATATTTTTTATTGATATAGGGTTTACCTATGAAATTTTCGTAATGTGTTATGTTAGTTGAGGTACTTTTTCAAACTTTTATATTTCTGTTTTTAAAGTAATCACGCATGGAATCAATGTGTCGTTCTTTAGACCAGTTAACAGACGAACAAGATTGGACCGTCAGAGTATACGACATCGTCAGCATAAATGTATAGTGAGATCTGAAGAATCTTTGAAGCTGTTCACTGACAAACAGAAGTAGCAAATACTGGTTTTGTTGTCGGTAATTCGAAGTACCGCTACAACAAGACGCACTTACGCCTAGTTTACTGGACCGAGTAACTCGTACTGTATGAATAGTGTATATACACGTATTACTAGACCAAAGTTAATGGTGCGGTGCTACGATTGATAGACACGATGTTTAGGGTCGATTCTCTCCCAATGGGTTTCTAATAAATGACCAAGAGTGATAAATAAAACAGAATTTTCTTGACAAAAGAGAAACAACTAATAATTGGATTTGTAAAACTAGCTTTTGACCTTGATTTAATTTAACCTAAGTTTATAATCGAGTATCTAAACTGCTTTTTTTGTGCATATATTCAAGTTAGGTTTCTTGTGATTCCTCGGTAAAAACTGCATGTTATTAATTGCATAGTAGACAGTAGAAGACTCCATACCTAATAGGTAGGTCCCATCTACCATGGAGCAATTACAAAGAGGAGATGCCGTAAGCATTTTGTAAGAAAGTATTTGTGAGGCTACACGGGGCGGAAGGCAGACATGCGGGGTGCTTGTTTTCGGCCGTGGCTCCAACCATGGAGCACGAGCAATGACAAGCTCCGCCCACATTTGCGTCGGCGAGGCGCCAATGATCACATCACTGCGCAATTTGAAACGGCATCTCCTCTTTGTAATTGCTCCATGGTAGACAGTAGAGGACTCCATACCCAATGGGACCCTATTACTAAGACTCTAAAACTCGTGCGTGCGCGAATCCGACTCGCACTTGACCGGATTTATTTAATAATGCGGATACTATTAATTTGTAAATAAAAATATATCTTTTGTTTTCTGTAAATTTATTTAAGCAAATGCAATATCTGGTCGGTGGATGTCCAACGCTGCGTTTATCGGTACGCGGTCGCCATTCAAGAACCTTCCTGCCCCATCGGTTCTCAGCGCTATGTACCCCGCGCACTGCCACTTCAAAGAACTAATTTGCTGGGCTATGTCGGTGACTTTTGTTCTCCTACGGATCTCTTCATTTCTGATTCGATCTCGTAGGGAAACACCAAGCATCGCCCTCTCCATAGCAAAAAAAGGTCGCAGGCAAATGCTGGATGCAGACTGCTGCCAACCGATCATTTTGGAAATCATTGGGAGAGGCCTATGTCCAGCAGTGGACTGTCTGCGGCTAAAATGATGATGTGATGATGATGAAATGCAAAATGGAACAGCTCTCTATTTTATAAGAGAATTGTGTGAATAAGAGGAAACAAAAGTCAAAAGTAACACCACTTTTTTGAGTTGAGGTTAAAAAATTTAAAGTTGTAGTATTCTGAATTCTAAATTGTGCAGTCGGTTAAGGAGTTGTACTCGTATCTAACCTCCGCCGACGGCACAAATATGTATGTACCTACCGGTGATTTTTTGTATCATGACGTGTTTGTCACATGCAATTCTTTCATTGTAAAAGACTGAGAGAAATAAATTAATTTTGAAAATTCGACTTTGGAGATATTTATTATTATACTTCGCCACATTTTTCCATAAAGTAAAAATCCTGTTTTTATACTTAAAGGTGTAATAACAAACAGATATAAAATATCTGTTGACAATGTATAAAATAAACAATATGTGAATGTAACAATTCTGTAACCAACCACGTTATAAACAGATTAAAGAAACAAGTATTTATATAATAACTACTAGAGTGAAAATATGTATGTAAGGGTAAATACAAAATAACTCAGCAAGCGTACAAGGTGAACAACATACAGGTCACATAATCTACCTTTACAGTGAGTCTTGTTCGAGAGTAATGAGAATAAAAATTTTATAAATGTTAATGTTATTATTAAGTCAAAGAATAATGGTTAAAATTGAGTTTAAGATTTTTTGTATGTTAATATCACTAAATAGGTAACTCTCTGTGAAGGGTAATTAATATAATTATTTTTTTATAATGTAGAAATTGCTAGTTTTTTAACGCTGTACAATATTGACGAATTTTTACCATATCGAACAAAATGTATTTTGCGTTTAGGTCAAAATAAAAAAATTTGCTAAATGAACATGCATTTTTGCCATTATTTAATGCAAAAATAAAAGTCCATTTCTCAATACGTACAAAAAAAAAATACTTAATTACAGAAAGACCCTAGAAAAACTAAGCAGCATGCACCACGCGCTAACTTTCCTATCACGAAAATCTCTCACAATTAACGGCCTACTATGCAATTACTAGTAAACATATAGGGGCTGAAACACCCCAGGAAATTACACCCTATTATTATAAACATATGGTTCAATTTCAGGTTATAAATATTCAGGTAAAAACGGTAAATCAGGAGCAAGGATAATTTTCCGACCAACGTAAATCAAGGAGACGCCGACGGCTTGTAAGGGGGGGGGGGGGTAGTTTGTGGGGAGGGGGGTACTGTATAATTAAAGGAGAATTAACATTGTTACGTGTGCGTTAGATATTGCGTGGTATTCTTTCGTAAATAAGGGTTGAAGAAAATAAACCTCATTTTATCAGGTTTATAAAGGCCAATGTTTGCTAAATATTCCTCTAAGGAATTATTAGTAATCTTGTACAGGTTCAACAAGTTACTTATGTGTTAGTGATATAACCTATAAACATGAAATAAAAAATAATACATTTATTTATTTACATAAATAATATATTCCTTGCGCAGAGGATAGCAATCGCCATCCAGCGCGGGAATGCTGCCGGAGTTCTTGGCACCATACCGCAAGGACAAACATTAGATTTTAATTAGTTTTTATTTAGGTTTTTTTTCATATTAGGTCTTAGTTTTTATTTAGTTTTAATTAAATTACAAATTAATTACATTAATAAATTTATACTCTGTAACACTTAGTATAGTAAAGAAAATAAAGAAAATTTAAATTTTTATTTATTTAAACTTTATAACATAGCATGTAAATGGCAGACTTAAAGCATTCTTTCTTTCTGCTATTGATATGAGCGGTAGGACATTTTGTAAGGAGTGGTCCGTCTGGGGAAGTACCTGCACCCTACAGAAGAACGCAGCCAAATAACACTGTGATGCAGTGTTGTGTTCCTGCTGGTGAGTAGGGTCGCCAGCCTTCAGAGGGGTCGCTGTGCTGATAGCAGACAGGTCGGCAACGCGCTCGAGACATCTCCGGTGTTGCAGGCGTTCATAGGCTAACGGTAACCACTTACCATCAGGTGGGCCGTACGCCTGATAATGAATGAAATAAATTATATGATTTTCGGACGAAAGTTAATTTGATTTATTTGACATAATTCTAGTAATTCGAGATGCTCTACCTATAAAGTTTTATTTATAACACAAAGTACATTATAACGGCTGTCATTCTTCTATCAACAAAAGATATAGTGATACAAAATGTATTTTGGCACATATTATATTCCTTACATCTCTTTAGACAAATGGATGCTTAAGAGCCTTTAATAGAGCTAGCCTATTAAATGCTGTTAAATCTAGACTAACCTACTTGTAGACATACAATCGTTCAAACAAACAATCTCTAGAAAGCAAGCATTACATTTCGCCAAAAAGAATGATAATTTAGTCTAAAAATCATTGATATAATTTCAACTTATACCTATCGAGCATAAAAGACAAGAAAATCTTAGGAAAGACAAAAAGGAAACCCTACCTGCACATCCAATTTGAACCCCGCCACATTTGGAAAAGCTGATGCCTGATTTACAGCGAGAAATTTAAAAAAATCGTAGAGCTTTTCTAGGGTAGACTAGACTAGATACTTATGTAAGATAACCTTTTATATCAAATGAATGATTGATATTAAATTGGTTTCAGGACATGTTATTTATTTGAGTGTAGTGCGCGATACTTTATTTTTTAAGAGTTTATAAATTAGCTTACTTTATCAGAAACTTAATAAAAATAATAGATAGATTTATTTATTTTGTTATTATCATTGAATTAGTAAATATATGAACATACTCCAATACTATGTATATAAGATACACAAATGAACCTAGATATTTAAGTTATAAAAATTGCTTTATACATTCAACGTCTCAAATAATCAAGAAGATTGTTTTGTTCCGTGACCACTCGGTCATATTTTATCACGTAGATGAAAGAAAGAAAGGAATAGTTTGTTTATTATTTAAATAACAATATGGTAGGTATGCAAAGAAAATTAAAACAATTAAATCTACATTACACATTAACATTTAAATTAATTCAATTCACAATAAAATAATTCTTATAATATTATTGAACCAGTCAAATATTATCATTATATCTAAAATCTAAAATATGAACTCCTTTGAATGGATAACGCTTTTATTATTAAATGTGTGTTTTTATAAACAAAATTACAAAGAGTTATGACTGGACAGAAAAAAATTCCCGCTTAATGCAAAACCGCAGCCTTACACACCTTTTCAAGTCACTACGGCACAAAGGTAGGAAGGTAGTTATTAATGATGGCTGCCGACTCACCTTAAGTGAAATCCAATGGGCCGCAAGTGATTCCCTTAGCACAATGGGATAGCGGGATGAGTGGATAAAAAGTTCTTTCAAATTTTTTGCCAGTAAAATTTCCTGGACGAAAATATGTTAGGGTTTTTGTGAAACATGTGGAGGTTAGATATTTTTCCCATCTTTGATGATTTTTTTTTTATACAACTAAGTAGGCTAACAATGTAGCCTATGAACGCCTGCAACACCGGAGATGTCACGAGCGCGTTGCCGACCTGTCCTCTATCAGCACAGCGACCCCTCTGGGGACTGGCGACCCTACTCGCCAGCAGGAACACAACACTGCATCACAGTGTTATTTGGCTGCGGTCTTCTGTAGGGTGGAGGTACTTCCCCAGACGGTCTACACCTTACAAAATGTCCTACCTCTCACCTGTATGATGTCTAAGTTCTATGTATTAAAGATCATATTAACAACTTTTTCGATTTCTAAGATAAGAACATACATACCTACATAACCAAACAAACACAAATGCCAACATACATATCGTCAAATAATCATTTCTTTGACTTCGTCATTGTCGGCTGAAAAGGCCGCCTTTTGTATATGTAAAGTACAGTGTTCATGCTTAATTTTATGTTACCTATGTTTGTTTTATTTTACTGTGCGCAAAGAATCGTCGAAGTCGTCATTTAAAAAAATTACAACTAGATACAAAACATTCCCAAATCCACTAGAAAATAAAACTAAAACTATCATGTTTGATTGCGAGCTCCCAACGGTCATCGAAATCTATTGTTTACATCTATCTAATTTAGACCTTTTCTAGTGGACATAGAGCATTTATTTGTGTAGATCTCGGGCACGTTATTTGAAGCAGAGTAAAGAGTTGGGTGTTTACCACCAAGTCGTTGTAACACCTTATTTGGTGTATTTGTCGTGCAACTTGAATATTGTTTGTGTGGAGATGTGTTACAATTGTATTGTCATCTTCTTTTGTTAACAAATGGTTAAGTTAAAGATTAAACAGACTGCTTACAGTTTATATCCATCCATACTTCCATACTAATATTATAAATGCGATAGTCTGTCAGTCTGTTACGCTTTCACGCTTTGATATAACTTGGTATGGATATAGTTAAAGATCAGAGGTCAAACTTATACTTTTCGACGCGGTCAGAGTCGCAGAAAACAGCTAGTTTATACAATAAATATTTAAAGTTGAATTGTCTTAGCTGGATAGTAATCAACTACGCAGTAATACTTATCAATTCCCCTTACAAGCACAAACAATAAGATGACATTCATAAAGACTTGTTTTAATAAGAAGAAAGAAACTGCGATTATGGAACTAACTTCCTGCCATGGATTTCCCTAGCGACTATAACATGGGAGCCTTCAAAAAGGGCGTGAAAAAATTTCTTCACGGTCGGCAACGCGTTCGTGACATCTCCGGTGTTGCAGGCGTTATATAGGCTACGGTAACCACTTACAATCAGGTGGGCCGTACGCCTGTTTGCCTACTTAATTGTATAAAAAAAACTGAATTACCAAATCTATCTCACAAATTATAACACCTAGCAACAGTTACTGCAATATTGTTGTAATACAATAAAAATCATCTCTGAAAAATTATTTTGTAAAAATAAACACGAGAAGGTCGCCATTGTTAGCCATTTCCGGCACGTGGCGACAGAAGGCGGCACTGTAGCGGATTGTTTTCCACTTTAAAACAATTGTGCCGCGTTTTGTTCGTACTACAACGCTGTTTTTTGTGACCGTCCGGGAAACACAGTTTTTGCGTTTTATTTTTTATCGATTTTCTCAGAAGTTTCTAATACGTGTTAACAGCACTGTCTGAAGTATTTTCTTGGCATTCCATTGGATATTTATTAGCTATAATTTAGTCTAATTGTGTACTATCGTTAGTTGGTTTCAAATCGGGCTCTATGTGGAAAATGAAAATTTTATGCAAATTTTTTTGATAAACAATTTTCCTTAGTAAGTTGACTTAAGACAAACTGAAGCAAAAATATTTTTCATCGAACCTCTCATCAGGAAGAAAGCCTATTTTGCTCCACACACCTTTATTAAGCTCCAGGGATAACGTCAAATTTTTCAGCCACCCGCGGCTAAACCTTCAGAAAATGTGGAAAAATCTTATTTCCCGCTATCGCGCACGCACGGGGCAAACGGTTCATTTTTAAAGCCGCAAAAAGGATGAGCGCACACTTAAATTATTTACATGCGTCCTTATTCAAGAGAACTGGAAAAAGTGAAAACGTGCCCCCCCCCCCCTCTAACCCCCTGCTGTCCCGTCGCATGACAAACGAGCGGTTTTCATCCGCACGCTAACTTTTAGTGGAAATTATTATGGAATTTTAAATATGTTAGTGTTGTTGGAACTGTTGCTTTCCTGTTGGAAAACTTTTATTGAAAAGCTATTTGGATTTTATTAAAAACTAATTAGGTGAAAGTTATTTTTAAATTTATTGTTATTGAAAGAATTTATTGTAATGCATGTATTTTTTAATCACTTTCCTTATGAGTCAATTCACCAATCATCTGTTATTACATAATTTCCTAATTTACAAACCAAAAGTTCGCCATTTTGTTACCGTAACGAAAATCCATTAATCAAATTTTAATCCAAAGCGGCGGATTCTGTTCGAAAGAAAACAGAAAGATTCCCCTTTTCGGAGCGGAAATTAGAAGTGTTTCGACGGGGTTTCGCAAATGAAGCAATTTTCGCTAGTTCCGCCCCATTGGACCTCAGAGGTATTACACTAATCCTACGCGGCTCTCGCTAAGGTATTGCTGTGATTTTAAAGGGCGACAACATTGAGCCTTTACCCTTATTTGTTACGTAGCCTGTATTGTTACTGTACATCCTTGTAGATCTTATCGAATTCGCTTTTCTTAATCGCGAAAAATCACTTTTAATAAATTTTAAACACATAGTGATATACTTGCCATGAGTACAAAGTACCTTTATACCCATATAAACCCAGATTATAATAACCATCTACGATTTTTAAAGCTGAATAGAGTAACTTCGTCACAAAATTTTGCCTCAAAAATACATATGTTAATTATAATCATACAATCATACAAAAATTACAATGTATGGCAAAGATTTTTGCGGATTTTCACAGGGCAAAGACAATGTACTAGCTCCTCAGGCAAAAAACTTTAGCAGCCGAGATGTTCAAGTAAAACAACATCGCTTCTTACACGATGTGTACGTCTATATATATATGATCTTCAATCTTTATATAAAAATCGTTTTTTGGCTAGAATTCTTTATTTACTTCATGTAGGTACGCCTTGAGGCCAAGGTACCTTGGCCCCTTCTTCACTTTATATTTATTTATTTAAACTTTATTGTACAAATACAATTGTATATTTGATGAACTAAGCACTTTACATACACCATTTCAACTTAATCAAAGTAAATAGGCCAAAATCAATTTAATCTCATCCAAAAGTATTTGAAACTCGACCCAAAATTGGATTAGGAAAGTTGAACGCTTTAAAACTCTACGACAGCTAAAACACTCATCAAAAAATCAAGCTGTGTGCCCCTCTCGTAATAAATTGAAATTGAACAAGATTACATAAGTTTCAAAGATTAACACAAGTGCGGCGGCTAATGTATATTAAAAATAGGACGCTACTCTGAAATTACGATAACGATTTAGGAAATTTTCACGACGAATGTAGTGTGTAATGGATAAATTTTTGTACCATTTACAATCATAAAAAATAAGTAGTTGAATGGTCCAAAGGCAAAGGGTGCCTTAGTTAGTGGTGATCTATGTTTCTTCTCTCTCTATCTATCTACCCTCATCCTCATTTTTTGCTTTGTGTCATCGCTTTTTCCTCAATTTGAAACAGAGTGAAATATACAATATGCGTGTGCTCTGAGGGCTACTCTCCCAGAATTCTTTAAAAACATGCTCAGGATTTAGTGAACATTCCCAAACAATTGTGAAAGTTGGATCCAGATTTTGTGAAAATCAAATAAGCGAGTTATGGGATTTAAAGTTGGACCCTCAGTCCACACATAGAGGATTGAGGGTCCACTTGTACCGGATAAACTAAGGGCACAAAAGAAAAAGTCTTTACGCCAAAATGTAAGATTTAGCACATTTTTTTTCTACAAAAAGAGATCATTTTGTGTTTTTCTTAGCTATCATACGTTAAGCGAAATAAAACGAAAACAAAAAAGTGAAGGTCTGAGGGTCCGAAATTTAACAAGGTGATAATTTTTAACCAACGTGATATCGTGATCTGTTATTGCTTTCACAAAATTTCACAATTTATTTACTATAATATAGGATTTAAAAGAGTAACCAAAAGTTAATGGTTTTGTTTTTATTAGCGTAATAAACTTTTCACGTGAGGGTCCATTTTGAACGGAGATATAGAAAATAATACAATGTTTTGCTATAATATCTTGTTTCCACAATTTTTGTTTGGAATTTTCTTACATTTTGGCGTAAAGACTTTTTCTTTAGTGCCCTTAGTTTATCCGGTACAAGTGGACCCTCAATCCTCTATGTGTGGACTGAAGGTCCAACTTTTAATTCCATAACTCGCTTATTTGGTTTTTACAAAAGATGGTTCCAACTTTCACAATTGTTTGAGAATGTTCACTAAATCCTGAGCATGTTTTCAAAGAATTCTGAAAGAGTGGCCCTCAGAGCACACGCATATAGATATACAACCATTCTGGTTGTAGTGTTAATATCACAATTGTGGTAACCAAACTGTTACCAGAATTGTGATATTAATAGGTAACAGTTTCTACACTGCGACCAGAATGGTTGTATGGGAGTTCACTCCCTTTTTCTTTGCGTGTCGATTTTCCTATACTTGTATGTTTTCCTCATCAAAATTTGATCCAAAAACCTTATAAATTTTCATGTCCATGTCATATATAATTACGCATTCCGGAGTAGACCCCCGATCGAAAAAATAATATTACGAAACCCAAATAAAATGTTCGGCATTTCTGTCCCTCCCGTATCGAGTAAACGCAACATTTACTTCTGAAATATGAATATTTTTCTCGGTATCGGATGTTCAGTAGTAATTGATGATACGTAAATATACGACGACAGCCTAAATTTGATTCTTTTTTGTCTACTTAGGCTGGTATTTTTTATCGAAAATGTTTTATTGTCGAATGTTTTTTTCACACTGGTAATGTTTTTTAGATTGCATTAATCGATTTTTGCTCGAGTGGGATATGCGTTAGTATCGTGGGTTTTACGAATTATTTATCGAATAGACCTTTAATATAGCAAATAAAATGTCAAGAAGAATTTCAACCTTGAAAAATTTGATTAAATTTTTGGTAGTGTATCTAAGTTAGTTTTGCGCGAGATAAGTGAATATTTAGCACATTATAACTGCACGTCACATAACCTGTGAAAGTTTCCTTCATTTTAGTACAATCCATTTAAATTATAAATTGTTCCCAATTCTCGTTCCACTCATAATCATGGATAGATATGTTTCCACTGTTCATTAAAGTCTTCTATTATGGAGATGAGATTACAGCTCTAGGAATTATTTGTAAAACGAAGCCTTTCATTGTTTTCTTGAACATACACTGAAAGGAATAGTGATTTGCCCTCAAGTCCATATTTATCAAGTTGCCTTGGACCCTAAAGTCCGCTTTCTTATTAAATCTTGAAATAACATTAGTCACCCTCTATCGAAAACAGCTCGACATTTCTTAATTAAATTCGTGTTCCATAATTCAACGAACAATTTACCGAGCGAGCATAAAATAAGCCCCAAAACACAACGCCGGCTGAATTTCTCGCCAATCGCGAAAATTGTCAAACAAAACCGGATTAAACCAGTTATCGGCGGCTGCTAATAATAATAGTGTCCCCTGTAATCCATAGTGATGGATGACAGACCCCTGCCCACCCCTTTTAATTGCCGGCATGGATGTACGCCTACACGGACGTCACTCACGAATTTCGATTTATATTATAATAAAGTCCGATTCACTTTTCTTGACTTTAATCATGTTCTTCCCTGTGCCAGCCCTGGTTGAAGGGCGGAAGGTGCATAATATTTGAGGGGCAAGTGAGGGGATCGCCTTTTTATCAGTGCGTCGCGGAATACGTGACTCAGAAATACTGAGGGTATTAAAATATTTTTGCACGGTAAGCTGTTCTCTTTTTGTCAATATTTGGAAGAATGAGATACTAGCTTTTACCTGCGACTTCTCTCGCGTGAATCCTATGGGAGCACTAATTTTTTCTGCGATGAGAGGTACTCTAAAGCGATGTAATTTAATTATTCTTTGATTTGTTTTTGCTAACTCTGCGAAAGAAACCAGTAGGACGTGTTTACTTTATGAAAATAGTACTGTAACTTGTTTATGGGGCATATTTTATGGGACATTTGACAATGAGATTAAGGTACAACAACCTCCGAAAATTCACTTTTGCATCTTTCTTATACATATATTGGATTAAAATATAGGCATGCAGAACTGACGTTAGTTTCGGCATAGAATTAATAATAATAATAAAATTAATAAAGTACTATGGTTTCAGTAGAAAGGTTTTGCAAGCACCACCAATCCTATAATTACTACAGAAAGGAAAGAAAAATCATTGAGAAAGGAACATTTTACTTTGTAGGAGTTGGTCACGATGCTCTTTGGCCACAATATACTAGAAGCATTACCTAACAAGGGTGAAAATAATTTCCGAACAACGCCATAGTAACACAATAACACCCACAAAATATTGTAACAATGAATTGAATGATGGCAAAATAAACATCGTCAAGGTCCATTCAAACTGACGCGTATTCCGCGTGACTGGCGGGACGCCTACAGAAATAAGAATCTGTAGAAATGCCGTAACGTGTGCTAAAGTTAACTGACCTGCTAATGACACTTCTACCGATTTCGATTGTTTCAATGGACCTTTACGCAATCCATCATTGGTGCAATCGATCGGCACTAAGCACAAGTGGTGATGCCCACAGCTGCCGTAGCTCGTCCATCATCAGCTGTCATCGTGACAAATTATCCACTACTCTCAGTTTTTTTTAAAACAACTAAGTAGGCAAACAGGCGTACGGCCCGCCTAATCGTAAGTGGTTACCGTAGCCTATGAAAGCCTGCAACACTGGATATGTCACGAGCGCATTGCCGACCTGTCCGCTATAAGCACAGCGACCCCTCTGGAGCCTGGCGACCCTACTCACCAGCAGGAACACAACACTGCATCACAGTGTTATTTGGCTGCGGTCTTCTGTAGGGTGGAGGTACTTCCCCAGACGGACTACAGACGACCCCTACCTCTCTTAATGTGGTTCAGTCTATATCAGAATCATTTAATTACAAAATCATCTATTTGCAGAATGCGATGGTAGGGCGTTTGACTGGTCATAAGTTCTATTCATTCATTGATATCGAGCGGTGTCCGAGATTTCTTTGAGGACCACCGAATGGCAGCCGGGACCTAACTTAACGTGCCTTCCAAAGATAAAAGATAAAGATAAAAAAAAAGATAAAAAGCCTTTATTGTTTGAATTTAGGTACAAGTAAGATGTCAATAAAAATAACAATAATCTCCAAATTCTGCCATGAGTCCAATGAATAGGAAAAAATGAATGAATAAAGCACGGATTTATCATTATTATCAGACAATCAGGCGATTAAAGCATGCAATGTCCTAACTAAACCAAGTATGCTTGCCGTGGAAATCGAACCCACGACCTTCGGGTCTCAGGCAAACGTCTTAACCAAGCAACCACGGAGGCAGTTCGATGGCCGGCTGCCATCTAGTAGTGGTGACGTCAGAAGTCGAAAGGCGGTTCCGTATCTAACAACATTGTACTGGGTCGATATCCCACTCGACATGAATGAATGCCACAGCTGCTGCAGATCGTCCATCATCAGCTGTCATCATGACAAATTATCCTCAACCAACCACTGACATGAACGTCGTATGACGTAGAGGATAGATTCCATTAAACTGATTAAATTATAATAATAAGTACATTTAACCGATTCAGGCGTTACTTTGCGGAAGTTAAAGTTACAAGCACTTAATAAATTATTTTGGGACTAATAGTAGTGGGTGGGTGCCGGCCGGCAATAGTTTGCATGAACTAACTGGTGGCGGAAGCACGCAAAATAATTTATTAAGTGCTAATAATAAGTATATATATCCGTCAATTGTTATAAGTATATGTGTACTTTGTGGAACAATAAAGTTTAAATAAATAAATAATGTACTAGCTGTACCCGCAGCTCCGCCTGTGTCAAAAAGTAGCCTATGTTTGACCCCGGATCTTCAACTATATTCCTACCAAATTTCATCAAAGTCTGTTCAGAAGTTTGACCGTAAAAGCGTAACAGACAGACAGACGGACAGACAGACTTTCGCATTTATAATATTAGTATGGATGTTAAATTTAATGGAGGAGTCTAACGCCAGCCGTCGTATCATTCAATCGCCCCATCTCTACATGCGACCCTGCCTACTGCTTAGACTATACTACAGTCTAGAGTCTTATATGAATACGTCGAGGCTTAACTGTGGCACGCAGGTACCGCCAAAACGGCACTTCTAGCAAATCTTATATTTAGTGATCTCTAAAATTTCTATCACTATATTTTCGTTCAAATGAATAACAATAAAAAAAAAATACAACTAAATTCACATAATATAGCCCTTTTTTCTTCACTAACACAAAATGTTCTCTATTTATAATGATACAAGACTCAGAATTTATTAAATTATTAATAAAATTGATCCTTGAATGGTCATACAGAGCAGATGGTGCTGTTTCACCATGATTATGATGGACAGATCAAATCTCCGTTCTTGTTTGTATGGATATGTTTGTTCAATCGACGAATGCCATTTGTATGGGTGAATTGTGTTTGAATTCAATTATTTTGGACTAAAATGAACAACTGTGAGTTTGTTTGTATGGCGATGTCAATGTAATACATTTTAAAGTGATTTGTAAACACATTGAAAATTCATGTTCATTTTGGATGTTTGAAATAAATAGATATTTGCAAATTTTGGTATTAAAATGTTTCTAAATTTATTTAGCGATAAGTTCTCTTTCATATTAGTTTCGTTATGTTTTTTTTGGCGCAATAAAGTGTATTTCTATTATATGTATGGACGTGGTAGACTGATAACTTTAAACAAGGATATAAGTAAGCTTACTCATGTATTGCTTTATGTATACTAGCTTTATCGCCTATAAATATTATGTCTCTCGAAACCGACCGCCTCTACAAGGAGTTTAGTTGACATGAGGTCTTGTTTTGTACAGCTAAGATACCCATTTTCTTCGTCAAAGAACATATAAACCAGAAAATGTTACCTTTCCTCTGACGATCACTCAACGCGAATAACAAATTCATCGAACGACCGGTCAGCCGCTTATCATTCCTGAAGCGTACGGAACCCGGCGTGTAATTTAATTGGGGGTCCACAATGGCGCGTGATTGGCCCGCGGGCCGCATCCTAATTGGCTGCAAGTTTGCGAATCTTTCACTGCAGCAGTATACTAGTGGGCGACGTGAGGTAATCAGTGACGATACAGTGGCATTAGCGCTTATTTTCTGTTAATAACTTTTGGGTAGGTGTGAATAAAAACAGACCAGGATCAAGTTATTCTTAGGGATCTGTTTTCACGGGTCTGGCCGAAGTAGGCAGCAGCTTAATATATAGATCTCCAACGCAATCCACGAAACAAAAGATAGCCACAAGTGGAAATCGTCAAAAAGATCTTATCTTATCTTGCAAGGGGTCCTATACCAAGGAAGCACGTCGAACCTCTGGGTTCATTTGTACTTACTCTATGCCCTACTCACCCACTGTATAGGGTTTCTGAAGAAGGACTGCATGAGCTTCAGTACATCATCTGGTGCGAAGTGCCTGTAGTCCTCTAGTTCCGGATACGCTGTTCCGAAAAGGTCCATTCGCTTGCTAGCCAATGAGTCACAATGACACAAAATGTGGCCTATGGACTCCTCTGCCTCGGCCCATACCCTACACTCAGGGTTTTCAACAAGTTTCAGTCGTCAAAAAGATAGTCGGACAAATCATGACGCTCAGCAGTGAGCAAACGACTGAATGAAGATATGAGAATCGGTTCAGGAAAACTGCAAACTAGGATGTGAACATGTGTTCTATTCGATAAGTATATGAATGAGTATAAAAAGTGCCATTTAAAAGGACTGCGATCCGTCCATCTGTTAGGTATGGTAATATATAATTGTAATTGGTAGAGACATTCATAAATTATGTATTTTTGTTGCATTAAAATAAAAACATACTTAAAGAATAAAGTTCTGAATTGGAAACATTCTTACCCATGTCATCACAATGTAACACTTTGCCTTACCTGTAACCAAAAAATCCATTTAATTTAGGTGATCTAACATCATACTGATACTACAATAAAACACTCATCAAATTAAGGGCAAGCAGTGGTAGAGAAAATCATGTGTTTTTTTTCATATTAAAAATGAACATAAAATAAGAATAAACCGTTCCTTTTTAAAACATGCTTATCATATAAACATAAATCTTGATTACATAGTCAATTCAGAAAATAGAAATACCACCACTATCACGTAATACCTCGGAGAGCGCGTACGTGTGTGTAATCCACAAGCTACCAGCACGTCAGATTATGAGCTAGTTACGGTCAAGACAGGAATTATAACGTTAGCGCCCGAGGGTGGAACTGGTCAGCCTGCTGACACATTTATTGGAGTGACTATGATACTAGATTAGATTATTGATACTAGTTTCTTCGTAAAACATGATTTTGGACGCAATATCATCTGAATGAATTAAATAATGAACACTTTATTGCAGTATTTACGAGTACATACACACATAGATCTGAGCATGTTCCTTCAACCTATTCTTTAGTGTTTGGTGGTATTGGTTACAAAAATGAAACGAGTATAACTGTCGACTTTCCTAACCCTTTTTACTCATCGTCGTAAGACGTCTTCTTCAAATTCTTCTCCTGTCAGAATTTGGACAACATCAAAGCGACTTTTACTTTGGATGCCGCTACTCTCGTCAATACTGTCGAATTTTTAGGCCTAAACGCATCCGACACAGCCAACTGACATCGACATAGATAACTGATAACATTCGTAAACAATAATGTATATGTAGCCATCTCTTGAAACTGTCAGTGTTCATTGTCTTCATAAAGGTCTCACTTACACTAAATGACATTTTAAATTTACCATTTTCAAGACTTGTAACAGTGTATCCAGACTCATTTCAATAATTACAGGATAGGAAAATCCTGGTATTTGCATGGATTCTCATTTAATTAAAACGAGTAGAACAGTGCCTGCTAATCGTTCCCACACACGAACCAACGCAGTTTGCTTGCAACACACGCCTCGCCACTGACCTGATAATCAAATAGACTACAAGCAAATAACTTCTGCAAAAATTCTGCATCTGTATACTTAATTTCAGCCCGATTAATCAAAGTTGAGGAGCTCGATAGCGCGACTCGCATATCAGTAGCGAATTGCCGTGTCAAACGAGACCAAGACGGTCAATTCAATACGGGTCGCCTTATTGGGTTGATCGCCATTAGCCATTTTTCTATCCTGAGCTCGTTTTTCGCATAGCACTATACATATATAAGCCGTTGGTCCGTTATCAATGATGGCATTCTTAAGGCTGTGTCAGATGCCTTTTTGGCAGCTTGAAAAATCTAACATGGTTTACCCACTAAAACACTTCTGGTCATGTTCTTATTGGCATAACGTATGAGACATTCATGAGATGGTCAGACAAATATGCTTGAATTTCATTAACTTTGAATAGTTTTTTTTTTTTTTTTTTTTTTTAATAATTTTAATTCATTATTTCGATTTATTTCGAATAATTTAGATTTTTTTCCAATTTAGTATCATTGCAATATAATTTAATAGATTATAAGCTTTAAGTTAAAAAAAACTCATTTTTTATAATATTACCCATCTCTATTTGGGAAACGGCAATGATTTTGTCGTTATAATATAGTTCGATTCGCTTATTATGTCGAACGAGAATCATTCAACTCACCGATATTACATACTCGAAAATAGTCCTAGCGATCGGAACTTGCTTATGGTAAATACGTTATTTAGTTACCGGGATTCGGGCCCTGAAGAAAGTCGCACGCATTTTGGAAATCTTTGGAGAATGTTCATGTCCAGCTGTGGATTTCCTAAAGATGAATAAAGAGCATAAGAATAGACTATTGTTATCTATTTCTAAAAATACCTATGCCAGTTCTGCGACTCTACGAATGCGCCGTGCAATGCGTCATATGGGCTACTTGGAATATGTAATATATGTATGGAAGCAGTCTCGTTCTAATTGAACTCATGGCTGGTCTGGCAGCAATGCCAGGTTGGTGGGAAATGTACAATACAATATATTTTCATTGCTAATGACAAAAGACAAATCATTTACTATTAGTAAATTTATAAGTACTTACTTAACAATTGTTTTTCTTTTCTTCTAATCCTTATGTGTTGGAACGTAAAGCTAGTGTCTAGTATTTTAATTGCAGTTTTTAGATTTTTGATGCCTTATCTGGCCTGAAAAATCTTACAGTTTTGGCATTGATATATAAAGGATATCGACTACTAAATCTCCCGTATTATGATATTAGACCTTTCGGCCTGGTAAAACCGGTAAAGCAGGACAGACGGCAGTCTCTCCATGGTAATAACTAATGCTGTCATATCTAGGATCATGTGTACCCTGGCTCGCTAAACGTAAGCTGATGAAGTTACGAGACAACATGCTCTGGGCAGATGATTAATGTTTTTGAAAACTTTAATTTTTGAGAAAATCGAAACATGAATATAACGAATTAATTGCTTTTAATCGAAACTGTTTAGCAGTTTTCAACAATGAGAATCGCAGAAAGCAACTGTTATCCAATAGATTGTGACTAAGCCCGAACAACTACCAATTTCCATTGTTTATGCAAACAAATTTCAACTGCATTCAGGTCTAGTTGCACTGCATAGTGTCATTCTATATCGAAACTGCTTATGAAAACAGGAAGTATTTGTTTCATTTCTCTGGAGTCCGTCCTAACACATTTACATACATATTGGTTCGCAACAGTAATGCAAGGGTTTCAATTAATTATCAAAATAGGCTTTTAAAATATGATGGAATTCTGAACGTGGTTGGTAAGAAGATGTAAACATTTAAATAGAGATTTCTTATTTTCAATTAAACGCAGATGAATTTGTAAGTTTCTAAGTACTAATGATAGTTTACATTATCCCTATTTGTGTATTTTTATTTAATTAAAAGAAGTTAGATTAGTAATTGCTCGATAGATCGACAACTATATATAATATACTAAAAAACTAAACATCTATTTCCGTTGATCATCGTATCATGCGTGAACGGATGGAAAAAATTCGCTAATTCGTTTTTTGGTGTGATTATTTTATTTGATTGATTGATTGATTACCAAAAAAATAAGGAAGATGAGCGAAACCTTAAATAATTTACGGGTCAGTATGAAGTTAGCTAAGCCAGCTAGCTTTTGAACAACGAATGCTTTACATTCAGGTAAATAATAGGAAAATACTTTAGTATGATATAAATAAATCTGTTTTAATCTTTTCGAGCATATCACATGTGTTATGATGTTAAAAATATAATTGTTTATAAACCACATAAACAATTATATTTTTAACATCTTACAGATATTTTTTACAATCGAACGATTTCACATAATGATGTCTTATATTCTCACGATTGTTACACATTTAATTAAACCATGCATTTATGCATTTGCATTATGCATGCATTTATTACTTATTTCACACTTATTATATTAATATGGATTTATTTACAACTAAGTAACGATTCAAACAATTTGCAGCCTTAATTGTTGCAGTTAGACTAAGTTAACATTATAAACACTAATAAACGCGATAAAAACCGTACTAAAATAGTTTAATTTAGTAGTTAGATCAGTCAGAAACATAACCATGCTTTGTTTGGATAAACTACAAGGAACCTACTACTGTAGTCTCAGCCCGGGGGATTGCTTATTGACTGTTATCTAATGACGAGATCCGCTCAGTCCCCAAGCTACAGATAGTACGTCTAAGTACCCGTTGTACAATGTCCCACATTTAAAAGTTTAGTTGCAAGGATGAGGCAGTATACATTCTCTGTCATTTATTCGGTTCAGTGCTGTATTTTTCTATCTATATAAATGGTACAACAAAGTGTTCATTCATTCATTCTAAAGAGTAATTTCTAAATTGAGAAGCTCGATCATCGAGCAAGGTCCGCGTATCCGTAGCGAATGCGCGTGTCAAGAAACGACGAGACGCGACCATTATTGGATTGGTCGCCATTTAGTGGCATTTTCTATCTCGAGCTACTCCGTACTTGGGAAGGCTCGTTAAGCCGTTGGTCCCTGTTGATTTGATGGATAGCAGTCGTGAGGATGTGTCAGATATGTTCGGGCAGCCTGAAAAATTCTGACAGTGTTGGCCACTAACACACCTCGGGTCATGTTCCTGTTGGTCTGGTTTCCCTGTAAAAGGGGACGTCAGACGGCAGTCGCTCCATCGTAATAACCAGTGCCGCCAAATCTAGGACCATGACTTACAGCGTACCCTAGGCTCCGAAGCGTAAGCTGGCGACGCAACTAGTAATACATGCTAGGATGATGATGAGAATTTCTAAATAGAGTTACATTTTTAGATTTTAATGTTCTAATGCTGTCTAATGTTTTTGAGATTATTACATAGAATGAATTTTGCTTAAATGAGAATTCTGAAAATCTGGGAATTTCAGGAAATAAATATTACAAGGAAGTGAACTTTCAGGTAGAATATATGATGAACACGTAAAATAAACATAGTGTATTTTTTTATTAGAACTTTTGATAAAATTTACTTGTAAGTAATAATTTTTCCCCCTTCTCTTTTTTGCGCCATACTATTTTTCCGTTTCTCCCAATGGTTGACTGGTAGAAAATGCTCTTAGCATTAAATCCGCCAATTGTTATAAGTATATGTGTACTTTGTAGAACAATAAAGTTTTAATAAATAAATATTACATGAAGTCCGCCTAAGGAAATTGTTAGACAAATTTAACATAGTTCAGGTGTAACTCTAACCAAAACAAAACACAATCACTCACCTTATCCCTCGAAACGAAGCTTGCTTTGTTCTTTATTCGCTCTCACACTAATATTTACACAGCACACCTCCCCAATTGTTCAACCTTACAAAACAAAACCAACCTTAAAACCCCCCCATAAAACCCAAAATCCCTTGATTCAATGAAACTATAAGTCCATCAATAAGCTCTATTTTAAATTATCAACTACCGGTAATGTTAGGATAGATATTTTTAATCTTTAACGTTTATGGTTGTAAATTTATAATAAACGCTTTAGTTAACTGTTGTTTTATGGATACTTCGAAAACAATTTGAATCTATCTTAATTTGTATCACTAATCAACTATAAGTGTTATTTATATGGTTTTATAAGTTAATTAATTAGTGTATTAAAAGTTGACGTCAATAGTCTTTTTTAAGAGTTTTATAAGATTCATTTAAATAGACTTTAAATTGTCATGTTACATTGATATTTAAACAAGTTATTTTTCATACATTTTTACAAGTATAAGAATTATTAAAACACGAAAAGCCTACTAAGAAGCCACAAGATATTATCACTACTAATACTAGACTAAAACATACATTACTACCACTAAATTTCTTAAATAAAGTTTAATATTCGTGTCGTAATTTCGCGAATTCGCGCGTATTTTCGTGCGCCAAAAGCGACTAGTTGGGCGGGCGGTCGCCGCGGCTGCTGGGCGGCGAGTGAGCTAGGGCGGACGAGAAGCGAGCTTAAAAGCTTCGATAGTTGGATGTAAACAGAGCTTTGTAATAACAGATTTCCAGGTAATGTGCAAGTGTAAATTTGTTTTGTGATGACAATTTATTAAAGAGTACTGGATATTTATGAGAGGTTTACATTAATTTAACAATGGACTTAAGGACTTGTAGTAATAAATGCTTAATAAGAAAACTATATTTAATATTTGCAAGAAAATTTAATTACAAGAGAATACGAACACAGAACTTTTGTTTGTTTCAACTCCTAATTCACTATCTACAAAAAAATCCTTACTTCTTCACCCAATTCTTGCAAAAGGTTATTAAGGCCCATATTTATATTAGGTACACACACACACTTTTTCGTTCAAGCGTATTTCCGAGTTGCGTCCTTAGTTTACGCTTCAGAGCCTAGGGTACGCTGTTAATCATAGTTCTAGATAACTGGTTATTATAATGGAGAGACTGCCATATCCATAACATTTTTACGGGGAAACCGGATCAACAGAAATATGATACGAAGTGTGTTGTGGCCAACACTGTAAGAATTTTGAGACACAACCTCACAACTGCTATCTATCGATAACAACCGAGATAAACTTCGTAACATGCCTTCCGAAGCACGGAGGAGCTCGAGATATAAAATGCCACTAAATGGCGGCCAATCCAATAGTGGTCGTATTTCGCCGTCGCTTAACACGCGCATTCGCTACGGATATGCTATCGAGCTCCTCAAACAAGTTAAAAGCCGGTACATCGCGTGAGATAGCCAACAAAATATGCTAGAAAATATACTAGAATACCTACATAATTATAAGTAGGTAACTAGTTATTAATCTGAGTGATGTCTTGTTAAACAAATGACGGGGGCCAATTTTTATTTCCATTTTAGCGAGCGATAAAACGATTAGGCAAGTTTACTGCCACTCCACTGGCCATAAACCCACCCCAATATACGCCCTACAAAACGGCGATTACTACCTAACACGTCGTTATTGAGTCAGGAATCAATTTCTTCTTTATTTGAGTCACTGATTACAGAATAAATGCTAAACAGATACAAACAAAGTCGGGTTACGCCATGTGTCAAAAACTTATAACTTCTCAAATATAGCCCTTAAATCAACTTGTGATAATTAATGTTTGTAAAAAAATTGTGTTTTAAAAATTCAGTTCTTTATTTTGCCATAAATGGCTGAAGTCAGAACTTAATTTAGCATAGTTAGGGCGACCATATTCCAACCGGAGTCATGTGTTTTGTAGTCTTTGTATTATTTCCGTGAATTTCATTAATGACAAACATACCTTTCAAATCTATGTTCCTCAAAGAATGATAAATGAACCCCGGCTCTTTACAGGTCAATCTTAAATTCATATAAACTATTTTACAGTTTCGAAGCCACGGTAATGGTTACCAATCCTAGTTTGGTCACTAAACAGGCACTATCGCCATGAACACGTATCTGCCGCTAGACTATCATGCTCCTAAACGATAATGCTGTGAAATATGATGAAATAGAGTAGGTATGCATTTTTATTTCGACTGAAATTCTGTTTGTGTTTAACCATTATTATTTCGTTGCCTAATTGAAAATCCGTGTCGGATCCATTTGAACTCATTATCGCATATTATAGAGCTTAAGTTAATTAATTAAAATACCAAATGGGTAAAGGTCAATCCTTTACCCATTTGGTATAATTTGAAAAATTATAAATATAAATTATTATTTTCGCATTAGATCAGTTTTTAGATAGATACTTATGCAGTCATATATTTCATAAAAATAGGGGTCCTGACCGGAATAACTCGCTGACGCTAGAATCATATGGTAAAGTCGCATATCGCATTTTTCAACGGCAGCTTCTTCATCCTAGCGTGTATTCCTAGTTGCGTCGTCAGCTTACGCTTCGGAGCCTAGGGTTCGCTGTAAGTCATGGTCCTAGATTAGGCGGAACTGGTTATTACAATGGAGCGACTGCCGTCTGACCTCCGTAACCCTTTTTATAGGGACCCCAGAACAACAGAAACATGACCCGAGGTGTGTTAGTGGCCAGAACTGTCAGAATTTTTTAGGCTGCCTAAAGACATCTGACACAGCCTCACGACTGCTAACTACCGATAACAACCGGGACCGACGGCTTAACGTGTCATTCGAAGCACCAAGGAGCTCGAGATAGAAATTGCCAATAAATGGCAACCAATCCATTACTGGTCGCGTCACTCCGACGCTTGACACGCGCATTCCCTACGGATACTCGGGTCACACTGGACTATCGAGCTCTTCGCAGCCCAACGGCAACAACCGTAACCAACAACTAGGCTTGGCGAATAGACTAGAAACCATAGATTAATAATTGGTCTCGCGCGCGCTCGACTAGATACCGCGCTATGAAGAAAAATCAGTTTCCAGAATGCGGCAACTTTATGTTGTAGTGTGTGTAAGTATAAAGATAATGTGCAAAGACGAAACGAGAAAAAGTTATTTCTTATACTATTATTCTTACATAGTTTGAATACGCAAACTGACATTTTGCTTCTGTTTTTAAACTAAAATTTTAAATTAATCTTGACGTCCAACTCACTTATCGGTTGCGGCGTTACTGACGCGAATATGCCGCAAGTACGCCGAATTCGCGTAGTTTTAGTTGCCGCATTTGTCTAGTATGCCGACGGTATCTAGTCGAGCACGCGCGAGACCAATTATTAATCTAAACTAGAAACCTACATTTATTCACTACCAAAATACACAAAATAAAATAAATTGATAGAGATTATTTGATTATGTACTCGATATTGCGATTCGATTCAGTTTCTGCAATCAATCTAAACCGACCCAAGTCACAAGTACAACCATCTACCAGTACCAGGGAGAGGTTCTTACAGAGTGTGGGAGCTGACATATTTTTAATTAAATGCCACTTACCACCGCTCTGTACCGCAAAATCTATTACGAAGGGTTTTATATAGCAATAACAGAGGGGCTCTTCTCAGGGATTTAGTTTTAGGTTTAATTAGGCATTTAGATATTGTTAGACTAATATTTGATGTTGTTCAAAAGAATATTTAATCAAAAACTGTCAATACGCATAAAATGTGGCAAACACGTGATTCATCACGGCATTTTGCTCATCGAAAAGTAATAGGCGTATTGAGAGAGATGTTGACTTGATTCTGTCAAGGAAGTAACATTAAAAATTATTGGTAATTAGATTTTAAATGCAAATAAAAATAAAATTAAGCGAAATTAAAATAATATATGGTTACTTACAGTACAGACAAAATCATCAAATATCGTCAAACAAAATCAGTGGCAATACAAAACAGTAACTTTTATTATTATTATGGTATTTTATTGTTATATAGTATTTTATACATACAAAAATATGCCGAAAAAAAAGGAAAAAATATAAAAAAAAAAAAAAATTGCATCGGCCGGGAATCGAACCCGGGCCGCCCGCGTGGCAGGCGAGCATTCTACCACTGAACCACCGATGCTTACAAAGTGAGTGTTGAAATTAACTATCTGTATCAATGAGTCATTGAAGAGTATTTTAATTCGAATGTTTTGTAATCCTAGGGCTGCTTTACACACGATCCAATGCTGCATCCAGTACTTTCACAGACACACGCATACAAACAATTATTCAAAGGTGTGAGTAAATTGTTTGCGTGTGTGGAGTGGACTTTGTGTCCGTGAAAACACTGGATCGCCGCAATAGAGCGTGTGTAAACCAGCCTTTGTTCCTTCTGCAATCAAATAACATGGCAACAATTTATTTAAAATTTTTATGTTGGTTTTTTTTATTGGCAGTAGGTAGAAGGTTCTTATGAAGGGCTTATGAAGGGAAGTAAGTAACAATAACTTTACCAAAATGACACGATGCACATTTATTGAATTCAAAACAAAACCTATGTGACCGGATTGAAGTTGGACGCCCTACAAAATTAAACGGACGGAAGTGGCATAGGAGCTGCAAGCGTCAGGCACATAACTGGAAAATACTATACCTATCAGTAAACATATGTTAGCTACTAAGTACTGGCTTTTGGTCAGGGTCTCGCACTCTCAGAAAGGAGGGTTTAAATCGTTATTACATTACTATTGGGCCAGCTTTCCCCCTTTTTACGTATATCGTATTATTTCCTGTGCTAATTGTCTAGTCTTTTATTAACGGGGCAAGCTAAAAAACATCCTTGTGTTGCAGGCTTTCAGAAACCCTTCCCATCAGATTCGAAAAGAAGTAAATTAGCAATGTTATCTTGCCTATAATACAAATACTCATTATTGTACCTAAAAAGAAAATATTACAGTAACATATCAACAAATTTCCTTTGATTTATATAAATATATACTTAATTGTGTATATGTATATATATATATATATATATACAATTAAGTAGGCAAACAGGAGTACGGCCCACCTGATGGTAAGTGGTTACCGTAGCCTATGAGCGCCTGCAACACCGGAGATGTCACGAGCGATGATTACTGTTATGCACGTGAAGTTAGATGGACTTACCTAGTTTATTCGATCCTTACGAGTATTACACCCGTTTTAGATGATTATGATTACTGTTACTGTAAAATGTTAGATTTTAATCATTAAAGGACTAAGCTGTCATGGGATACTAAAAAAACAATGATCAAAAACCTACTGCTATCGTAGAACAATTTTTTTTAAAATGTTACTTGAACTTATCAACTATTTTACACATGGTTACTACAATCTAGTTAAAAAAGGCATTTAATTTTCACTGTTACATATACTAATATATAATAATACTAACCTACATCAAGAGAAGTCGGTTAAAGACATAAGTAATTCCAACCCTGTTATTCAATCTAGATTCTGTCATCTAAATACGGCGCCTGTGCCTGCTGAGCCGACTTCCGGTTAGATCCGTGCGATCTAGCCGGAAGTGGCGACAGGCGGCGTCTGGTCCGTATGTATGATTGTACACAAGTTAGAATTATACATGTATGGACATTTCAAATAATTTCAATATGTTGTGCAGTGTTGTGAATTATTAATCCATACTTCCATAGTTCATTCTAATATTATAACTGCGAAAATGTGTCTGTCTTTCTGTCTGTCTGTCTGTCAGTCTGTTCGCTTTCACGGCCAAACCCCTGAACGGATTGAGATGAAATTTGTTATGAATATAGTTGAAGACCCGGGGTCAAACATAGGCTACTTTTTGACGCAGGCGGAGCTGCGGGAAAAAGCTAGTATGAAACAAATTTAATCTTGTTGAAAATTCAGAGTACCTACTCTTTGTTTCAGGTGGCCCAATTTTGATCATCTGAGATGAACGGCGACACGATAAGAAGAAGTGTTTAGGTGAAATTTGTGACCATTCATACCTATTTAAAGAACCCGTTGTTTCATTTCACCAAGATGCCGCTTCAGAAACAAAATTTATCGTCACAGCTACCTGTCAACACATGAAGTGCTGTCCTTTAATCCTGGTCGTATTTAAGTAGGATTACACATGTGTCTTTACTAAATATTCCCATCTCTCATCATGTTCACTTTTCATAAATATTCATTTTGACATTAGGCAGTTTACAAAATTCGTTAGCCTATCTCAAATCCCTTTACTCTAGCCTGAAAAATTTGAAAAATCAGCATAGTATTGGCCACTAACACACCTCGTGTCATGTTCCTGTTGGTCTAGTTTCCCTGTAAAAAGGGTTACGGAGGTTAGTAGTTACTATTATAATAACCATTTCTGCCAAATCTAGGACCATGACTTACAGCGTACCCTAGGCTTCGCAGCGTAAGCTGACGACGCAACTAGGAATACACGTTAGGATAATGATGACAAATCGAGTCTTGAACTCCGATAATAAGGATCTCCACTGCGATTTGCACTACGTCACCTTCTGCCACTAAATATTAAAATAGCGCAGCAACCATGCTGCAAGCGTGTTACAAATTATATTCAAAACTGTCATCACAAAATGCAGCTCAGTAATCCAGCGCATCTTGAAGTGGGATTACGCACGCGCCCCGCTAATCCCGGATCCGGAGCATCTTTCAGATCCCTGGATCCCGGGATCCGTGTGTTTGCGCTGTATATTGAGCGGTGGGAATGCAACCAAGTGTTGTTTGGTGATTAATTGTGCGGATAGTGTCATAGTGTGCTGTAAAACTTATTAGTACTCGAGTATGTACAATACTGGACCCAGATTTTGATTATAGAACTGAACAGGAAACAGCGCGGAACTCTAATCCATTTTTTTCCATCGACGTACGTAAGTAAAGTCCGCAAGATGGACGAAGAAGTGACAGAGTGGATTGACAGCCTCCCATTCATCATCTAATTTCGCTGCACCATATGCAAATATTAATAGTACTTGAGATTTGCCTGTTGCTGTGTGTCGGGGTTATCTATCTACATGTCTGCCAAATAAGCAATCAATAGGCTACTTGACTGTATTCATACTTGGTCAATATTTGCATACGAAACAATATGTACACTAAAAAGTAACCGATTCCGAAAATAACAACAAAATTGGTTGATAATTAAGGCAGTAATTGGATTTTAAAGTTTTCTCAAGAAGAAAAGTGGGAGCGTGGTGGGGACGTCTTGTTATCTCTTTTGTACCCACGAAACCAAGTGACACTGACGTCACTGCACACACAGTGCATCCTTTTCTTGTTTTTTGACAGTTTCCCCTTCCACCGAATTTCAAAGGCTTATAACTTACTTATTAAAGAACGGATTTTAAAAATTCTTTCTGTTTTCAGTTTCTGGTAGTAAAATGTTTCATATGAATGATAAAAATAAATTTAGTAGAATACCCAATTTCAAAGAGTTAGCCTAAAAGATGTGAAATTTTAGTCGTTTTGGAGCCATCGTCCAGTTACTCTATTCATGCAACTGAACAACTTTCCCGAAGATACATGGGTCGAAATATAAAGTAAATTTTTGGACCTCCCATACAAAATGTCTCATCACGTTACAACTTACTATGGGAAGTCTAAATTTGTTTTTATGTTTCGAGCTATGTTCCTTGGGGAAATTTGTTTGGTTGCATGAATGGAGTCACTAGACGATGGCTCCAAAACGACACGGTGTAGAAATTAATATCAACAAAATCCATAATTATGAATAACAGAGTTGCAATGTAGTCAAAAAATTCTAAATCTATGGTTGCGATTGTGAGGTGAGGTAACAAATATGACATCGAAATATTTGAAAATTTGTACGCGATGATTTTGTTTGAAATTTAATTTATTCCTTTGCGCAAAATTGTATTTTAAGCCGAACCAGTTATGACGTGCAAATATGATTGGAAAATAAAACAATCATTTGACAATTTGATTTTGTTTAACTTTTATATAAAATTCTGGCTTGATTGACAATGTGCTATATGAACATTAATTTTTGTTGCTTGTTTACTATCGGATAGGATTTTAATATAACTTAATTGTGTTTCAATCCTTCATTCAAGATTTAAAAAACAGGGGCAAAGTGAGTTTGTAGGTTAATTTATTTGTTTATACATCATCTACTTACTGAACTAACCTTCCTGAAATTTTGAATACACATAAGTAGGAGTACTGAAAATAACAAAGAGTATCTTTCATCCCGTTAGCGGTCACTACTATAAAACCTTTTACTCGTTGAAAGTTTAATGTAAAATCGTGTGTAAATTCATCACATTTGTTAAAAGACGTATCAGTGAAATGTAAAATTGTAATATTCCGAGATCCATTAATGAATATTGCAGACGACAAAGACTTAATTACAGTTAATACCGGCAATGAAATGTAAAAATACAGGTAGTCCGCAAGAGTACGTTACGAGAGTCCGCTCAATCGAAAATGTAATAAGCCAAGCGCGAGTCGGGGTTTCGCAAGAGTTCCTTATGTATTTAGTAAAAATTCATTTTTTATTCATTATATTTGTAGAGTTTATATGTAGGATCTTAAGGTCAATTGACCCTGCACATCCAGCAATCAGATTTTTTGAAAACGTATACCACCTTTTTAAAAAAAAACTGTATTATAGTTATATTGAAGTGGGATTGGGCGGGTCATATTGGTAGTATGCACCTCCAGAACGTTGGACAAACTCAACTACTACTTAGATACCTGAAGGTGGAAGCCGAAAACGGGGCAGACCCAGAAAGCGTTGGAGCGATGATTTGGAGGATTTACAAAGGTAAGAGTTGGCTATGATAGATACCGTGGAGGGAGATGGGCGATGAGACTTTTGCTCAGCCGTGGGACGTAACTGGTTAATTTAAAAAATAATAATAATAGTGATCAATCTCGATAGTGATTTGTATTTTTTTTATATTATTTCGCAATGCAGAACATACAGACTTTGTTTAACTGTACCCTACATGACGCGTCACTTCCTTAAAAATATAAAGTTAAAACACTATTTTTTTGGTTTTTTTTTTTAATTTTCAACCTTTGGCTAATTTCTTTTTTCTCGACTATTCAACAAGCAAATAAAAACAGCACTTTTTATCAGGTATCTATTATGAAATATAATCTTAATGATTTTTTATGTTTCAGCAATTGCAATAAACGTGATAAAAGCCGTATTAAAATAGTTTATTTTAAAACATAATACTTAGATTTCTTATATAATGGACAACACTTAGTGATATAGGTAATTTGGTAGTTTACTGATTTATTTACTGTTATGTTCAATTAAATTAACCATTGATTAATAATTGTCAAATTTAACTTTATCTAATCTAACTTAAAATTTTGTTTGTAAAGTAAAAAAATGTAGAGCACATGTCAATTCATAGAGTTGGAGATTTCGAGTCAGTGACCAATGGTTGATGGACCAAAACTAAGGTTCTTGATGTCCTAAAGAAAGGTCAGAACTGGTCTATCTGCCGGCGGCATAATGCTGAGTTTATTTCGTCTTTTTAATGCGTTTCGTATTTATTTTTTTTCGTTTGTAGTTACATATTTAAAATTCAATCGTACCAAGGAACCCTAAAGCGCAAACAGCTCGCAACTTGTATTTACAATGTCTGTCCGATCGCCAACGTCGATGAAAGGCGGCGAGCGACGCGACTCGATGGCGATCGCCGAGCCGATGCATCGACTGCATTCGATAAGGATTCAATGTTTCGGTATACAATTTTTGCGATATAACATTATTATTTTAAGTTTAATATCTGTTTCATTTTTTGACAATGGATTTGTCAGGTGACTTGCAATATGGGAGTCTTCAAAAAGGACGTGAAAATTCCGAAATATTTGTTTAAAGTGCAGTCCTTATGTTGTAGATGGCTACGGTAACCGCTTTACAGAAAATCCATCAGCTGATTTGATTATTAACCAGATCATGATACCTCGTCAGAGGAAGAAACGCGGTTTTTTAACACCAGGGTCGATAGACTATAGAACCTACTCGATATGAATGAATAAAGAAAAGCATGTTTATGCTTTTACCTTTTACGTTTGTAATTATAAGACGCTCTATGCTGTCGTGTTCCCATTTTCCTTTCTCAATGCATGATCCGCCATATTTGCTCTCTCAGTAATACTTATAAGCAAATTAAACGAAAGAAATAAAAAAATATCATAAAAATGAATTTGGATCAGAAAACATCTCAGAGTTCACACTAAACAACATTTAGAAGCTCACCCCCATATTTTCAAACGTTTCCTCGACTCAAACTTACTCCAACTCATTTGGTTAGTCGTCACTAGCTTCCTTGACATAAGGAGATTCCTCATTGGAGGCGAGTTTCAAATATAAGGTTGGTCGAGAGGTACCTTAAGGCGGCCTCGAAAGTGGTTATAAATCAGTTTTTTGCCACTTTTCGCCTAGTTATCTACTTGATTTGTGTATTTTTTACTCTATTCTTTTGTATTTTTCCATTTTTGTGCTTCGGATTGTTATTATAACCTGTGTGACACCAATTAAGCCACAGCTACCAATTAAGAATATCGTTTTCAAGTACAGTTTAAGAACTTCTTTGAGGGGCCTCCAATGAGTTTGAATGAAGGAGGATCTTAAAATTTTGTTTAAAAATACGGGTATCAGTCTTTCTGTAAAAGCTAAAATGTACCTACAACTACATTTCTTCCCACTTTGCGGATAGCTGGCAATTTAACTTAGGGTTTTATTACTTAAGTGTTTTGCACGAGGCGAGATTTCGAGCTGTCACAAATTAATGTGCTTAGCAGATGAGCTACATTATCCTTACTAATATTATAAGTTTGAAAGTCTGTCTGTGACCCTTTCACGGCCAAAACCGCTTAACAGATTTTAATGAAATTTGGCATGAATATAATTTAAGACCCTGGGATAAACATAGGCTACTTTATGACGCAGGAGGAGCTGCGGAAAACAGCTAGTATTATTTATATTTGTTGAAACGAGAGAGCGCCGGAGTGTTCCATTCTGCTGTATTCATACTGCAGCATCAATTTATTTATTTATTTAAACTTTATTACAAAGGATGTAAATGGCGGACTTAAAGCCAAATTCATTCTAAATCTACTAAAATTAATTTAGAAATCCATTCCGTTTTGCGTAATTGAATGATCATGTCCATTATTATCAATCAATCAAATCCATACTAATCCATGATATACTAATATTATAAGTGCGATAGTTTGTGAGTCTGTTTGTTATGCTTTCACGGCAAAATCGCTGAACGGATTTTGATGTAATTTGGTATGAATATACTTAGTAGAAAACCCTGGGTACTTTTTGGAGACAGTTAGTTTCTCGATATATAAAAACAGGTTACAAATTATGTTTTACATGCAAGAATACCCGAACTTTATTTTCATGTTACATATCATAACTCTGTTTTTTATTTACAAAAGTTAGCGAATATTATATTATTCATTTAATTCAAATTAAACCATATATTTAAAATCATTTCAAACAGATTCCAAATAGTTGTACTATCAATATATAGATAAGTATTTTCCGTTTGTCATTAAAAAAATAACTGAGTTGTTTATAGAGCGTTCTTTAAACTTTGAGTATATTCTTGCGTTGTCGGTATTTTGCTCTCCTGTGAAGTTCCTCCAAGGAATGTTCGACTTCAATTCATAGTTATGTCAAGTACTTGATAAGTTTCCTCTGCTTCTTATTCCTTCTGAAATATGATTGCGGATTTTTCTATTCTTTTATTTGCAAAATAGAATTTGAGTTATTAATTTTATAATGTGTTTTGTCTTTTGAGCCACTAACCTTTTCTCTCTGTTGATTGGTGGAGAATGGCATTTGCCAGCATTTTTACAACTATTGATCTGGTTTGAAAGTAGCCTATGTTTGACCCCGGGTCTTCGACTATATTCATACTAAATTTCATCAAAATCCGTTCAGCGGTTTGGCCGTGAAAGCGTAACAGACAGACAGACTTTCACATTTATAATATTAGTATGGAAGTATGGATGTTCTGTTGTCTTTCGAAAAACTTGAATCTAAGATAGGAAAAGCCTACGGCTTTAAGTCCGCCATTTACATGTCATGTAATAAAGTTAAATAAAAAGATAATACCAGGTCCATAAGGAAAACGGATCTCTTGCATCTCGCGGTCGCAAAGCAACTTCACAAAAGTTACAAGCTCCAAGTGTCAGAACAAACAAGAGATTGAGATTGGAATTTCAAATCCCCTTATAATGAAATAGTTGGAAATTCATTATTCCAGTTTGTTTGGCATGCAATCTAAGTTCAATGAACCGCGGGCGGCGGCAAACAGAATCGAATCGCGGCGAGGCGTCGGAGGCAAACACGCCAAACAAACACCTGACATGGAAACGATTCTATAACAAGAATTTCTATCCGATATTTACAATTGCAATGCTGAAAGGGTATGATAACCACTTTCCATGAGACTCTTGTGTATCTTGAAGATAGTTTTTTTTTAAAGACGACACCGTGCCGGCTTTTAATGATCAACCCCAAATATGTCGGACCCTCTTTATCATTTTAGCTGCAACTGGGCACAACCTCTCCTAATGATTTCCACAATGACTGGTTGAAGCGGCCTGCATTCGACACTTGCCTGTGACCTTTTTTAGGTCATCTGCATCACCTGAAGTCGATGGATGCCCAATGCCGCCCCATCTATTTGCTTCATATCAGTTCTCATATTGTTCTCATGCTGTAACGTATGTGTTGCAGTAAAGTAGGAGATGCTTATATCAATTGATTATTTCATTGGCAAAATAATTGTCAATTTGGAAGCATAGTTGTTTCCAATCAATAATAATAATCAATAATCATTTATTCTTTTGTAAACATGTTGAATTCAAGATGGAATTTTGTAAATTCCAATTTTGTAAGATCACAAGATTTTCTGATATTACATATGTTTCCATTCTACAGAAACACGATAAGCTGTTGATATCTGTATGTTGGCCGCCGAAACCACAACAGAGGCGAAGAGACGAGTAAAAACTTAGATACGTCGTCAAATCATCTTACGAACGAAACGAACTGCAAAAAACAAGAGTGCTTTTTTGAAAAAGAGTCACACTTTTACGTTTGCGTGAGCCATCACGCAAAGTCGGTTCAATGATTTTTGTTCGATATATGGAGTCATACATTTCAAAGGGATCCATGTCTTGCGGTATATACCGAAAATTCCGATTGGTGACGTGCGACAGCCCCGAAGCGCTGTCCAATCGAACCCCTTCGGTGGGACTAGAAGTGGGAATCCCCCGGGATTTAGGGATCGGTGTGTGCACACGGTGTGATTGAAACTGATGTTTACTTCAATATCTGTTCAGTTACAGTTATATATGACTGCCGCGCCGCTACAGATTTCATGAAGCTATTTTTATTTAGTTATGACAAAATTTTGTCATATCAATTTAGTTACGAGTCAAAAAAAACAAAATAGAAAAAAAACTTTGCATGTTCACGCCATAATTTTATGTTTCATGTAAAATTGTACAAACGCGTGTTCATTTGCGACTCTCCCCGACCTCTTAAATATTTAAGTGGAAAAGTACAAAACTGCACAATACGGAAATCTCATTTCGAAGTTTTTCTTTTGCACCGCGGTGAATGATCGTTATTTTCTGTCTGCCGTGAGCCGTGAAACTGTGTAATAATGATGACGATGTTTTGTCTACATTGAAATTTAAAGCAATCAGGCAGCGATGTATCTCTCTACACATTTAGTTTTTATTCAATCTTTATAAATTCAAAATTCCGTTCAAATCTGCAAAAATACTTTACTAAAACTAACCTTTACTTTGCGCAAAATATTATTAATGATATTTTCACACGATACAACAATATTTAAAGTAGTAAGTACGATGTGTAACTTCGAGAAACTTATCGTTACAACAGGCTGAGACAAGTGGCAATTATGACAATAGAAACGCTCACAAAAATGTATGAAAATTAGTTCGCGAGCAAAATTATGTCACATAGTAGACACGCTATTTTAAAATGGTAGGCAAGTGGCAATTTTTGATTTCTTCACAGGCTCGCTGATTCCTGACGTAGGAAACAAAATGGCGATTTTTAAATCAACTGTCATTTTTCATGCAATAAACGAGCCTGTCGACACAAAATTTAAGTTTTTTTTTTTTTGAACCAGCCTACAATTTTAGCTCCTGTGAGCTTTCAAATTTACAGCGGTACAGTTTGAGGCTAGGGATTTTAACTATTCAGCCTTTTCGGCAAATGCACATGGAGAGCCCCTTGTGCATTTGCCAAAAAGTTGGGACGAACCTCGGCCATAGGCCAAAGCCTTGCTCGCTTGATATAAGGCAAATTATATCAAGCGAGCAATGCAAACTCGCGAGCGGTAGCAAACGCTCAATGCCAGAAGGGCCTACTAAGAACCTATCGATGATTTTAGAATGTTGCCTATGGTATCTATTCCGTCATAATTCCGTCCGACGGAACAATCCGTTTCTATTACAAAAAGGTAGCCAATTGGCAGTTTTTGACAATTCTACAATAGATTCCTAGCGATCGCTGCACCCTGACGCAAAGGAATTAATACGTCAGTAATCTGTTATTTTCTTTCTATTTTGAGTAACCATGGTAACCCTAGTAACCCACCTCGACCTAACTTATTGAATGTTAATGTCACGCTCTTATCAAACTCATATGTGTGTGTGTGTGAGAGAGAGACGTGTGCGTGAGACTAAACCAAAGACAAACTTCCCGTTTTTAGCGTTTGCGATCGTTCTCTTCAAGAGAACTAGGGATCGTCCACTTATCTACCATTTTTATGATATTTGATATCGCTCACGCTAAAGCGTTACTAGCGTTAAAGCCCTTCACACACAGTGCTATCAAAATGCAACTTGAGATTGCGAAGTGTTTACTACCGGTCGCTTGCGATAACAAGTGGTGAGAACTTGTTTAAAAAGTTGTTCTTATATTATGTATTCTTCTTCTTCTTTCAGAACTTCAATTACACCTGTCAAATCTCTACGGTCGCGACACCACCGGTGCTGCAGTAGTCGTTTGTGATAGTCACACTACGGGGCAATTGACCATTTACTTTCTTTAGCTACCAAATGCGATAAAAATGCACTGTATTATGAAATTCAAAGAGCTATTGTTTTCATTTTTAGTTGACAAAAGTTACTATTCTGTAAATGACTTCTTGCATGATAATTCTACTATTTTGACATTTTCATAAAGGTTTGTAAGCTGTGACTATCAGCAAAATCATAGTGATTCTAAATTTCTGTTCTAACACTAACACCTTTATGTACTACCGATGTTTTCACAATTAAATGATTTTATTGATTGATGATTTAGTTGCTTCCAGCAGACGTATTTCCGGACTCTTATAATAATATGGATCTTTTATAAGAGTGAATAGTCTATGAATAAGCCAACGAGTTCCATCATATACCACATTGTAACATAAAAAAAAATTACCCACACGATATCAATGATAGAGCACGATTATTTATAATCTAACAGTCAACTGTCCAATTCACATAGGCTTTTGTGGTTATAAAACGGTACCCTACTCAGACTAGATTTTCAGACCATCCTATTATCGAGCGCTCCATGAACATAAGATTCTCAATAAGATAGTCCGGGAGCGTGGCAGTAATCCCATAGGATTGGCCACATGAAGGACTGATTGATTGCAGCCTGCGGGCGGCTCGAAGAACTGGCATCAACTGCTGATTGATTAGGTTATTTTTATTACACGACAGAAAAAGGAGTGTTATGTTTTCAGCATTCATTGCAAAATTCATACGTGTGTTAGATTCCCACGGGAAACACATTTTGTTTTTGTCCGGGGTTTATTCAATCCTGTTGACGCTTGCTTACCTTACAATTTATATGTCTGCTATTTGATACAGGATTTAGATGGAACAGTTAAGTTGAGTCAACGAGTATGCAAGCAAAATGTCGCCTTACACCATGTATTGCGCCATCTCGCTTACTCGCTAGTTTCTGGATCGTGATTGGATGGCAATGACAACTCTTGACGTTTCTGGTATTCTGTTACAAATTTTAAGACCAATCTTATTCTTATAGCATGTCTTTGAACTGCAACTGTAAAATTTTGCTATGTTTAAGGCGATTGGCAAGCTCGCTACGAATTTCAACCCTACAAGCACAAACGTCTTGGTGCTTGTAGGGTCTTCACCCAAAATGTCAAGAATGTCGCTATCTAAAACTTTAATTTCTTCGCTCACCGTAATCTCTAATAGAGCGGCACTAGGACCAGGTTGCGGTGAAAGTGCCGCTCTAGGTTCAGGCTGAAACAACTGTTAAGAATTGTGAGCAAACGTTTGCTTATCAATTATTACATTTTCGCTTACAGGTATTTCTAAGACCCAATCGCTTGCATGTAAAGTATAAGTGTATCTGAAATCAATTAAATACTACATGTAAATATTAAGAACACATTCATTCTATTGCGAACAATTTTTTTTTAGGTTACAATCTTCATCGGAAGGAACGTTAACCAGTATTTTTGTAGCGTCGAGACAATGATTGCTCAGGTTGCAATAGGCTACTTGACTGTATTCATACTTGGTTAGTATTGTTATATTTAAAAAAAACACACACACTAACAAGTAACCGATTCTGAAAAAAAACAACAAAATTGGTTGTTAATTAAGGCAGTAATTGGATTTTAAAGTTTTCTCTAGAAGAAAAGTGGGAGCGTGGTGGGACTTTTTTCCTCCTGTGAGCTTTTAAATTTACAGCGGGATAGTTTGAGGCGAGGGCTATTAACCACTCAGCCTTTTCGGCAAATGCACAAGGGGCTCCCAGTTGAGACGAACCTCGGCCATGGGCTTTGCCTTTGATCAAGCGAGCAATGCAAACTCGCGAGCTGTAGCAAACGCTCAATGCCATAAGGGCCGACACTATTGTGCCTGAAGGGCCTATTGAGAAACCTATCGGTGGTGTGATGGGACGTCTTGCTATACCTTTTGTACGCACGAAACCGAGTGGCAGTGACGTCACAGCTCACACAGTGCATCCTTTTCTTGTTTTTTGACAGTTTCCCCGTCCACCAAATTTCAAAGGCTTATTGTTTGGGGAATCTCTACTCGGGTGATAAATGAGATATTTAGCGGACTGTAACTAGGTTTAATACTGGTAAAAAATACAAAATATTTAAAGCACAAATCGCGCCTATCGCCGCGGTGGTGGTGGTGACGAAGATTGCGTTCCGGTTTCTTGGTGGGGTCCACGCCTGGGCTGGCCCCCGCTCCCCGCACCCGGCAGCAGATCACGGTTGGAGGGGCGAAAAGGCCGCAACACTTATAACTTATTTATTTTTGAACAGATTACAATAGTTCTTTCAAAATTCTGTTTCTGGAAATAAAAATATAGATATGAAAGAAAAAATAAAAATTAGTAGAATACCGAATTATGTAAAAACATAATTTTAATGAACAGGTAAATACCTGCGCCATACTCCTCCGGAGATATAACTTCTTCCAAATCCGAAGTGGTGTCTGAACTGTCACTTTGTAATCGAGTATTTCATTTATGTTGCAAATTTTGAATTTTTCTTTTTATTTGCTCGGTGTTTTCTTCTTTAGAACGCTTACGTTTCGGCATTTTTATTAAATGACAAACTAAAAATGCCTATAACAAACTACGGATTACTAAGTAAGACTTGTTGAGTGATTGAGCACAAAAATGCGAATGAGGTGCGGACGTAAGGTAAACGGCAAGATAAAATGCCTTCCTCCAAAAAAAAAGTGGGTAGTTCTCATCTACGTGCAGAGTGGTAGTGCGTCGGATGCACTACTACATCCATACTAATATTATAAATGCGAAAGTCTGTCTGTCTTTCTGTCTGTCTGTTACGCTTTCACGACCAAACCGCTGAACGGATTTTGATGAAATTTGGTATGAATATAGTTGAAGACCCGGGGTCAAATATAGGCTTTTTTTTGACGCAGGCGGAGCTGCGGGAAACAGCTAGTGTATTATAAAGGTACTATACTAATCCAGAGGACTCGGCGCGAAGTATAATTATTTTTTTTCTACTATTACCATTCAATTACGTTTTAGTTGCAATTAAATTGAGATTCAAAATTGTGTTAGCAGAATACCAATATTGAGCATATCAAAAATGCATCATAATTGAGTCGTAATTGAATATCAGTTGCATGGTCTTTTAAAGTTTATTACCGGAATTGACCCCTCCTTATATAGATGATAAGGTAAGGCCCAAGTTTAGTTAGGACATCGCAGGCTTGAATCACCTTATTGTCTGATAATAAAGATGATTCCGTGCTTCATAAGGCACGTTAAGCTGTTGGTGACACGCACGTGCGCTGCGCCGTCAGGCCTATCTGCTCCTCAAGTAGTCCATTGTATACGGAACCCTAACACCCTACCTTAACTGGACCTACGAGTGATTAAACCAATACAATGGAGCACCATACATCATCCCCAACCCTGTTTACGCCTCGGCTCAATGCGAACGAACAAAGGACCATTTGGGGTTGTTTTAACACATTTGATAAAATTATTACGTTTTCATTTTTACACGGCTGGTGATTAATATCATGATTAAAATTTTGGTTTATTGAATGTGTTATATAAAAAAATAATATAATCCGTATTATCTTTCCCTTACTTGGATGAGTAAGAGTTCTTTCATGTCTACATTGTACATGTAAGATGCATTATTTTACATTTGATAAGCTTACAAAAAGCTAAAATGAATTTTTGTGCAAGCTACAAAATCAAAGCAAGTTACGAAGCTAAGAACCAGCTATGAATTTGCTACGATGCTACAACTTCTACGATTTTTCTTTGCTACGTTGACGAATATACTAAACGATGTATAAATCTAATTAAATAATTAACCATCTATTTGCTTTATCTTCATTTCGTGTAAGTTACATTATCAATCGACCATGTACACCCTGGTGTCAGAGTTGTTCGCTAAGATATGATTATTTTGATTTTGTAGGTATAGGTTATATGCCAATAGACGAGCTGTTATACGAGTATATTATTGTTAGAATTTTTAATTTGAAATAATGATGGATCAACATTACTCTTGTAATTTAAGCACTTCTCCTTCTATCGAGTCAAAATAGCTATTGACGCACTATATTAAATTTGCCCAATACTTTGCCACCTCTATTGTCTGGAGATTCACCGTATTTAAGTCTTCCATAGTGCAGGAGAAAAGTTAATAACACTTACTATTTGATTATCTTTGTTTAAGTCGTTAGTACCTAATTAAAATTTGTCATTTATAGGACTGACTGACCATGCAACTTTTTACGAATGAATCATTGCACCAACAATTACTTATATAACATTCATGTTGCAGCGTGCGTGAAGCAACAAATGTCACTGCTGGAAAACAGGGGAAAAAGGCGGGAAAATGTACAAGTCCATAAAAATGCCGTGTTATTCAAGTCCGCCAGGGTTATCACGTAACGCCGATTGACTGCCGGCAATGCTCGTAAAAGTGCTTCCCCAGAATTAGAGTAATGGTTAGGTAGAGCACAGGATCATGACTCGGCTTTGAGGCAGCAAGTGAGAATAAATATCATTTTACCCTTATAGTTTGTTTATTCAAATAGACCAATTCAACACATTTCAATAGTAAAAACGAATTTTAAAACTAGTGGCTCTGTGAGCTGTAGACCTCGGGAGCTTATAGAGATTGCAGTTCGAAGAAACTATTCACACCATATGTTTTTCATTGAATATTAAAATCTTGGTTATGTTCGTTCCGCTAATCTTTTTAGTATTTTTTGCCTTCTCTGTTCTTAACAGGAGTAGTGACAATTACAAAAACTTGGCGTTTATACAAACAACGATGAAGTAAATTATTCAATTATAATAATCAATTCAGTCATTTTTTTTCTTTTACCAGCTTTTTATTCAACTTTGCAATCTATGTATGTTCGGGCCAAATCTCGTAAGATAAATATGATCTACTTTCCGGTTTCCAATTAAGTTGAAATTTTGCACACATGTATATTATCGCGTGGCAATGCAATATTATGATGACTTGGAGCAGGTCTGATAATTGAGCTAGGAAGCGGTCGTAGGAACTCTATAATAAAACAACGTAATCCCATCGAGTTGATGTCGTTTACTTTGGTCTCACAATAAAAGATTCTCAAAAAAAAAACTTCTTAGGTTAGTTATGAAAATGAATTCTTATAAAATTTTGGTAAACTGGTAATTTTGGTAAATTAGACTAAACGAATGTTTGCTATAGTTACATAATTCCTAAGAAAACAAATAAGAAAACTCGTACTTTTAAAAAACTTTTAAAATAAACTTTAAGATACCGTCGCAAAATAAAAATAAATACATTGAACTTAAAAGAGAACACCTTTCGGTGAGATTCAAACTCTAGACACTCAAGTCGATCAGATCTCTTTATAAATAAACTGGACTATTCATCTTTTGACAATGTACCTACGTCGAAAATATACGTCTATTGTATGTCATAATAGAAAATAAAATTCCTTTGTTATTTCGTTATTACTACAAACACAAAATGGTCGTAAGAGCCATAAAATCCAAAGGCGCTTAGGCCCATTGTGCCAACTCCGTCATTTTCAAAAATTTCCGAAAAATGGCTCGACTATCGATTTTCATATGTTTATCGAACCTGCTCCCAAAATTTCACGGGAATCAGTTAAGAAATGCGACCTCTAGAGGAGAACACACAAACATACCAAAGCATTTTTGGCCAAGTTGAAATGGAGACCTCGCTCGCTTCGCTCACTCGGTCAATTATGTTTGTATTTTTCTAAATTTACAATCTACCATACTTTCGGAACGACAACTACTAAACTCAACGCCGAAACAAACTTAGATCACTATTAGTCCCGACTGTTCCAGAGAACAGCTTGCCTCAGATTGAAGCCTTTCGTCCATCGTAAAATGTCTTTTTTAAACAGTTAGTATTTTATACAGATCCCTATAATGGTTAGCTGATTACCGATGAGCTTTGAAAGTCTACATTCGACATACGAAGAATAGAGAAAAACAGAAAACAATTTTAGTCTGCAAGTAGCGAACAACTGAGCTGATTTTACAGGCTGCTGAACTATTTTTAGTTTAGACAAAATACTTTAAACACACAAAATAAATTACACCACTTTTATTCTCAAAAATAGTATCTATGCAAAAAGTACGAACCACTTAATTTTATATTTGACGTGCTCTATGAGGTAGTACTAGCTACCCTAACTTAACGCACGTACCCCATACTAACTACAACTCCATCGAACACCCATAAAAGGTTTTACGCAACCCTAACACGACTCCTAACACGCTATGCAAACAAAATAAGCCTTAAGATTTAAGCCACAGGGTAGAAATTTGCTTGAGTATAGGGCTTATATATAGGCCGATAATTTGACTAATGTACGCAAATGTACTGAGTACCATCGGAGCAGAGTCAATATTTTATGGACAATGAACGCTCTGATTTATACGATGTTACAATCGTTAACAAGTCATAAAATAGTCCGTACTTTTTCTGAAATAACAATTATAAAGTTTAGGTTGTTCAAATGTCAATCATGAAAATCCATACTTCCATACTATCCATACTAATATTATAAATGCGAAAGTCTGTTTGTCTGTTACGCTTTCACGACCAAACCGCTAAACGGATTTTAATGAAATTTGGTATGAATATAGTTGAAGACCCAGGGCCAAACATAGCCTACTTTTTGACGCAAGCAGAGCTGCATGAAACAGCTAGTGACAAATATGGAAAATTTAATAATAAGTCTTCATCATCCTAGCGTGTATTCCTAGCTGCCTCGTCAGCTTACGTTTCGGAGCCTAGGGTACGCTGTAACTAAGTCGTGATCCTAAATTTGGCGGCACTGATTATTAAAATGGAGCGACTATTGTCTGACCTCCGAAACCCTTTTTACAGGGAAACCAGACCAACAGGAACATGACCCGAGGTGTGTTAGTGGCCAACACTGTCCGGCTTTTTCAGACTGCCTAAAGGCATCTGACACAGCGTCACGACTGCTTTCTATCGATAACAACTGGAACCAACTGCTTAACGTGCCTTCCGAAGTGCGGAGGAGCTCGAGATATAAAATGACTAATCCAATAGTGGTCGCGTCTCGCCGTTGCTTGACAAGTGCATTCGCTACGGGTACGCGGGTCCCGCTCGACTATCGAGCTATCGACTTTAATAATAAGTACATAGTAGTTTATGAAACTGTTGCATACACTTATATAAGAGTTATTTTTGTCTATACAGAAGCTGTATTATATTTTTTTATACAATTAAGTAGGCAAACAGGCGTACGGCCCACCTGATGGTAAGTGGTTACTGTAGCCTATGAACGCCTGCAACAGCTGGGTTGCCGAGAGCGCGTTGCCGACCCTGAAGGAAATTTTTTACGCCCTTTTTGAATTAATTTTATTTTGATGTCATGTGTATGTACAAAGACGGACATTCAAGTTCTGTTTTTAATCTTGATATTTCAATATAAGATCAAATTAGAGTTATCTAAGTAATGTAGAGAACAATTCGATACAGACAATTTTCTCACAATCCTAGACTGAGGGAGCGAACCAAAATTGTGATAATTGTAGAAAATAGTCGCCTCAATCCCAAAAGTACAAGTATCAAATAATGCATGCATGCAGTAATCAATGAAGTGTAAAGACTTACAAGACGATTACCATAATGGCCATCCATTAAACAAGTTTCTGGATTATTTAAATTGTTAGTTTTATCCCTGGGATAGACTTGAAAGCTGACTGAAGTTACTTGGGAACATTTACATTTCAGATCTGAGATTTCCGACGCTGAGCGTTATTTTAATAAGCAATCATATGCTAATTTGAGATTATTGAAAGTTTCCTCTAGTCTCTTATGAAACTGGTATATTTTGTCGAGGTGTACTTGTTGACTTATACTGTTGTCTATGTAAATACATCCAACTTAACTATCTATGTGATTGAGAAAGGAATGTCATTTGTAGCAGCGGTTTTGCGGTTTCGATACTCTTTGATTTATATCGATCTGTCAATGGACCATCGCTTAAAATACGGAGGTATATTATTTATTTTCTGTATAAAGGGATCCCTTTCGTCGACATAATTCTTAAAATGTTTTGGCACAACGAATTTGGCATACTTTTTTGGCATAATATTACTTGGGCATAATTGATTTTTAGCAGTATATGTACTGTTGCATAATTATATTTAGGTCTAATATATTTATACATAGTTATAATTTGCACAATGTTTTTAGGCATAGTGTATAGTTAAACAAAGGAAAGTTAGAAAAGACTTGCTACCAGAAAAGTAGGTTAGGTTATTATGCTTGTATTTTTATGCTTAAATATGATTATGCTGATTTTATTTATGATTAAGACAATTATGCTAAATTTGTTGTGGTTAAAAAAATTATGCATAAATATTTAATTACCAATAATATTATTTTTAATACAGTTTTAATTACCATATGCCAACATATTTTATGGTTAATTTTTTTATGCAAATGGATAGTGAACCCTGTAGAAATTTTGGATTAAGTTCCCAGGGGAGACAAGTCTACGAATCGTTAGTATCACGGGCGCATTGCCGAACCGGACAGATATAAAAATAAAAAAGCTAAGCACATACAATTACTATCATAATTTCAGCATAGTAAGTCCATTGTTGGTCCATAGATAGTTTTCGGCATCTCACAAAGGTCAAAAAAAGCAGCTGAATAAAATGATTTAAAAAAATTTAATTTGCAATCACAAATGAAAGTTGTTCGTTTACATATGACTTTTAACCGCAATAGTATGATCTTAAGGCATTTCTGAACTGGTGTGGTCCAGTGGTTAAGGCGTCTTTGACCCAGAGGTCGCGGGTTCGATTCCCACGGGAAGCATACTTTATTTAGTTGTTTCTAGTTTGGTTAGGACATTGCAGGCTTGAATCACCTGATTGTCTAAAAATAAAGATGATTCCGTGCTTCGGAAGACACGTTAAGCCGTTAGTCCCGGCTGTCATCTAGTGGTCGTTAAAGGGACCACGTCAGAGGCCGAGAGGCGGTTCCGCACAATTCTGACACCAGGGTTTACATAGTCTATTGACAATGTAACCTACTCGAAATGATGTTTAGGCAATTCTATGTACCAAAAGCTCCATTACTCACATCGCCACAGTCATTGCAATAATGTACCGAGTCATCGCCAACTGCCGCTGATTGGGTTCAAGAGGCTCCAAACCCATTAACTCCTGGTGCAGGGGTGATGTTTCAATTTCCTAGGAATTTCTTGCTTCATCAATCAATCAACACTTAATGACTTTTGTTCTGTTTGTTTTTGAATTAGATAGATAGATGTACACTTCATTGAAGCAATCACAAAAATTAAAAGAAGTACATTAAAATAATTAAGTGCAAAGGAATACAGAAGAAGATAGGTACTAGGTCAGTTCATAGAGAAAACATAAACCTTAATTTTTTGTATTGTCTATTTGTCCGACCACAGCATTCCAAGGATGGTTGACGACGGGCAGATAGTCGGTTGTTTTATTTCAGCCATATCTTATAGAGGAATTCAATTAATAAACTGGTTACTGTGGCGAATTATGATCTCAGATGATGAGTTGGTATAGCGCCAGGAATACCAATGTAATTTGAAACATTGGGCCATCTATCTTGGGCTTACCTATTCCTAACGATGTCTTATAATCATTTCGTCAAAAACTTGATTTCATAGCTTGAAATGCAACAGGGAAAATATATATAATCATTTCTTGTTATGGCACCAACGTTGTATCTACGGTGTTCTTGATTATATTCGATTTTAAAAATTATAAATCTATTTTTTACCGTTCGTATTGTTGGATACTGTATGTACTAGCAGCCCGTCCCGACTTCGATAAATAGGCTAGCCAACACTAAAATAATTTTTCAAATCAGACCAGTAGTTTCTGAGATTAGCGCGTTCAAACAAACAAACAAACTCTTTAGCTTTATAACATTATAGTATAAAAGTATAAATAAACAAAATTGTGCAGTGCGCTCTGTAATATTTGTAATTCGAACTATTTAACACGTGGATACACCAACTTTCTATCTGCAGAAATCTGTGTACAACACCCAATGCATAAGATGCATTTAGTGCGTACTCTCAGGGTTAAATCATGGTGAGACAGGGGTGCGGAGAAGCAGGGGGTAGTAAGAGTAGTAACTCACTTACACCCGGAACGTCTACGCGTTGAACTGATTCAATTTGGACCTTTTATTGAGTGAGAATTGCGTTAGACTGTTTCTCGCTTGGCTCTCTGTCGCCGAGATTGCGCGTCTGCATTCTGTTATATCTGTATCTAAGCTTTGAGGTTCATAAAACCAATATAAAGTTATTTATTTGTAAAAAAAAAACCAGCCAAGTGCGAATCGGACTCGCATTTGGACTTTGTACGGAACAGAGGGTTCCAAACCTGTAGGTATATAAGTAAAAGTTCACCCATCACGACAACCAAGAATTTCAATTTAATACCGAGGAAAGGTGTAATAAGTTTAGAAAAAAAAACGTGTGGCACTCGGGGACTGCCGCGGTAAAGCTATTGCATAGCATTTTTTATCAACTTATGCAAATTTGCTTGTAAGCCTACATGGTAGGCGGAGTGGGAGTGTGAATTTCTTGATTCGGTCGCCGCGCTCAAAGCTATGCAATAGCTTAATATTAAAAATATTTTCATTATATGAAGTAACTAAAAATTTACGGTTTTCACAATTTTTCCTTTATCTATGCTAAAATACGATTACGTTGCTTCGTACCAAATTTCAAGATTCTGAATTCATGGGAAGTACCCTGTAGGTATTGATTCCTAGTTGCGTCATCAGCTTACGCTTCGGAGCCTAGGGCACGCTGTAAGTCATGGTTTGGCGGAACCGATAATTACAATGGAGCGACTGCCGTCTGACCTCCGCAACCCTTTTTACAGCGAAACCAGACCTACAGGAATATGACCTGAGGTGTGTTAGTGACCAACACTGTCAGAATTATGGCTACCGATACGCGGGTCACGCTCGACTAACGAGCTCCTCAGTCGGTTGATTATTCTATTTATATGCTACTAGTTGTTTCCTGCAGCCCCGCCTGCGGTATATAGCCTATGTTACTCAGGGTGAATGTAGCTTGCGAATGGTGAAAGAATTTTTGAAATCGGCACAGTAGTTTTTGAGTTTATTCTTTACAAACATACACACAAAAATACAAATCTTTCCTCTTTATAATATTATATAGTGTAGATGTAGACTAGCGGTTTCCCGCAGCTCCGTCTGCGTTAAAAAGTAGCCTATGTATGCCTTCAACTATATTCATACCAAATTTCATCAAAATCCGTTCAGCGGTTTGACCGTGAAAGCGTAACAGACAGACAGAAAGACAGACAGACTTTCCCATTTATAATATTAGTATGGATATTCGTATGGATTCTATAGGTACGCAATCAAAAGAACTATTGAGAATACTGAGTTTTTTTTAGATTCTTTAGTCCCTCTGAAGAAAAAAAGTCTGAGTAGTCCCTTCAGAGGATATACAAAAGCAACTACCGAGAACAAAGGATTATTAACTTATGAAAATATTAGTGTCATTGGATCCCATCATTGTGTATCGAAATGGCGCATAATTTTTAGAGTATCCTTAAATCCTTGATCGAAGAGGAGAAAAAAAATCCTCGGATCCACAAGTGGATCGTATGGGTGGATCTAAGTAGAAGATGGTATTGGCCCCCGACGCATAGGGCAGACAGACGTCATAAAAATTTTATGAATTCTGGCTCAATTCGTTTGAAATACATGCCAAAAAGGACTTTGGATAAAAAATGTATTACGGCGACCACTTCATAATCTTATTTATTTGTTTATTTATTTATTTCATGTACACGCTGTAAATATACATTGGAAACTTAACATTAACATAACATCTTGTACCAATATCACACGTAAATTTAATTTTGCTTAAGATTTTCTTAATCTATTTCTCTTGTTGTAGAAAGCCCAATGATTAGTAAATAAAAAATTTAATTATAACAAATTTCAATGTCGATTAGTCAATATGAAAATTCCCGCCAAAAATAGTCCGCCATGTTGATTTATTCGTCAACTTTTAAATACCTATGAATATTATGCATACATTAATTAGAGTTCCGTGTCATACATAATTTATTACATGAGATACAAAGTACAGGAAGTTCATATTTGAATTAATTTTATGCAAATTGCTTCAATAAAATTATGCTACCTGATTGCTATAAAATGAAATATTATCAAATGCAAGATGCAAGATGGTGTATGTGCAAACTATTGGTGGCGGGGCATTCTGGGACTAATTTTAGTGAGTGGACACCGATCATTAGTAGTTGACATAACGAAAGCGCAAAAAAACTTGGTAAGTACTTGTAACTTCCGCAAATTATTTCTCTACTGAAAACAATTTATCCATTAAAATAGTTAATAGATATATTTTAAAACAAATGACGATGCAATTTACCAACTAATGAAGGTCCACTCAACTTTCTCTTTCTCTCACATTATTATAATATACTTCCGTCTCACTCTTGGTCACCATGATTACCCGAGTTAATAACATGAGCCTTACTTACCCCTCGTTACATAATTAACTTTGTGCCAACCCTGAGTCTTAACCCTTCAGTCCTTTTTCATGATTTTCTACATGATGTCAGCATGGTCGTGTTGGGCATTTCTAATTTTAAGGGGAGATTGAACTAATGAGGTTAAGTAGAGCTAATATTAACTGCCTGGTTTGAGCGAAAATGCAGTTTCTGACTTAAAGTATGCTCTTAAAAAGCTTTTAAAAATAAAATAAGTCTACATACTGATGTTTAGCTATGCTTACCATTGGCTTAGAATCCGGTTATCAATCTAATGAAATCTAAACTTCAGTAGAAGACTGCAAGACCCTTGGATACTATTTTTTTTAGTTAACTAAGTAGGCAAACAGGCTACTACTATGAGCCAATACTGCGTGAATCCGGATAGTTTTCAATAAAATTTTCGGCGGTTGTTTGTATTCTTTTTTTTTTGTAATGTGTTTTATGGCCATGGATACAAGTCCTTTATAGCACTTCTTAATGTTTCTATCTTCTTCAGTCCTACAGTGTGGTTTCGTCAGATCCTAGTCAAGTCTAAAAGTCTAGTAGGTAGTCAAGTCTAGTCGAAAAATCAGGCTAAGTGAAGTGGTAGAAAAACTGCACTTAGCAATTACTAGGAGCTTTTGGCCACAAACATGAAAATCACATAAATCAAACACTGTATCACTTCCCAACACTAACGCTTGTTATCAAACACTTTGCGAATAATAATCCACCATTATTTGACGAACACTCAAAAAAACTGGTTTGTATTATTTATGACATCACAGACTAATGTTAAATTAGTAGACTTCCAGCGACCAAGAACGTTGTGAAGTGATTAAAACGTTAGGTGTAAAAAAAGGTTAGAAGCTCGATAAAAGCCGTATTAAAATCATTTAATTTAATGAATAACCTAACAATCAAAATACACATTGATAAAAATGTAATGCGAAATGAATTATATTTCATATCACAAATTTGAGTCTCTGAATTCGAAAAAAGAAATTCGTTCAATATTAAATAAGTCATAAGCCTTTGAAATCCTGTGGAAGTGGAAACTGACAAGAAACAAGAAAAGGACGCACATAATGGTGGAGAGACGTCACTGCCACTTGATTTCAAGCATACAAAAGAGATAGCAAGACGTCCCCATTACGCTCCCACTTTTCTTCATTAAGAAACTTTAAATGTTTATTACTGCTTTAATTAATTACCAATTTTGTTGTTGTTTCCGGAATCGGTTTTTAGTGTATGTATTGTTCCGTATAAAATCAAAATGTGAACACAGTCAAGTAGCCTATTAAAATTATAAGGCACCTGGCTCTAAGTATATTTTTTTTATATTCTGGTGTGGCATACGACCACATCTGTCTTCTGTACATTACTAAAGTAACAATTTATGATATCAATATCAAATTACTTAAATTAAAAATGAATTTTAATAAATAAATAAATATAATATATTAGTTACTTAGGCATATGTACTAACATAGTTTTAACAAGTTATTCTACTAAAGTAGGGCCATTTTAATAGGTCACATTTGACACTTCATTTAAATTCAACAATGTGTACTTGTAACGGCGGGTACTCAATTATTTGTTTTTGCAAAAGTGAGATTTAATTAATTTTTTAAGCATTTTCTGTTTAATTCATAAATTATTGTATAGTGATGACAGAAAACGGTATTATTACCATTTGTTTCGATTAAAGAGACATTCATTTTGAATGTATGTAAAATACAAAGCTATTTTTTTAATGAAATCTAAACGTCACTACAAAGTCAGCTCGATTAACGATTTTTCTTTTTTATCACTAGAGATGTACCACAAAAAAAATCCGACAAAACCGAATTAGTTGAATCGATATAATGATTTATGTATGTGTAATGACCATGTCTAAACGAGGAATAACCTTAAACAGCCAAGCTCGCGAACAAGTGCTAAAATTATACACTTATTTCGAACGTGAGTCGGCCAACGGTGGGCCTCTTTTGCCTGTGACACAAACGAGGGATCGCGTTGCTGATGCATTAGGAATAGGGAAGAAGACTGTAACGCAAATTCTCAACGACAAATATGGACACTCAGGTTTGGAAGAGAATAGATTTCGAACACCGAAAAAAAGAAAGAGAGAGAAGAAAGTTGTCGGTATTGACAATTTTGATGCTGCTGCAATTCGCAACCACATTTATGGATATTACTCAAGAAAGGAATATCCTACAAGGAAGAAACTAATTATTTCATTAAATGAGGCAGGCTTATTTTCTGGCGGAAGAACGTCACTGTCAAAAGTTTTGAAATCAATTGGATTTAGATATAAAAAGGCAGACAAGCGGAAAATTCTCCTAGAACGCTATGATATTGTTCTGAAGAGACTGACATTCTTGCGGCAAGTAAATAAAATTACAGATTGGGACAATGTTGTATTTGTTGACGAAACATGGTTAAATGCAAACCATACAGTCTCACGGACGTGGACTGATGATACAGCAGCCTCAACATCAAAAGTACCATCAGGAAAAGGAGCCCGTCTTATTATATGTCATGCGGGTTCAGCTTCACAAGGATTTATTCCAGATTGCCTCCTAGCATTTGCTTCCAAATCAACAGGTGACTATCACGAAGAAATGAACTTTGATGTTTTTAAAGAATGGTTTGTAAAACTACTTCTTAGCCTAGAAAACCCCTCAAAAATTATAATGGACAATGCTCCTTACCATTCGGTACAGGTTGACAAACCACCAACTCAAGCCAATAAAAAGAATGAAATAGCTTCGTGGCTCGAAAGACATGGTGTGGAAGTTAATCCAAATTTATTAAAAGTCGAGCTAATGAATTTAGTGCATACAACTATGTCGTCCAAGCCACGCTATGTTATCGACGAACTAGCCCTAGAGCATGGACACGAAGTGATTCGATTGCCTCCTTACCACTGCCAGTATAATGCCATCGAGCTTATTTGGGCACAAATAAAGGGTCATGCAGCACGAAATAACACCGAGCCACCTTTCAGCACAGGAAAAATGCTTACGCTGTTAAAAAATGCATGTGACACTGTCTCTGTAGAAGATTGGAAAAAGGTTGTTGAAAAAACAAAGAAAATCATCGAAAGTGATTTTGAACGCGATATTAAAATTGACAATATCATCGAAAATGAGTTGATTATATCTGTAAGTGCGGACAGTAGTGATGATGATGACACTGATAATAGCTGTAGTTCCACTGAATAAATGGATTTTTAAACTAAATTATGTCATTTCATTTAAAAAATAAATTATTACATATACACAGGGATTGATATTTGATTGAAGTATGTACAGTTATTTACTTGTATTAAATTAATATTACAACAGTTTGTTTTTATTCATATTTCTTTAAAAGTATAATACCAAATCAGTATCGATTTCGAGTTTGTATCGATATTTCTCGGTATTCAATTAACAAGTCACTTCACTATGAGACTAAGATTGACAGATGTCAAATGGGACCTATTAAATTGACCTTACTTTAGTACTAACATTCAATGGACTATTTGTCTGAATAAATATATATATATATTTTTTTTTAAATTAACGTTTTATACATTTCAGAGCGTGATTTCGTAGTAGTCGGCTTTTAGTAATTGAACATATTTTTATTAAAGAAAGCAGCTATGTTTATAACTCATACCAAATGCACAGGGTAATCCTTCTCGTCGACATAGGTGACGGGTAAATATTGACGGGACTGAACCAAATATACCACGAGTCTACTGATATTGGACACGCGCTACACACACGCGTCTCAAGTTATTGGACATTTTATTACAGGTTGTGTTGTGTATTCTAGAAAAATAAAATATAGCGAACTTTATATTTTTTGATCACATTTTGCGAAATGAAATAATAATAATACCTTTCGGGAAAAACACAATTTTGGGGATTTCAACTTTACGTGAAAAATTTGGTTGACCTAAAGAGATCTAGAACTGAATGTTATAAAAACATCACGTTTCTTGTAGTTAAATTCTAGTTTTTCGAATATAAATCAATCAATATATACTTCTTAATTTGCTTTTAGAGGAATTTAACTAAACTGCACTGAACCTTATTCACCGTCGCGTCACCTTTAGAATTTCATACTGCCCAGGTTGATATTTTTATATCGCAAGAATATTCGAGAAAATTTTATTCCCAACGTCGAAGCAAGTGGATGATTTCTCCATAGCAGCGTGCAATCCTTACATGAAGACATTCACAATACTCGCCCGAGAATGCCGAGATATGAGATTTATATTTAAACAAGACTTTGACGGTCGAAGGGCCTGAGTCAACAGCCTCCAGGCACCGTTTTATGACGTGGATCATCATGTATAAAGTTATGTGCAGGTACCTTCTGTACAAAGGTCGCATAGATCGTTTGTCTTTTACTTTGTTACTTTTTATTTTTCAGCTACAGATTATATAGGTTTTTCATCACACAAAAACCTCTTGAACAATATAAAAAGCGATCCGCTTTGGCTTCTTTTAAGTAAGAATAAATACCTATTTAAAAAAGTTCAACTATTCCACTCCACCCCATTTTCATGTCAAAGGAAGAAAATGTAATATCCATTAATTAACAAAATTAGTCTCCCAGACTTTACTCACCTGATCTTACAATTTATTATCAGATTTTCAAAATTAAAATAAAAAAGTCTCATAAACCGGACTGGAACATTTTCCATTCCGGACGCTTCCTGTTTATTTTTTTCACAGGTCGCCGGCTTAGGACGTGCTGTTGTTAAGGCACGAGCGAAAGCGAAAAGAGCATTGGAAAAATTGAGCGTCCCCGCTCGAATTGAGCCTTTACGCACTTAGTCGTTACGCTCGAGTATTACTCGCTGCTTTATCTACCTAAAATAAAGTGTTATTTTTAAAAATTATTTTTTTGTCATATGATACCAGCCATTATTTTACCTTCATAGATCGAACTGATGTATGTAATGATGAGCCACCCACTCAAATGTTACGCTCGGCGAAACCCCTACTCTAAATTAAAGTAAGGTCAAGTTCATAGAGGTTTTTAAGTTTTCTGATGGCTCTTATAATACTTGCCTCCCCTAGTTTCCTATATTTAAACTTCATAGAACGAGCTCGTGTATGTAATTCGATGAGCGTTCGTCTACTCAGTTGTTACGCTCGGCGAGTGTTGGTCGCTGCATTATCCTTTATCACTAAGTGCACACTTTGAGGAGAGCCGGAGCGGATTCCCTTTTATCTGATTTTAATTAAAAAAGGAAACTCGATTGATTTTAAATAACGCCATTTGGAACATCTTTGAAATGTTTTGAAAGAAGAAAAAACTACACACCGGAAAAAATATAGATGGTTTTTTTTTGAGTTGTAATTTATGACAAAATAAATTACTGAGCATATTTAAGTTGCAACTTTCAGGTAACGAGTCAAAACACAAATATCTTTCCCTAATAACCGCTAAGTTATATCACAAATTAGCAATCACTGTTCTGACAAACACGTCATTCTTGAATGCAATAATTTCGTATCAACTAATAAAATCCTCAACGTAAAAGAGGAAATTACGATTAGCTCCTTGTTCACGGTAGGCTCATTAAAAAAAAATTCGCTTTGCAATTTAAAAACAATCTCGCCGAAAGAAAATCTCAAAGCCTAATTTGCATATTTAATATTCGCATAACAATGTCCGCCTAATTTCCGCCCAAAAAATCGCCGTGCATAATAAGGTGCATTACTACTGATCAAAATTTCAAAACACGGAAGTCGCGACCGACAGATGGCGCGCTTTCCTCTTGTTGCTAACCACCACACAAAGCCTACGGTTCACAACCTCTGCAATACAACGTTCTACATAAATGAATATCAACTTTATGTTTTGTCAAATAGGGACGTTTTTAGCGCAAAAAGAAAATTGTTCGCTTTTTGATATATGTAGTTTACCATGCAACTTTGTCTCTTCACTATCATAATCGGAAACTGAACCCTAAATCAGCGTAAAAGGGATTATAATTACATTTCTAGATTCACGAAGTTTTGATTAAAATATGCAAGGAGACGAGTAATTTAAGCGTCTCTTTTATTTAATAGCGTTCGAACGAAAGGCGAAACCTTTTCAACCATTGCGCGGTTCTTAAAGTTAGTATGGGCAAAGATACCCCAGCACAATTTAGATTCAATGTTGTAAAATTTTACAATGTAACTGACGCTTTGAAAAGATATGGAAAGCGAGTGGATTCGAAATTTTCTTTTGATGGATGTTTTGGTGCGAGTTGTGTAGTTTCAAGTTGAGTGAAATGATAAAACTACAATCATTTGTGAATGCTACTCTGTTTATATGCAATTTAGCACTAAAATATAGCAAATATTATAAAGAACTTTATATGTATAAATAATCATTTTTCTGTATTAAAATATTATAAACTTACTACTTATCCAAACTATAGTTCAACCGGGCTCTAGTTTCTTTGCTAAAGTCTCAATAAAAATCTTAAAATCGAGTTATACATGTTTTTATATATAAGAAAAAATATATATCTAAATCGTAATGGCTTATCGCTCAGTACTATATTACAGAATGCTATTTAGCACTTATCCATACTAATATTATAAATGCGAAAGTCTGTCTGTCTGTCTGTTACGCTTTCACAGCCAAACCGCTGAACGGATTTTGATGAAATTTGGTATAAATATAGTTGAAGACCCATGGTAAAACAAAGGCTACTTTTGACGCAGGCGGAGCTGCGGGAAACAGCTTTTATACCCAAGACAGAGCGATGTGGAGAGTCAAGGAAATAGGACTAACTACTAAAAAATTATACTATTCACATATATATTTTTTTTGGAATAACATAAAAATTCCAAAAGTACACTTGAAAAGCTGAATAGGAAAATACATTTTCTTGCCAACCACAAACGAAATTACGACCACGATAAAAGTCCGCACAGTGGGCAGAAATTAATAAATCTACGCAGAGATATAAATGTGGACAGTTTGTATCTGTTCGTGACGCCGTACCGCCGCAATTTTGTATTTATCTGACTCCCACAAAAAGGATAATATTTATTTATTTACTCTCAAGTTGCTTATAAATCAGTGTGTATATTGTACAATTTGTAAGGAAAGTTTTGGAGAAACTTGGTCACAGTGGAATGGATGGGTGTAGAGATTAATGGGGCTTAGCGATGACACGAGTTTAAGTGACCAAACATGTTCTTATTTTTTGGTTAGGAAGGTACAGATGAATGGAAGGATGAATTATGTATTGTACGAGTATGTTAGATTTTCGTTATAACATTTCATCATCATCATCATCATTTCAGCCGCAGTCAGTCCACTGCTGGACATAGGCCTCTCCCAATGATTTCCTAAATGATCGGTTGGCAGCAGTCTGCATCCAGTGTTTGCCTGCGACCTTTTTCAGGTCATCTGACCATCTGGTCGGTGGATGTCCAACGCTGCGCTTACCGGTACGTGGTCGCCATTCGAGAACCTTTCTGCCCCATCGGCCATCGGTTCTCCGCGCTATGTGCCCCGCCCACTGCCACTTCAAAGAACTAATCCGCTGGGCTATGTCGGTGACTTTTGTTCTCCTACGGATCTCTTCATTTCTGATTCGATCTCGTAGGGAAACACCAAGCATCGCCCTCTCCATAGCTCTCTGGGCATATTATAACATTTAATCAGTTTCAATGAGACTGTTGAAATATTTTATTACCAACACATCAACCTACCATATTCATTCATATCAAGTGGGTTACAAGATCTATCGACCTTGGTTTCACCATGGTTTCAAAGGTTTTCGTAAGCGCCTCTCGGTCTCTGATTACATTATCAGACGATCTTCTCAGGCATGGTCTGGGAAGTCGCTTATTGCAAAATTCTTCTTATCGGTTAGATTGATCTATAAATCCAGAAGTGGACATCATGGGGCCGCGGCCGACATGATGGTGATGATTGAGATAATTAACAATGCATGGTATTGAACTATCTAGTTTATGATGAGACAAACTTAAGTGTATATCATAAGTTTCAATTTACTAATGGCGGATTCCTACAACAGCATCAACAAATAATACAAATTTTTCAGAAGGAACACAATGAAACATAGTCAATAGGACAACGGATTCACTATAAACAATAGTTTGGATTGCTAATTTAGTATCAACAACGTGTAGTTCACTTATCTGGATTATATTATAAGGCGGATCTGCCTTCAGTCTGCCTGGATTAGTGTCTTTGGTAATTGCAGCCCATATGTCTTGGGATATGGTGTAGGTACACTTAATTTTCAAATCAATTTTTTTATTCCGGATGTCAGAGATCCATAAAAAACAGTACAACGTTCGAATTCAAAACCACATAAAATTGTCATAATAACACAAAATATAATAAAATAAATTATAATAAATAATTACCGCTACCATAATCTCAGCGGCATAAGCACTGGGGTAAGTCTGCCCCATTATTTTCGTGTCTAAGAACAATCCAGTCTATCTGCTATTATTTTTAGGGCGACATTGATTGGCGACAATTTTGTGTTTGTCATATATCTGAAAAATACTCCTGAGCTACCGAAAAAAAATTAAAAATGAAGTGGGTACCCATCTCATTAAGATACCGGATTTTTTTTAAACAAAGTAGGTATGTAATCATTTTACGTAATAATATTTATACTACTCGTATTAAGCAGGCAAATAAAGCGGTCGTGATATTACACAATAAGCAAAATTATTTACCAGAATTTGAACAAAATGTATTAAAAGCTCAACTCTCAAAAGCTACGGTACAGAATGGACCCTGCGTGCCACATCACAGCCTTTAAGTCGGTTTATGGCGCAATATGGCCGAGCTTTAATCTCGCAATCTCCGAGACACGAAGCTATGATTTTAACTGCCTTCCGAGTTAATTCGAGATGTGAACTTTATGGTGGTTTTGTCCGTTATTTGTGACTAGTCCTTTGACTTGTGGATTCAGATAGTTCGCTACTCAAAGGGAACCCTATCACTAACCCCCGTATTCTCAAACACAACCTTAAGAACGTCCTTTACTCAAACTCATTGGAGGGCGACGACTCGAACTTTCCTTGAAAATGACATTCTTAATTGGTTGCTTAAGCAAACTTCAATGACGAAAGATACAGGTTATTATAACAATCCGAAGTACAAAAATTGAAAAATACAAAATGCTAGAGTAAAAAATAAACAAATTAAGTAGTTAACTAGGTTAAAAGCGGCAAAAAACTAATAAATAACCACTTTCGAGGCCGCCTCAATATAAGGTTGGTCGAGGTACCTCTCGACCAACCCATGTACGCCCTTGGTGTTGCGGGCGTACATGGGCTACGGTGACCACTTACCATCATGTGGTCCGTATGCCTTTTTGCCTACTTAATTGTATATCAAAAAAAAACTAAAGGGAAATACTGATATCTGAACACCATCATCAATACATCACACTTCTTTGTAAGTTCGGGTTAAAATGTAAGTAAATATTGCCATCCCATTTTTTAACTTCATACATGTCTCATCAACACATACCAGCAGTTGCATTGAGAAATACGTGTAGTTTCCCAAGGGTGACGTAGCACTTTTGTAGCACCGCTACGAGTGCTACGAAATAATGCCTACGATAGTTTTATAGTATTGAAACAGTTTTTATATGTATTGAAGTCATCATCAATTCGTGTAGGTTACATTGTCAATCGACCATGTACACCCTGGTGTCAGAGTTGTGCGGAACCGCCGCTCGGCCTCTGACTTGGTTCCTTTAACGACCATCTAATGGCTGCCGGGACTAACGGCTTAACGTGCATTCCGAAGCACGAAATCATCTTTATTATCAGAAAATCAGGTGATTCAAGCCTGCAATGTCCTAACCAAACTAGAAACAACTAAACAAAGAATGCTTCCGGTGGGAATCAAACCCACGACCCCGGGCCGAAGGCGAACGCCTTAATCACTAGACCACGGAGGCAGTATTGAAGTAAGAAATTATATACTTTATTAAGCGAAAAAAAAAAATCTACACATCCTCTGTCTTCAATTTTTAATTTGCAACTCATACAATACTATCCTAAAATAATAATGCGCTCCTAAATTTAACGTCAATCATGTTTCGCGATTGTTACACGTTAAATTAATAAAATTGTTGCATATCAATCGTAATACATCAATTACGAGCCTATCGAATAACATAAATTTTAACAACTAGTTCGTAAACCAAATAAAAAAAGTAAAGTAAATGTAAGGTAACCATTATAACAATTATCATACTTGTACATATTTCAATGTCTCACCCTTGCTCCAAATCATTATTTCCCGCAATTTGTCTAAAAGCACCATCGTTCTAAAGATACTCTTACTTAAGGAGAGGTGTCGGGCCGTACGCGTGCTCTGTGCATGGAGGAAAGTGCCCGCGGCATTTTGGGATCGTTTACACTGCAAGATTTTCGGAAGCTCGATGCGTGTTTTTAATCGACTTCTAAAATACAAAAAGCAGATTATAATTTAGCTTTTTTAAATGTTTGATACCATATCACTCATTTCGGTACGGATTTTAAAGATCGTTAAATTAGGAATTGGTAGAATTAAAACATTACTTCATAAAAAATTTGGTTGGACAGTAATTGGCAAAATTACAAGCTAGGAAAATTAAGAATTAATCAGTAGGAAAGTATAGGTTAAGGGAAAAAATAACACAATTTGTTAACGTTTTTGTTTGACAGAATATCTGACATCCCCATTGATACCTACACATTTTTTTAATAAAACAATAATAACTAAAATTGTTGTATTAATAAAATGTCGGCCGTAACTCCTTATCGTATAAACGCCATTTTCGCGACCCATCAACACCTTGAGTGATACAACCTTTTTGTACCGTGACGAAGCTTCCCTTCACATGCGACATTATTCCTAAAGCTTCTTAAGTATAGCCTACCTGTTTGATTACTCTGAGAGCGGCGAATATTCTGGTTAAGTGTTTACTCGTCTTTGAAAATAAAAGTGTTTAATACATATCTACGTGATATTTATGTTTATTAGTAATTAGTTTATTATAAATCACATAGTGTCAGCACAGAAAGCCTTTGATGAAAACATCAAATAGGCCAGGGCCCTTACCATGAACTCTTATAGCAGGACCTAATCTGCCTCGCTGGCTTATTTTGTACTATCACCATCTTAAAGCAGGGCAATTTCTATCCAACTTCCAGCCACTTGCCAGCGAGCCAACTTTACGATCCACTATTCATTTTGTATGGGAATTCGTACCATGACGTACCATTTTGACAGCGATGCAGTTTTGCTGGAACGTCGCAAATGTCATCTAAGCGATTTTTAAAAAGCTCCTATTGTACTAGCTTTTTAACTCCGATTCTGCATAACTGCATAGAATTTCACAATATTGTTCCGTGATGTTGGGATTTTTGGGTTATATTTTTAATTAATTATCTCTCCAAGTTATAAATTCGCTCAAATTAAGTAGTAAAATCGACGTTATTCAAGAAATTAATACAACTTACGATATCGAATAATGATATTTTTGTTTTGTTACTTACATTACAATTAATGTTTATACGGTAAGTCGGCTTTTGTTTGTTCTACGCTTTTATATAAATGTTAAGGGGTAATAACACAAACTAAATAGTACCCCTAGATAGTAAATGAACTACTTATCGTTTGTACTTACAAAACAAACAAATCAAAAGTAGGGACTTAATTAAGACGTACTTAAATCTCCATTATTGTTTACAGATGGGCAGTGATGACTGACGATTAGTATGAAATTTATCTACATCCTACTTGGAAGGGGAAAATGAAAATAGTACTGCCAACCCGTATATGAGACTCAGAAATAAGATACAAAAGGACCCATTTTATTTGGACTATGATGAGTTGGTTACGGAACAATTTGTTTTGCAACAAGTAAAGAAACAAGTTTCTACAAGGTAACTAAGAACAGAATGTAGGTATGGATATTGTAACTTCACAAACTGATATGTCTTTTTACGGTTAATACCAGCCATACTTTACACATGAGCAGATTAATGAACACCCACACAAGTATTTTTATATTATGTATAAACTAGCCGTGGTTTCACCAACAAAAATTTAAATTATCTATATTTTGACATATAAACTAGACAGATGGTTCAATGCCAACTAAAAATGAAAGCAGACAATATTCACTTCATTCCCACCCTGTCATAACCAGTGGCTGGCAATGCCTATTCTATAAATTCATGATCATACAGATTATAACAGTATGCAGCATGCTCACTGAAATATTATTTTTCAATCACATACAATTCACAAAATACAATTATTAAACTTCTTTGATTCATTCACTGTACTTGACAGACTTTAATGCTAGTTTTTATTGAGCACTTTTCTTTCATATATCTCCTTCACCCACTTCCTATAATCTAGTATCTGCGACTGTTCTGATATGTAAACTACATCTGCAGTTTTGTTGATAACTGGATTAAATAGTAATATCTTCAGAAATTATCCATATGGGCCCCACGGGTAGCATGGTACCATCACTGGAAGCTAGGAATGCAGTGAGACAATGCGCGGTCTGTTTGCTCCAAGTTCTGAAAGATAAATGAAAACAGTAAATAATTATTTAAGTTTTGAAAATTCAATTGTTTCATCATGATGAATAATGATTATTATGACAATTAAGTACTGTTTTTAACCTAGACACAACAGAACACTTTTAGGGTGATGAGATTTGCTTTATATTCATTTAAGTTGATATTATTATATTTGTGAAATGGTTAAATCGGAAAGATAGGTAGTGGTATATTCATACCCGTAGACGATGGTAACAGTAAAATCATAATACATTTTGCACTTGAAATATAAACAAAAGTAGAACTTACTGGCAAGTTCATATAATTAGCGCCGTCAGCTAAAAGCAAAATTTAGGACATTGCCAATTTCCCATGTGAACTATGTACAGCATCTTCAATAGATTATATTATATTTTATTTCATATTTTTTAACAAAAATATGTATTGATTGTTGATTTGCTTTAAGGTTAGATTTGAGGTTCTGGGTGACCAGTTCAAAATTGCTAATTCTGCCAACTCCAAAAAAATACTAGAAATAATAAAGTAATTAATATTTCTTTTGTTTTGAGAAATATAATTGATTGACAATAATTGTTCGTAATTTATATATCATCATTCATGATTGATTGATATTAAAGATTTATTTTATGTATAGTTAATGTTAAAAAATACATTTATGATTAAGAAAAAAAATATACTAATACCACCTGAAACTATATACCGTAAAACGTGGCGGCTTTGCCCATTGGATCTGACTTTGCCCAGTCAAGTGTTTTCGTTTTGTATTCGAAAAACATCGGAAATATTTAATATTTGTTTTTCTTCTGTTTAATAGTAAAAAAAAAGACTATGTATCTGGCAACACTAAGTTACGGACCAATTACTAAGGCACGTCAGTTGCTTGACAGACAGTGTCAAAGTTAGTTGTGTATTTTGCGGGCCAAATCTATGGTGAAAAACTTTGTTTCAAACTCGTTGTTGTCGTCGCAGCAGGTAAGTAATTTTTTAACCATCGTTAGTTAGTGAAAGATAAACAATATCTATCGCAAATATAACGAGAAATCGCTCCCAGATTCAGAGTTGTGATAGTGGGCAATGTCACCATAGCATGTATGAAGCACTACTTGGCGACTTTGCCCATCTAAATATTACCGTTAGGGTTGTCACTAAATCAATTTATAGTATTTTTTTTAATCGTTTCGTTTCTTTCTTTGCGTTGTATAGGAATAAAGAATATGGTTTGATTTTATGTGTTTGTGTTGGATAATCAATCACACAAAAAATACTGAACAGCTCTGGATGAAGTTTGGCAGACAGATAATATTTATTAACACAATAAGATACTTTTTTCCCAAATACCTTTGTATTGTATTTTTTTCAGTATGGGTGGTAAAAGTCAATCAACTAATAAAAAAAGAAACAGACGAAGACTTGGATCAAGAAATTATAAAAATTATTCAGTTGAGATGTTAGAGACGGCTGTAGAATTGATCGAAAAAAAATTGATTTCTAGTAGGGACGCTGAAAAACAATTTGGAATTCCACGTCGGACAATACTAAATAAATGCAAAAAATTGCATACAAAACCCGCTGGGGGACAAAAGAAACTAACAGATGAACTTGAAGAAAAACTGGTAAAAGTTTTAATAGCTGCTGCAGATTTTGGAAGCCCGATTACCAAGCTAGATTTGAAAATGCTTGTTTTCAAATATTTGCAGAAAAATTCTCTTGATATTTTTAATGGGAAAATGCCGGGAGATGCGTGGGTTAACCATTTTTTGCAAAGACATTCCTCAAAATTGTCAGTCAGGACAACCCAAAATATTAAGCAAGTCCGGGCAGAAAAAGGATTAAAGGAAATGGAAAATTTCTTTGAGAATTTAAATGAAACGCTCAAGGATGTACCACCAACTCATATATTAAACTATGATGAAACTAACTTATCGGACAATCCAGGCACAACTAAATGTATTTTTAGAAGGGGAATTAAATATCCCGAAAGGATACTTAACAATTCAAAGAGTTGTGTCTCTATCATGTTTACGGCATGTGCATCTGGATACTGTCTCCCGACATACGTGGTATACAAAGCTACAAATCTCTACTCTGAATGGGTGGAAGGAGGTCCGGATTACACTAGATATAATTGTACCAAAAGCGGATGGTTTGATTCCGCCTCGTTTGAGGATTATTTTCGAACTATAGTTGTTGAGTGGGCAAAGAAAGTTGGCCCCGGACCAAAAATTATCATTGGTGACAATTTATCAAGTCATATAAATATCGAAGTTGTAGAGATGTGCGAAAAGCACAACATGAAGCTTGTGTTTTTGCCGCCTAATTCTACTCACCTTACCCAGCCACTCGATGTGGCCTATTTTGGCCCATTAAAAAAAGAATGGAGAAAGATCCTGCTACAATATAAAATTCAGAACCCAGACCAAACCTCCTTAAACAAAAAACACTTTCCAAAGCTATTGAAACAATTGGTAGAGCAAATTAAACTCAAAGATAGCAACAACATAAAAAGCGGCTTCAAAGCTGCAGGCATTTATCCTGTGAATGCACGTAATGTTTTGAAGAGAATACCTGAGTATTTTGATGATAATGAAGAATATGGAATAGATATGGCTTTGTTAGATTATCTTAAAGAAACCAGAGCACCAAAACCAATGCTTGTAAAAAGAAATAAGAAATTACGTACAGAACCAGGAAAATCAGTTTGTTCAGATGATATTTCGGCCGAACCTGTTAAAAATATAATACGCAAAAACAAGAAACATAAGATAAATTTGACCTGTGAAGAAAATGTTATTGGTTATGATGTAAATGCAGCAGAGTCGGACCATGAAATTGAAACAAATATTGAAGCAGATATCAGATCAGACTACGATGAGGAATTTGACATACATATGTTAGATAAACAAATCGAAGAAAACATAGAGCTGAAGCCACATGATGTCATACTAGTGTTAGACGAAAATACGGGTGAATTTGTAAAAAAATCTAAGAAATGCAAACTGGCTACACATAAGATATATGACAGTTATTATTACGAGAATAATTATTTGTCAGATGATGAAATAGACACGATTATAGAGTCAAACCAAGAAAGCGAGAAAAATAGATTGGATGAATTTTCTGAAAGATCATACAAAAATAAATTTTATTATATACATAGTCTTAATGTACTCTGTATCAAAATTATCAACTCTCTATTGAGCTCATTAGATACAGCTCAATCATTAGAAGTGTGCGAATTGGGTAAAATTTCGAAACTTTTCAGTCAGAATTTGGCGTTTAGTGCGATGAATGACAATGATCTGCCAATATGTTTACAATCTGATGTACATCCTACAAGCCTATCGGGGAAAGAATTAGAATATTCAGCCAAGGGTTCATCCCAATTGATAATAATTTCTAATGTGAAAGTAACACCTGGTACAAAAATTGCCTCTAGAGAAAAAGTTTACAAAATTAAAAAAAAAACAAAAGGAACTCAAGTAATAACACAATCAGCACTACAGATGAAATTAGTTCCCATGAAAAAACAAAAAGTAGATAAACGAAACGAAACAGAAACTGACATAAACGATATCCCAAGTACGTCAAATGAACAAAAATTAAAAAGAAAACGAGAAAATAAGGATACAGGAATAAAAAAGAAATTTGAAAATAAGATTAAAGTTAACAAAAATAGTAGAAAAAAGACAAAAGGTAGCAAGAATGCTGTAAAAAAGAACACTGTTACATTGACTGATACGAGTTCCGAAAATTCTGAGAACTTTAGCTTACATGACACAGATTATTCGGATTGTGACACATATGATGATTATATAAGAACTTGCTTAGAAGAACAAGCTGAAAAAGAAAATATGGAACCAGATTTAAATAATATTATACCATTTGGGTGCAGCGAAATCGAATATTACACAGGCGATGAATTTAAAAAAGATGACTGGGTTGTGGCCAAATTTGCAACAAAAAGAAGTTTGAAGCATTTTGTAGGCCGCATTTTGTTAATGAAAGAAAACATTCCTACCGTAAAATTTGTAAGGAGAGTAAAAAATTCAAAAAGCGGCAAAGGATTAAGCTTCACATACCCGGATGTTGAGGATGTATGTGAAATGAATCGTGATGATATTATTTTTGTCTTACCTCAACCAACCATTACACGAAGAGGTCAAATGATATTTGATGTTGACTTAAGTTGTTACAACATACAGTAAAATACAATGATTTAACGTTATCAACATTCAAAAATTATTTTAATTTGATTATCAATACACAAATGTTCAAATTGGAAACCAAAGTTCATGACCTGATTTATAATTTAATATGGTAAGTTTTAGATAAGTTTGAATTTAACTAAAATATGGTTAGTTTTGTTTTTTTTTGTTAGGTTTTATTTGTAAAAGTTTCTAGAAAATATTTAATTGTAATAGTTTGCCACTAGGATTATTTGGGCTAAGAAAGTCTCGGACTTACCACTTTCCCAAATTTAGGTTGTTAAATTTGGCACTATCATTTTTTTTTACTAAAGTAGAACCGTGTTAAGCCTTGATTTGGTACAGTGATGGAACAGAGTGCCGTCGTTTGGTAGAGTGATGGGTTTGGTAGATAGATAAAACGGTATACATAACACATCATCACTCTCTCAAACTATGGCTTTACATTTCACTACTCTTCTATACCATGGCTCTACTCTGTTCTGTTTCAGTAAGTAACGAAAAAGATAGTGCCCGAATTTACTAATCTATTTTGGAATGTGTGACCGCGAGTTTTTCTTTGCCTGAATAGTCTCTGAGGCAGGCCTTTGTTCGAAATGTCGTGATTTATATAATTAATTTGTGCTACTTTATGATCAATATAGTATCAGATTAAAGAAGTCTAATGTCTTGGTTATGAATACATTTTCGTTATAAGTTGGTTGTAAAACATATGGCGTGACCAAACATATATATTTTTTATTCTTTTAATGGTATTTTTCTGGCTTTCTTACTCATTATTGTCTTTGCTATTACAGCAATAAAAACTGTTCTTTCTATAAAAATGTTTTATTAATACTAACTAAAAACTTAACTATAACTTAATAACTTAACTAATAATAAAAATGCGAAAGTGATTTTGTTTGTTTGTTACCTCTTCACGGCGCATCTATCGAACCATTCGTCATGAAATTTTGCATACACATTGTCTGAAGTATGGGGAAGGAGATAGGGTAGGTACCTTTCATCTCGGAATTTAACTGTTCCTGAGGGATCGACATTAACGCGGGCGGAGCTGCGGCAAAAGCTAGTAATATTAATAAGTATGCGGCACTCACAAATCATGTAAAGAGCGACAACCCTAGTTGGTCAATTAATTTGTATAAAAAATGCCAAATGCAGCTTGACGACTTTGCCCACTAAATTTTAGGTCCTTATATAAAAACATTGAAGTGTTATAATCCAATTTTGGGTGTCATTGCCCAATGTAATATTATAGTTTTTATGTCCAATGAATAAGATCGACAATAGCTGAGTTTCAGAACTAAACTGATAAATGGGCAATTTCGCCAATAGGTCATAGTTTTTGGCCCACACTCTATAGTTATTATTTTTTTCAAACAAATATTCTTTTTTCGCACTTGTTCTTTTATCATGCGAAGTAATCTTCAATTTACCTGTTTGTAGTGGAAACAAACTGTTAAAATAAATTAATATTTTAATAAATATTTGACCGAACTTAAAAAAAAGAGAAAGAAGTGGGCAAAGTTGCCACGTTTTACGGTATCAACGTGCCCAAAATGCTGTTCGCATTTAATTCATCATTTGTATGTATGTACAAAATATTTTATGTGATTTCGTGCAAGAAGCAATACAACACGTAACATTAAAATATATACAGATAAAACGAAAATGGTCCAATCGAACTCAATCAAACCCCCTAAATTTAGAAAAAAATACTTTAAAATATCTTAACATAATACTTACCTATCTAAAAATTACAAAACACCAAAGTTACAAACCTCAACATACAAGACATGCGCGGGATTAGTGAGGCACAGAAATAAGAATAGTAAATGGAAGTGCTATGTGCCGGCTAATTAAGTCTCTCGAGCCTTAACGTAATATGGCGAAAGCTTAACTTTGGCACATGTTATAAAAGGCTCTAGTCTTAAGCGCAATCGAAAAGTCACAAAAATCAGTGCTTTTATTAGAAATGTCTGTTACGCTTTCACGGTCAAACCTCTAAACGGATTTCGGTATAAAAATAGTTGTTGACCCGGGGGTCAAACATAGGCTACTTTTTGACGCAGGCGGAGCTGTGGGATACACACGCGACAAACATCTTTTTCAAATCATACAGAAAGTGTTAGTAAGTTATACCAATAGAAATAGTAATTATATTCTTAAAATAAATCCTGTTTCTGAATAAATTAATTATTTTTTCTCCAACCAATCGTACTTTAATTCCATTATTTTAAATTGACTAACTTCAAGTAGGATAAGATCTTAAAATTACGAATGTATGAATTTTCTATGATTATAATATGAATATGATCTCTTAATAATAATAATGAAGCGAGTGAGTAGGCGAGATGGCACCTTAGATACATTTAAGGTACGCGCACATTATGACGGGCCGCAGCGCAAAAATCCGCTTAAATCGCTCGTGTGTATTTTGTATGAACTATCGCACACTGTGCCGGGACGCAGCGGTTCGCATAAATCCGCCGCGGATTTTGTTTGCGTGTGATGCGGCCCGCCCCGCCCCGCTGCGCCCCGACACAGTATGCCATATAGTTTGGCCAGGGAAAGAAGTCCAAAAGAAAAGGCGGCAAATTTAAAATATCTACATGTTGCAACACTGACTATACACAGAATTAAGAGAGTTGATACTATGCTATTTTTTATTTTTATATTCATGCCTAAAATGTTTATGACATATTTTTAAGCAGCGAAGCGTGCTTGTACTCATGAATAAAATCAACTTTTACTATTAAACATGGAGTGAATCCCTAATTTTTCTTAAGATTTTATTTAGCCCTGTTTTCCTAAGCAAAAGTTATTTCTATGCATAAATATCGAACTCGACAATCTTCGGTCAAAAAGGGTAATTATAATTACCAATCAGGCTGTACAAGGCGCTGTCTTGCTATAAAGCTAAACTGCAACTGATATCTCATGTTTTGTTGAGGTTGGTAGGAAGGCAGATGAATTAAACAAAGGTTATTAAAAATATATAATAAATGAGACACAAACATATATAATTATTATATTTTGTATGTTCGTAACTTAGGATGATTCATAGTCGAAATCGGATTCCAAGTACTCTACACCTGAAATGACTGATTCAGCGTCACTGTTTTCTTCACTGCTGCTGCTACTATTGCCAACATTTATAATAAAGCTATCACGTTCAGTGTCAATAATGCAATCCCTCTCTTTGTATTGATCTTCAACGTGTATTTCATGATCTATATATTTCTTCCAGTCCGTAGCAGTCACGGACAAAAAGCTTTCTTTTATTAAATTTTGCATTTCGGTCCCTGGTCTTCCTATATTTTTACTTGCGATTATTCTTTTTGCCTGACTCCATACCATTTCAATTGCATTAAGATCGCAATGATACGGAGGTAGTAGTAAAATTTCATGATGATGGATATGGCTATATTTTTTGAGTATTTCTTCTGCTTCATATATAGGTGCAGGTTTATTGTCTCTTACAAGACACATTAATTCATCTTTTGTATGATAGTCTTCAAAATGAATGTCATTCTCTTGAAGCCATTTTTGGATAGTAGCTTTATTGGCAGCCATAGTAGGTGGTTTATTTATTTGTTTCACATGGTAGCTTGCATTATCCATCACAAGTACACTCGGTTTTGCCAGATTTGGTATCAGCATTTCCTCTAGCCATTTCATGAAGTTGGATGCATTCATATCATCATGGTAGTCAGCCGATTTAGATTTTGTGCTGAATACCAATAACGCACCCGGTACAAAACCTTCTTCAGACCCTGCATGCACAATTATATGTCTTTTTCCAGAGGATATGTTACTGATAACACCACTCGTAGAAGGGCCTTGCCATGACTTTTTAACTTTATAATTCCGATGCACATATGTTTCATCAATGTAAATTATTTGTTTACCTTCAAGTCTCTTTTGATATATCGTTCTCAAGTACCTGTGTCTCCATGCAGCAATCTCGAATCTTTCTATAAGCAAAGCTCGTTCGTTTTTATTGTTTTTGAATTCAAACCCAATATTGTGCAAAAATTTTCTCAGTGTTTCCCGGCATCCTCTAAATCCAATTGAGTCTTTCAACTCAGTGTGCAAAGTTCGCAGTGTCGGGACTTGTTTTTTTACACAGTAAAATTCGTTTATTTTAGCTCTAATGGCTGTTATATCAAAATCATCCAAGTTAGATATATTGGCTGGGTGTGGTCGCTTTTTTCCGGGAGTGTTCCACTGTCCCTGGTTGATAGAACCTTCATTTTTTATTCTTCTTAATGTTTTAACACATATTTCTGAAATAAAAAAATAAAACAACTTTAAGTATTTTTATTAATAACAATACAATAGACCAAAATCCATCGGACAATTATTTTCAAATATATTCAATATACATACTTTTTACTCTCTACAGCTTAATTATAATCATTGAACAATCAAAAGAAACCATTAAGACTCCAGATTTGCCAGATTTATTTGTAGACAAACAAAATGTATTTGTTTTCATTCATCAATAATATTGTAGATATGTACACTAGGTACTCAATGCAATTTATGATGGTTATCAGAAAATAAACAGGCAACTTGGGATTTTTCATTAAATAGTTGAAGGGAAAATATTTCATGAGGTAAAATACCTGTCATTGACGATATCTTTTCCAAGTAACGTGTTTCACTTGTTAGCATTTCGTCTTTTTCCAGAGCTTTCAGAGAATCTACAATTTCCGCCACTTGGAGTTTTGTTTCCACATTGTCAATACTTTCTGAAAAGAATTAACAACAAAAACAATTAATTAATTGTAAGAATTATCGCAAATTCGTCGGAAATAATACAAAAGTATCAAGAAGTTTTCATAAAACTCTGAGATACTAACCTAAAATTGATATGATGGAATCCAATTGTCGTATTTTTTCTGCGTTAGTCCGATTTATTTCACTTTGCACATCTTTAAATTTCTTAATCATAGTGAAAAGAAGCTTCCTCGTAGCGCTTTTTACGGTTTTCGGCATTATTTAAAACAAACACGATGTAAATAAGGTAAAATAAATTCAGAAAATGAGTTGAGCTCAAACGTCAATGTCACGACTCTGACAGACAAAATGTGTTGCCATATCAAAGTTTTGCAAAAAAAGTCGTGGACAGCTTTCGTTGGCCAGACTCTAGCAAGCGGATTGGAGGGCACGCGCGCACGTGTATTTCAAGTAATTGATAATATCGATCAGGAGTCACCCGAAAGTACACCCAGAACTTCTTTTTGTCTGCTAAAAGATCGGGGTAAAGATGATGGTATTCACCGAATACCTTTCACTTGGAACAAAAAGGACGTATCCAATTTTTTTTTATAAGATTTTCATTGTTTTCTTCTTCTAACAGCATGTAAAAAAAGAAAGTTCTTTGTCAGAGCTATCCATGACGTACGCACGCAACGTCTAGCTGTGCACTGTTCTCAAAATCCGTCAATGCGCTGCGGCCCGTTCCGTCACCAATCTGCTAAGTACGCATTGTGGGCTGCGATGCGGCCCGCTCCGCCCCGATGCGGCCCGTCATAATGTGCGCGTACCTTTACGGCATATCGCAAACTTATTAGCTTAATTTAATTCCTCAATAATAAAAGTAGCCCAATTTTCTGGGCCTAAAAAGTGCTAAATCTTTCAAATGGCACATTTCTTCCACAAATGGTAACACTGTTTGGATTTTGAATGAAGAAATTGAATGATTTTAAACAAGCCAGAGACTAAAATCCATCCACCTACTCGGAATTTCCAGCCAGCAGCAGGAAGGATTTTTAGAGGTGATGTTCTTTAGCAGGCTGGATATTGAACTGCCTGGAACTTGGATGGTTTACAAAAAGTTCATGGTAGGCCCCCAGATTAAAGTTATAGGAGAGAAGAAAAGAGGAGATCCGTAGGAGAACAAAAGTCACCGACATAGCCCAGCGGATTAGTTCTTTGAAGTGGCAGTGGGCACATAGCGCACAGAACCGATGGCCGATGGGGCAGAAAGGTTCTCGAATGGCGACCACGAACCGGCAAGCGTTGGACATCCACCATCCAGATCATCATTAGGAAAGGCCTATGTCCAGCAATGGACTGACTGCGACTGAAATGAATGAATTATGTGTGCTAACGAGAAAAACTTTCTGATAGCCATCACTTGCCCTGGCCTGTTTGAAAGTCTCTCAATAGGTTGCGAACTAATTGAGTCGATGTAGAGACAATCTTAATTGATAAGGTATGGGATGAAATGTGGATCTATAAAATTAATTTGTTGTAAAATATTCAGAGTGAATTGAGTCAATAAATCAGCTGTTCCATACATTTTGGGCGAGTAAGTATTGTAAAATAGGATGAAACAGCGAATTTTTTAGATTTCCGTAGTAAACTTAAGGAACCCTTACAGTTTCGTCATATCAGTCCGTCTGTCCGTCTGTCTGTCTTACGTTTTTCTCAGAGACCATAAGACCTAGTGAGCTAAAATTTGGTATGGTTATCTATCGACAAAACCAAACGACTTAACGTGCCTTGTGAAGCACGGAGGAGGTCGAGATATATGAGAAAGAATATGCCACAAATGGTGACCAATCCAATACGGGTCGAGTCACGTCTTGCCGTCGTTTGACACGCGCATTAGCTACTCGAACTTCTGCTAAAAAACATTATGTAGGTGTGCTTTAAGTTTAAATTCTGTATTATTGGGACAGCTACTACGGAACTCTACATTATGCGTAGCTTGACACGGCACTTGACCACTTATAGATCCATGCCTCATAGGTTTAGGTTGTCTCTACATCGACCAAATTGGATTCCGTATAAATACTAGATACTACACGAAATAACTTTAAGATTTACCTCAAAATAAGAAAAGGAGCGTTACGATAATTGTGTAGCAACAATAGCGTCCTGAAATACGGCAAAAGTTTCTGAAACGTAGAAACGCCGGTATAAAAATGTTAATATTATGCAAATTGTTCCCGTCGAAGAAAGTTGCTTGAGAGAAATTGTCAGCATGCCCCCGGGCACAGTTCGGGACACTCACGGATAAGTTGACGCTTATTTCTGTGATTAAAATATTTATTGCTTTGTTACATACTTACATACAATGGAAATAATGTCTAAATACCTATATGGATGAAATACAGCAGATTTTGTGTTCGATAAGCTAGCAGGGCATGGTTGATTGTTATGATCGTGGATGTTGAGGTAGCCTAATTCGAGTGGATCGCCTCTAGTGGTATTTTTAACTGAAGCTACTCCGCAGGTATTTTTTTTTATACAACTAAGTAGGCAAACAGGCGTACGGCCCACCATCAGGTGGGCTACGGTAACCACTTACCATCTATGAACGCCTGCAACACCGGAAATGTCACGATCGCGTTGTCGACCTGTCCGCTATCAGCACAGCGACCCCTCTGGAGCCTCACCAGCAGTTATTTGGCTGCGGTCTTCTGTAGGGTGCAGGTACTTCCCCAGACGGACTACGCCTTACAAAATGTCCTACCTCTCTTCATACGACAGATCCTCAATTGTTATAAATAAACGGTCAAGTGCGAGTCTATAAAAACCGCAAAAAAAATCACGATCGTTAATTGGGAACCCCCTTAAATATTCATTTTATTCTGGTTTTTAGTATTTGTGTAACGGCAACAGAAACACATCATCTGTAAAAATGTCAACTGTCTAACTATCACCGATCATGAGATACAGCTTGGTGACAGACGGATAGCGAATATAGGACCATGATTAGTGCGTTTGACTTTGAAGCCTAAGCTGAAAATATAACTGGGAAACCCGCACAAATAATAACAATAAAGGAGTTGCAAAAATCTCACACCTTTTTCGAAAATTTCTTTTCTACCTTCAAACGAACCGGTCCTGCGATTATTTTTAATTACTCGAAGAAGCTCCGAAGACCCGAATAGCTTGCGATAATTGTTATTAGCCACTTCAAACGGCTAAAACTTTAGGCAAGTCTTCTAATTACTCTTTTTTGAATTTCTAAAAGAAATATTTCTTACTTCGTTTTCTCATAAACACAATTTAAGATTAGAATTTTAGAATTTTACCAGGCTAAACTACGTTTGTGAACACAGTTTTTATGTTTTCAGCATTTGTAATGACGGTTTCGTAAAAAAACATAAAATTGTTAAAGCTTATATATGTACCTATCAATATTTTGACTATAAAAGCTCAGAAAGTGTAGGGTCTCTTCTCTACGACTTCTCTTACCAACCAACGTCCGTGAAGTACATAATTGTCGGTTCAAATAAAGTTTTTTGTGCTAGACTTCACGGATCTTATAAAATAAGTGAAACATATCCCAAAGTCATATCAATAATACGCTTTGTATTGTAAAAAAAACTTTGTTAGTACTAATATTAATTCTATGACAATGGCAGGAGTACCACATGACTTCAACTTCTCCAAAGGGCATCTACGCGTTGAGTCGTTGAATATCCCTGCGCAAACCTCTCAAAGGACCGGGGCAACCCGTGAAACCCAAGCGGAGATACATAATAATTCCGTGATAAAATCCTTTGTTCCCCATGTTACTACCAGTAGTAAAGTAATACGGGTATTCGATGAAATACGTTTTCCGGCTAATACAAACCGATGACCATATATTAACCGACACGTCTCATGACGTCACGAGCCAGGGTTGTCCAATATTTCATGGGGAACATCAATTTGTCGTCATTAGCGACCCTATCCGGGGGGTTGTAGTGTCTGTGATATTTATTGCAATTTACTACTATAGACATAGGTACCAACTTAGTTTCGGTTAGTTTTTTAACGTGAAGGAGTAATCTACAACTACGAAAAGTAATTGTAGTCTGAGACTTCGTCTACCACTCAACTAAAAAAGTGATGCAAAAATATGTAAAGTATTCTTAAAAGACTTGTTGAAAGTGTATTTGTTTGCAGGCTAATCTGCGAAAGGTGGGACCTGACAACTAACAAAACACCAGTAGAATAGAATACTCTGGGCTAAGATCCACTTCGAGGCGCTTGTCAGCAGAGTATTAGTAAATACCTATCTTTAAATGTAATTCCAAAAATTCGGCGTATGAACGATTAAGTTATAATACAAAAACACGATTTTAGAAATAAAAATAGTTCTGATGTAACTTTACATGCAATAACCGTATAACCATTGAACCGCACACCCTTCAAACATGAAGACATAGCGGCCTTGTCCCAGTGGAAATCAACTGAACAGAAAGGTACGTCAGTTCGAATCTCGATTCGGATGACTTGCTTGATGTTAGGAGTGATCTTTGTAGATATATCGATTAGGTAGATGGATACGAAACCATTGGAATTAACCGTTAAAATCATAGATTTGGAATTCAATTTTCAGTCATCATGAATTTATGGTTAAAAAAAGGTATAATATAAATTATGTAATAAGTACATTATCACGATGTGAAAAATCTATCGGAAGAAAGAATTGCTGGTTAGATACTTGTTTACAAAATATGTAATTGGTGGACTAAAAACTCGAAGGCTTTATCTACTAGTCAACCAACAGGCGATGTAAGATTTTATGCGACAGTAAGTACCAGAGAAAGCTAAAATTGTAAGATATTACCAAGACAGACATCATATGAATATGTTTATGAGAATTTCCTTAAACTAACCAAAAAGAAAATAAACGACTCCAAAACGCATGTCCTTTTCAGTTTAATATCGAGGAATTCAGATAAGGTCTCGGAAATTGTCCGCAACGTACAAAAACTTCTTGTGTTTCAGGCTAATTGCGGCTATGCCCGTGTACCTTCAAATCTCAAATCCTCCTTTTAGTAAAGCATATTTTTTCTCCTATTCGAGTAAGAGATCTTAGTAATTCTGATAGAAAATCTTTACCTAATTACAGTCTTTCAGCATGTTAAGAAATTCAAAATCAATTCATCGAGATACCGCACTGAAAACAAGAAAACCTACGTCTAATGATGCTCAAATAAATCACACCAGCGTAACCCGGCAACGCCTAGGGATTTAAACAGATATTATGCAAACGAAGTGTTCCCGCCCTAGCTCTCCCGAGGGATGCGCGTCTTACGAAACCTTCAAATGTTTGCGTAGGACCCGCTGGAGCCTGTTTTTAATAATGTTTGTCTAATCTATGGTACTCCAGAAAATGGGCAAAAAAATTACACTGTCAACTAAAATAACCTACAAAAACCATTGTTTTTTCAAAAACAAAAAATCAGCTTTAAAACTTATCAAAGCTATAGCTTTCGACTATTTTACTTAACTTTAATTTAATTAGTTTTACTTAATTTTAATTTAATTTAGAGTGATGAGCGTAGAATAAACGAGGGAAGTCTGTAAGTATCGTAGCAAATAGAAATCCGTAGTCTCTGTCTAGCCCTACGGGAAAAAGACGTGAAAAAATGTTTTACAGAGACTTTTTATTTTTAAAAGCAAATAAGTTTTTTTTTTTGTAAACATACACTTTATACCTACCAAAATTGATCAAATCATATTCTCATAAAAATATGTATTAAAAATACACTAAACATAACCATAAATAAATTTACATCAACATAAAATTAAAATCTCTACATTGAGTTAATTCGCGCCACATCTCAATAGAAAATAAATCAAACTGCAATAAAACACAATTGTAAAAGCAATCAGTTACCCTTTAGAGGCGGGAAACCTGCAACTACAAGGACGCGATTTTTAAATTTCACATCAGTGAAAGCTTCTCGAGTGGTCGTCTACACTCAAATCTCACTTTCAATTAACTACGGAAATAATCAAATATGTCGATGGCAATTCTCAAACCAGTGATATGTATTGTTACCTAGGTTTGTATGTAATAATATTACTCTGAAGTTCATCTGTTTGAACTACGTTATAGGCCGAGAGGCGGGTCCGTATAACTCTGACACCAGGTTGTACATGGTTTATTGCCAATGTAACACTACTCGAAATTTTGATAATAACTCTGAAGTACCTAGTTGACTTAACCAAGAGAGCGTTAGATTTAAAAAGAAATGAATTCACATGTGAAGTCGAAATTGCATTTTTTTTACACTGGTGGAATTCGGGAATCGAGCTCCAGGGGCACAACTGGTGTAAAATTTTCATAATTTCCACCCCTCGTCCCCTCTGACCACCCAAGAAGGACCATCGTCCTTCGTCACCCTGCAAATATTTGTTCCTATTAATTTCGCCTTCCTTTTTTGATATTTACCGTTTATATAGGTTACTTAGATATATTTCATACTAGGCTGAAAGGCTCCTTGCTTCCATTCCTTAACTGGATGTTATAAAAGCAAAAGTAGTAGCAGTACTAATAGTATTAAAAAGAAATATAAAATTAAATTGTTCTAATACGGTTTTATCGCGTTTATTACTACCGTATTAAAATACTTAATTTAATTTAATATGTAACAATCGGGAAAACTTAAAAATAAATTATCTTAATTTCTAACACCAATTACAACCCTCTCAAAGAGGGTTGACGTCAGACAGGCTGCGGGGCGACGGAATCTACAAGAAAAAAATTAATATGCGAAAATTTATGTTATAATTAGTCATAAATACTTCATCCACTAGGTTTACAAATATATCAATTCATATCCCATACAAAAAATACTTAATTTGAACTTAAAATACCCCACAATAACCTCATTAAAAGTCATACAAAATTCAGAATATGTAATGGATACGAGGAAAAACTTTAAGGGTAGCACCCCCAGTCAGGGACAACACCTAACAGTGACAAGGTTAAAAACCGACAGGGGTAGGCCGGGGCGGGATGGCTGGGGGTTGCATGCGGCACACGTGCGTTGCAATTCGGAGGGCACGAGTAATGAAGTGGGGTGAGTTGGGGTTGCTGTCCAGTGGAAGCTATGCGAAGAGCTTTATTGGTAGTAGAATCCTTTTAGCGATTTTCACTAATTTTAAGTATAAATGTTGGAATAATATACGTCTTACTACAAAAAAAGTTAGACGTCTACAACAGGTGTCTAAAACTACGTTTAGGTATCTATAGTCTAAAATCAATCATAGACATGGTTTTAAGCTTTGTTTAAAAGTCGTCTAAGAGTAGTATAAGAGTTTAAACTGTGTTTAGGTAGACACGTGTTAAACTAATGTTTAACTTTGTTTATGTAGTAAGTTAAGGTTTAGGAATTATTAATAATGAAATCCATACTAATATTATAAATGCGAAAGTTTGTCTGACTGTCTGTCTGTCTGTCTGTTACGCTTTCACGTCCAAACCGCTAAACGGATTTTGCTGAAATTTGGTATGAATATAGTTGAAGACCCGGGGTCAAACATAGGCTACTTTTTGACGCAGGTGGAGCTGCTAGAAAAAGCTAGTATTGAAATAAATATTCGTAGTAGTCACTTGTACCTCTGCCAATTACTGGTTGCAAATTTCACTAAAAATGGCACCGAGGAGAGTCGATGTTTAACGTTTTGATTGAATCTGTATAATAATCATTCCAAATCTTATTTCCAGAAAAGAAGTTTTTACTCTTTGACGTAATTTAAATTCACATTATGTTTTTGATTATAAAATGATTACACAAAGTTTGGCCTTATTTCATTAATCGTGAATCCTGAGTGATAATATTAGCCGCTTATTAGCTCTGTCGAGCACCAATAAACTTCACTTTTTACAAGTTGCCCAAATTAATATAACGACAAAAAATAAAAGTTGATCACTGAGTTGACTTCAAAGTAAATAAAGTATGTAAGCAAATGAAATTATAATCTTAAAATACAAAATCGAAACTAATACAAATTAAGTATATCTTACCTTAGCTCGCTCCCATACTGGACGACGGGCCCACAGAATCTGCAACAAAAGTGCAATTTACACTAACACAGCTTTCGGTAAAAAAACGTGCGGTACGTGACTTCGAGAAATTGATCCGTTTACTCGAAACGTAACACTGACTAGTGACTTTCACGCCTATTTATCAAACAGTGTCCTCGCATGACTCGTATGAATGAATGTTGTCGTCTTAGCGTATTTCTGGTAATATTCTCTATTTTACTCATTCCGGAAGTACCAAAATTACTAGGAGCATTGGTAAAAGTTTAAAATTGGTAGAGTCTATTTTTTTTAAAACTAAGTAGGCAAACAGGCGTACGGCCCACCACACCAACACATTTTTTTTAATTTTATTTATCCAGTGTCACTCTCATAGTAAATACGAATCTAACTACACCTCTCAAGCTAAAATCTATCGAGCCGTTCAGGCTGCAGGGCGTATCAAACAATTATACATACATACTCTTGAAAAACATAACCCTTCTTCTGGCGCAGTCGGGTAAAAACGATAACGAATTTCGTGTTTGCAATCCGTCAGAATTAGTATGAAAATCGACCACGTGATTTAGCGCGGCATATGTCAATCCCATTCATTTTTTGTTTACGAATTTCATTATTGATTTCAAATTGTGACTTTGTCTACGGGCCCAGGGTCCGCATAATTGTGATAAACATTATACTTTTAACCATTAAACTCAAATGTAGCTTGGAAGAGAAAGCATTTTCAATAAAGGTTTTAATCCATATCCATACTCCACACTAATATTATAAATGTGAAACTCTGTCTATCTGTCTTTCTGTCTCTCTGTCTAATACGCTTTCACGGCCAATCCGCTGAACGGATTTGGATGAAATTTGATATGAATATAGTTGAAGACCTGGGGTCAAACATAGGCTACTTTGCTGCGGGATACAGCTAGTAGTGAATAATTTTTATATTGTATTTTATTTGGAGGAGAATAAAGCTCCTAACAATATTAAATGAACTAATTTATATTCTATACTCTGTATCCTGTTCATTTTGTATATATAAATAAATAAGAAATTTACATAAAATACCTAGAAAATAAGCTATGGTATCGCGAAGCTGGTTTAATTAGCGATTAAATTTATCTTGTACAAAACCTTACAGATTCATTTATAACGAAACACTGAGATTTCACAACCACTCACACCCACCAACAAAACATAATTAAAACTCACCGGAACAAAGAATTCCAGACGAAATTGCGTCCACTTTTATTGCGTCTCCGAAAAAAAGCACAAGGCTGAGGAAAACCCACAAAAGACGAGCCTGGGGTCACTCCGCAATAGCTTATTGTGGTGACATTGACGTTGTTAGAAGTAGATGAAGACTTTCTTCATCTTGTCGAGTTGTGATGGTTAACATGCCCATGCGATCAAACATCAACACAAACAATACAACATCTTTTAGAACATTGCCCCAAATACCATCAAACCAGACACACACATGAACGATATTGTAGACACCTCAAAATTAACCCTTACAATCTAACAGAAATTTTCGAAGAAACAAGTACAATCGACACCTTTTTCACTCATGTAACACACATCATATCCACTTTAAAAAAGTTTAATGGCACCTAATGTAAATACTCCTTTAGTAATAGTAAACTAGCTTTATATAAAAAAAAACCAGACGTCATTAACCCTAACACCCTTCGGTCTTGTATCCAATTGCAGGACCATCTCTTAGTATTATATATTTATGTAAATTGTAAGTAAATCATAAGTGAAACATTAATTAAGATTAAGCAAATATAATTATTATAATTAAACTTATTGTTAAACTATATATTAAGAGAAATAAACACCTGTTATTGGTGGTGTAGCCATTAACAGAAACAAAAAAAAACTTGTCAAATTCAGCAAGGCCATTAAGTGGCCACGCTCACTGCTCTATCGTTGGTCGCTAAAAGATCCTTAAACGTGCAGAAGTTAGAGCATTTGGGAACCAGCAGATGCACCATGGACTGAATATCGCCGTACTCGCACAGTCTGTCAGAATGAATGAATGAATAAATTACGTTTCATTCATTCAGAGGAAAACTCCCACTTAACTCTGTTCTCCTGGCATATCCCAACACTAGCCTGGAGTCTGTTTTAGGGGTTCCAAACCGCTCCACACAGACAATTTCGTGTCTATGAACACTACTGGATTGCCAGCACTAAATCCGTCTTAACCTACAGTGCCCCTTGATGCTAGGACAAAAAGTAAAGTTGTATTGTGATTTTTTTACGAAACAAGAGGCCATTGGATAGAAACAGGTCTCGTGTGAAGATTATCTTGTCTGTATCTGATAATTGATTATCTTGTGTAGTCTAGTGAGTTAGTCAGTCAATGAAGGCACTCATTACCACAGTTATTTGTTTAATTAAGCGATGCCGCACAAAAGGCCGACCGCCATTTTTATGAATTAACGTTATTATGGGGAGTAAGTTAACACAATAACTTAGGAGAACGTCGTAAACAGCCATTATGACAAAATATTAAATAAATAAAATAGTCAAGCGCGAGACTTATTAACACAAAAGTTCAGTATTAAGAGATTCTTGAGAACATTCTTCTACTAAACTTTATACTACTGAGAATATAAACAGGTCTAAGACATGGCCTTAAGATCATGTTCCAAATTTTGTTCACACTTAGCAGTCTATTTTGAGCTCATCCGGCTATGATCGCGGTTGTGCTGAAAGTGGTGACCCTTAACTTACCCGGATCATGGATAATAATGATTATATTAGTATGGTTTCTTTATATTCACATATAACTATTCACATAGATACAATAAGTGGTCAAGTGCCGTGTCAAGCCACGCGCAATGTAGGGTTCCGTAGTAATAGTCCCAATAATAATAATAATGAATTTAAACTTAAAGCACACCTCCATAATATCCTTTAGCAGATATAACAAGAAGCTCGATAACCGAGCGCGGCGTGCGTATCCGAAGTACGAGTAGCTAATGCGCGTGTCAAACGACGGCGAGACGCGACTCGACCCGTATTGGATTGGTCACCATTAGTGGCATATTCTATCTCGACCTCCTCTGTGCTTCAGAAGGCACGTTAAGTCGTTTGGTGTTGTCGATAAATAACAATCAGGCTATGTCAAAGGCCTTTAGGCAGCCTGAAAAAATCTAGTAGTGATAATTTTCCTTTGAAATTCATTATATTTACTAAGGTCATGAATTTTTTCAGGTGTCCAAATGCAACGGTTTTCCCAAAAACGGGTGGGGACACTCACCTCTGATTTTTTATTTAACATTAAAGCTAAATATCTCGTAAACGAAACCGTTAATCGAACACTTCGAGAGTACTCATAATGTTTTTAGAGACCTATAAAATGATACCTCACACAACAAGCAAGTAGAAAAAAATAATTGTAACCCCCTATAATATATATATATATATATAACTAGCTTTTTCCCGCAGCTCCGCCTGCGTCAAAAGTAGCCTATGTTTGACCCCGGGTCTTCAACTATATTCATACAAAATTTCATCAAAATCCCTTCAGCGGTTTGGCCGTGAAAGCGTAACAGATAGACAGACAGAAAGACAGACATTTCGCATTTATAATATTAGTATGGATTGTAACTTTACATGTAGGGGAGGGACCCAAAAAAATGTTTGTCATATTTTTATCTCACAGTTCACTACGCGTAAGTAATATGCATAGGCACACTTAAGCTTAGCTTTCTAGGTCTAATAGTCTCTGAGAAAAACGTAGGACAGACAGACGGACAGACATGACGAAACCATAAGGGTACCTTGTGTTTACTACTGAACCCTAAATACCGAACCACAAAGTCTGGTCTTTGGTGAGTATAATACACTACAGTTCTAATAAATGTTTATAGTTGATATTTAAAATTCTTAGCATTTTGGTAATATGCATTTTGTAGTTACGGAGAGCAGTTTTTCCACCAGCGCCCCCATATCATGGACAATTATTAGACTCTAAATTTCACTCAAAATTATTCAAACTAAGAACATCCTTTCACATACAATTCAAAAACTAAAAGGATTTACGAATTTCATAATTAAAACAAATTTTCCTTTCGCCATAAAGGCTAGTTTCGACGTGCGGGCGCGAGGTGAGACGAGGCATCCGAAAGAGGTCTTTAATTAATGTCGTTTTGAGAACCTTAATTGCGATCCGCCGTCGCTTTGATGCGACCTGTGCCGATGTAGGCAGAGGGATAACTTATCGAGTTTTCGAACTTCATTTAGTTGCAAAATAGTTTGATAGTTTTGCAACTCAGGTTATAAAATGATAAGTTGCTTCAGTGATTAAAGGTGTCACTGATGGATGGAATAACAGCGAATGTAGAATTCCGATGAATCTGTACCTATCAATACTATATAAATAAACACGTAAAATGAAAATATAAACTTAAGAAATTTGAGTTGTAGATATCCGTAAATTTCGCACAAATTTGTCAAGCTAATAGACTACTTAGCTAAAAAATATTTTCCCTTGCTCTTATTCATAGCAAAATTTTTATAATTTCATCATTTATCATTCGGTTAATAATTAAACATTAAAATTTGTATAAGTACATTAAATTATAGATTACAACATAAAAAAACGTGTGACACTCGGGGACTGCCGCGGTAAAGCTATTGCACAGCATTTTTTATCAACTAATGCAATTATAATTATTTATTTATTTTTTATTTATGTAGTATTTATTGCAACTAGGTAGGTACTTACATACCTACATTTTTGCACAGAATGATAAAGATTCTAGTGTCCACGACGATTAGTGATGAATTTGTTTGTAAGCCTACATGGTAGGCGGGGGGGTGATAGATTTTATTTTCGGTGTATAAGGCGTCCATTAGATCATTTTAACTAAAATGTGCTTTTTTTTGTTCTTTTTTGTTAAAAACCTTAATGAAAGGGACAAAACAAATTTTTGTTAAATTAATTTTATGAATAAAACAAATAATTTTCAATATATTTTTATTAATTTTGCCACTAGCTCCCAGCCTACCGCGGTAATACGCATACTCTTGAAGTTAAGGTTTTTATCGCGAGTCGCACTCACGTCGCACTTCACACCTTGACGACGCCGACGACGCGAGGCGAGGCGAGGCAAATAAGCTCGTGTGTAATTAGGCTTACAAGAAAAATAACGCAACCTCGTATGAGTCGAGAGGTTAACCGGCAAACGACGACTGTGTAATCCGCTGTAAATTCTTGTAAAGTTTAAATACTATTTAAGAAATTAATTTAATTTAAGAACGTTTTTAGAATGGCAATTTTGAATATGGTACATTTCTATTTCCAAGAATGAGAGATTTTACCTTTTTTATATGTTTCGTTTTTCACTGCCCAGCAGTGGGGCGTAAATGGTTAAAAAAAAGATGTTTCTTTAATGTTTTTGGTGTACCGACGAGTATTCGTGTTGTATCATCATCATTTCTGCCCCATCGGCCATCGGTTCTGCGCGCTATGTGCCCCGCGCACTGCCTATTTCAAAGAACTATTCCGCTGTGTAATTGTGTTGTATACTGTAACAATATTATAGCTGATTATGTATCGTAGATTTAGGAATGGGCAGAAGGGGACGCACGTATAATATACTAGCTGTTTCCCGCAGCTCCGCCTGCGTCAAAAAGTAGCCTATGTTTGACTCCGGATCTTGAACTATATCCGTACCAAATTTCATGAAAATCAATTTGGTGGTTTGGTCGTGAAAGAGTCATCCATCTTAAAATTAGAAAACATCCATCCATACTTACAAACTTTCGCGTTTATAATATTAGTAGGACTAGTTAAATATGATCAAAAAATGAAATTTATGAAAAACTAAGTACTCTACAAAATAAAATGAACAATTTCAATTCAATAAATAAAACAATAGACGCTCACACCTACCCGGGTGTAAAAAAAACGAGGTATCCGAATCTCGAGAACAGAACCAGTGTAAGAGAACCGTCTCGCTCCCGACCCGGGCCATTACATCCAGATGATCAGCGAACGGATTCGCCCAGCTCAATTAACATGTCATTTAGCAGGGAATCAAAACAAAACAAATTGGCTGAAATCAATTATCGAATTACAGTAATTGATACCTAGTTACGGTCCGTCACAGATTCAAAATTTGTGTATCTAGAGTACTTTACAATAGTAAAACATATAATTTGTATGACAATAAGTGAGTCGTCTATTGTAATAAGGTAAGTTGAAATGTTCCTTCATGACTATGGTTTGTGTATAAAGACAGCAGCTTTAGTGGTGCCATGAAACATAAATGCATATTGAAAGGTTGACCGACAGTGCTTTTAGCATTAAGTTCGCCTATTGTGCTATATAATTGTATTTTGTAAAATAAAGTTTAAATAAATAAATATCCCCATAGGCAGTTGCCTACACAGACGAAGGAGATTGTAATATATAGGGTACTTACCAGACTCTCTCAAGAATTTTGATTGGCATTGTTTTTGTTCCTCATAGGTCAAAAGGAAAACTGCTCGTGTGTTATATACGCTTGTCCAAAAGCTTACGATGAGTATTTTTCTATCTGACACCATGACATCGCGATAACACTGCGACTAATGTGATCCCAGATTTACCCGGGTGGAGAATGACCCGGTCAAATCGGATTATATTAGATTAATTCACAAAGAGCCCGATGTAAGCCAATTACGATTTGATGATGAATGAAATAGCCGGTTATACTCTGGTGTATCAAATATGCATTGCGCCAATATGCGACCGGTAGTCCGGTATTCCATATGTTTTATTTCTAAAATAATAGCAGCCGCCCAGCGCCGACAATGCTAATAATAGAATTTGTTACATTTTCATCACAAACAATTTTCGAAATTCGTACTGGTACGCTAAATGGATTCCAATTTACTATAATGCAAATAAGTTCTGACAAATCCACTGTTTCTAATACAAATATACAAATATTTTAGTAATGTCGGATTTAGAAATGGATAACTATTTTTTATTTTTAGTTTTGTAGTCTTTTCGTGGTTTGTTAGGCGCGAAGGACCTCTATGCGCTGTGTTTACTCAGTTCTACTTTTTATTAAACTAATTATATTGTTTAGATTTAAATTTTTAGTACTTTCATTTCTTTTTCTTACTTATTTTTTAAAGGTTTTAGTTTATTGATAGTGTAGTTTTTAATTTTTAGGTTAGTTTATATGTATTAATTATATATATTAATCATGTATTATGGTCTGAAATAAAGCGACTGTTAATTTAAAAAAAGTTACAATTACATAAAAATTATATTTCTACTTAAATTAATTAAATAATTTAATATTCCAAAATCAGGCTAAGAATTTGGAGGATGCTAACGACAGAGCGATTAAAGCCGGCCACATACTGGTCCAAACACATTTGACAGAAATAACCATTTCAACTTGCAAAGATTTATTATTTATTTGTTGTTTCCTCTTCTCTGTATCTGCTCGCATCAAAAAATAGCCATAGGCATAACATAGGCATGTTTGACCTTCGACTTACAGACAGACTTTGACATATTTATATTAACTAATGAGAAGTCTGTTACGCTATCACAGCTACACTTCTGTACTAATTTTAATGAAATTTAAGACGGGTGTAGTTGAAAACACGGGGAAAAAGTATGCAAGTATGGATAAGTAAATTACTTTTTTAAGAAAACTATATTATATAAGCAAATCCAAGCAAAGGAAATGGCGAGATTCCTGGAGATAACGTAAATGGCTTCATTGTTCGTTGTGCTATCTCAAATCGCAAGGTGTAATAAATTGGGCTGTGCTGAATGCACGCGAGCTTTACGAAGCCCTGAAGCTCGGAACAGTTTAAATTGCAGTCTTAAACTATCCAGGTATTTTTCCAATATTGTTAGGAAAATATAAAATTACATGTAAAATTATGAAAACGTTAATTTACTAGTATTTATTCAAATAATTAATGGTCTAGAAGTATAAATATTTCTAACAATGGCGGACTTCAATGCTAAAAGTATATAACATAGTCTCTATCATTCAATTGTCTTTGCTCTGGGCTAGTATAAACTGATTTTATATTTGATAGTGACTAACATTTTAGGATTTTTTCAAGATGTCTAAAGGTGCTAGTAAAATTTTAAGGACATGATATTCAGCCACGGAGTTTCATAGACTGTATTTTTACTTGTGTTCCAATAAAGTTTTATAAACTACAAGCTGTTACCCGTAACTCCACCTGCGTAAAAAAGTATAGCCTATGTTTTACCCCGGGTCTTCAACTATATTCATACCAAAATTTCATCAAAATCCGTTAAGCGGATTGGCCTTGAAAGCGTAACAGACAGACTTTCCCACTTATAATATTACTAGCTCTTTTCCGCAGCTCCGCCTGCGTCAAAAAGTAGCCTATATTTGAACCCGGGTCTTGAACTATATTCACACCAAATGTCATCGAAATCCGTTCATTGATTTGGCCGTGATAGCGTAAAAAACATACAGAAAGACAGACAGACTTTCGCATTTATAATATTAGTATGGATAAGTATGGATGATCCATAATTCGGTAGGTTAATTTCTTTTTCAATGAGCCTTTAATTTTAGCTTAATACAGCGGTGTGACATCCGGGAGGGTGGGGATTCCTGGAACCAGGTAACCGACACCACAGCGAGGTGTGAAGTGGTAAAGTGACCATTACTGGTCAAAGGGCTGCCTCGATTTCTTTGAAAACCAGTACCTTAAATATTTTTATTAAAATACTTAAACAGAAACAAAAATACTTATAAAACTAAAAAATCATTTAATAAAATTTTGATTTATTTTGATGAGCATTTTAACCATATAATTGAATAAACTGAATATTTAGATTTTTATTGAATCACCAGATAAGAAAGATGATTATTTATTAAATAAATAAATAATTGCGTGCTTTGGAAGACACGTTGAACCGTCGCAATAAAAGTAGGACTTTCACTATTTTCTTATTTTTTTGTGTTTAAAAATTCTATGACATACTTTTCCTTGGAAGACATACAGTGCAGTGCAGCGATAGGAATCGCAAATATTTTTTATTATTTATTATGGAAATCCGTAGTCTCTGCCTACCCCTATGGAAAACAGGCGTGATGATATGTATTTATTATTCAGGTTTTATTCTTTCGTTCTGTCTCTGTAGATCCAACTATACCTAGTAGACATTACTATTTTATTTTACTAGGCCCAAACTTACATCATGCTCTCTCACTACACAAAAGTTGGCTGGAATAGATTACTTAGCAATAAATCCGCCTATGCTCCATATTATAAATAATGTTGTAATTTCAATTTTATTATTTCTCAGATGTGGGCATTAAATATATATTATGTTGTAGCTATTCACGTATCGAGATAGAGATATTCAGGTAAATTGCAAATAGTACCAACCCTGTTGCTGCAGATATCGGGTTAAAGTAATCCGCCAGAGTATGGAGTTACAGCAATAAATAGAGAAAAGGGCTTGTGGTAGGTACTCAAACAAACTCGGCATTTCTTTACATTGAATATGATCAAATCATTTGAATTGCCATCGTAGTTTCACAGTTCTCGTGATAAAATTAACAAATACGTTGTTTACGTTTTCTTGTAGGCCTAGATCCTCTTTGAGTCGCTGAGCCGTCGTGGTAGTAGTAGTACGTTTTCTTGTTTTTAAAATCTTTTAATTGGCCCATGTTAGCTAAAATGTATTTTATCTTGTTCTTACGCGCATATATCAATGAAAGAGAAAGGAATGAAGCGATTTTTAACAGCAGAAATATTGCAAGGAAGACCGTCAGGTTAGAGGCTCTATAAATGACAGACCTCTTAATGATAATATTTTACTGATTCGGTAAAAGACCTATTCATGATTCCGTGCTTCGAAAGGCACGTTAAACCATTTTCGTGGTGATCGTTTAAGTGAAATGCAATAAATGAATTTAATTGAATAAATAGACAATAATAGGCTAGTTTCCAAAAAAAAAAAAAACTAATCCATCAGTTAGATAATCAAAATGTTTGGGGACGTGTTTTTTCTTTTGAAAATTAAACAAAGAATGGTAAAGATATGGCGCGTTAAAGTTCCATTCCATGTGATGTCACAGTGTGCTACACTTTTTCGCAATATGTGACGTCACGAGCCCCCTCTCCTAAACTTTGATTCGTTATATTTTTATAATTTAGCGCTCAATTGACATAAGGAAAAAATACGTCACTAATATATTTTGATTCCCTAAATGACGGACTAATTTTAATGTTAGTCTTTTGACCCTGGAAACTAGTCTATTTCATGACGTTGTGCGACACCCAGTCCCAAACAAAAATAAACTAATAAAATTTACAACCAAACCAACCGTAAATGTCACCAAGAACTGCTCGAAAACGCTTTAAAAGGCTTACAATAAAAGACGGAGGTTTAATATGGAATTATAATAAATGAAAGGGTGCGACGTCTAGCGGCCGAGGGTAGGAGGGGGAGGGTGGATCGATCCCCAGGGAATCCCTAGGGGCGAGGTGTCCGAGCGTCTAATCACGATCTGAACCTGGACTGCTATTTTTGAAATGTATATGTTACCGGAAATGTATGAAATCTAGGTATTGTATAAATCTCCTAGGAAATGTATACAATTCCGAAGCAATTTAGGAAATGTATAAAATATTGTTTTTAAAGTTATTTAATACATACATATCAAATCAAAAAATCAAATCAAAAATCAAATCATTTATTTATTTGTTAAACATAGGTACATAATTAGATGTTTTACAGAATATAAGACGCACTATGTTTTGCTATGCATCCTAGGTAATGTGGCTCAACTCAAGCGTTTCTGTCACAAGGTTTGTCGCTCGCTCGCTAACTGTTATGGTCACTGTAAAACTGCCTCCGTGGTCCAGTGGTTAAGGCGTTCGCCTTTGGCCTGGGGGTCGTGGGTTCGATTCCCACGGGAAGAATACTTTGATTAGTTGTTTCCAGTTTGGTTAGGACATTGCAGGCTTGAATCACCTGATTGTCTGATAATAAAGATGATTCCGTACTTTGGAAGGCACGTTAAGCCGTGGGTCCCGGCCGCCATCTGGTGGTCGTTAAAGGAACCACGTCAGAGGCCGAGAAGCGGTTTCGCACAACTCTGACACCAGGGTGTACATGGGCGATTGACAATGTAACCTACACGAAATGATGATAATGACTGCAAAACCATAACCTAACCTACTTTATGTCACAAAGTCGTCTTTTAAAACTAAGTCGCTTCTTTCGCAATCGTCATCATTATAATTTCAGCCTTGTCTTACATTTCCGATCGCTATTTAGGAAATGTATAGATTTCCTAGGAAATGTGTCTAATTTATATTATATCACACATTTCCGGGCGATTTTAGGAATAACATATATTTCCTAGGAATTGTATACAATGACGGATTACATACATTTCCGATAACATATATATATAACTCATCTCGAATGTAAATTGTTCAATTCACCAATTCCTATGACACACGAAAGCCTTACGATATCGAACTAAATAGCACTCATGGGGCTCTGTTTTGGAATTACACCGATTAATTTAAAATTTACATGTGACATTTCAGTGTAAATTATATTAACTTATTAAAACACATGCTAAACGACAGTACTCTTTTCCGGGATGAAAAGTATATCGCCTTAAACGAGTATCCTTCTTAAACTCTGAAGTTTCGGTGTGGGAGATTTGAGTAAGACTGTTTCAGTAGATGACTGTAGAAGAATAAAGAGATTACAAAGAAACACGAATTTTTATTATTTTATTTTTTGATTTATTTATTCATTTATTATCAGATCATGATAATCCATAAAATTGTTAGTATAACTTAGACTATATTAGTATGCAAATTAAGAATTTAGAATAAAATACTAATAATTTTGAATTAGTTTCAGATATTTTATTGAATAACACAAACTGGTGGCCTCAGGCTACAAGCAAGAAGATAAAATTATTTGCGTAAACTTAGTAGTTTACGCAAAAAATTCTATAAACGTTTGGTAATACAATACTCAAGCACGAAACAAAACGTTTTGTCAAATAATTTGGTCATACAATAGAAACTCCCTAAAGTGCAAGCTGGTTAGACACCTGGGAAACACGCTCGGACGAATAAGAACTAGGATCACTCAGAAATCAAAATCATTCATCTCTATATGAAACCATCCGTCCGCATTTCGAAACGAGAAAGTTACGATATTTTTTTGTTTTCATAGAGTATACAGTTCATAAATCGTAGCTGAAATCGAGAGAATTATTTATAAAATGTAATTATTAAATTTTACACAAAAAATATATTTGTAATACCTAATTAAGGAATTGATGGCAGGAGTTTAGGTGTGGGGGTGGTATTCTGGTATCTCTCGGAAATCCCTACGGTGAGCAAGGTGTCCAAGTGTCCCGCATTTACCCGTGATACTATCTCGCTACGGTAATATATGTCTGCATTTTAGTGTTAACACGGGAAAACGAAATCTCGTGTGTGTTTTTCGCCATTGTACAGTGGCCTTTACAGTAAAACATACTTGAGTTGTAAAGTTAGGTAGTACTGTATACTTTTCTATAAGGCTTGCTGTACACATGTCGGAGTCGAATGAAAATCCATCGACTTACCGACTTTGCGTGAGTCATACTTTTAAATAATAGGGATCCAAATAAGTATAATAGACATAAAAGTAAATTTACTATTTTAATAGGGTTTTTATCCCGTTTATTACGCAAGTTATACATCCTTTTGGTCAACAGTCGAGACTCGAGACAGTCTTGGCGCCAGACACGCTTGACTAATCACTGTATAGTATAATTATAGTATTTCGTAGTCATAAAAAAACTTAACTGTTAGTATGCAAATAGGGTCTTAGAATAGAAGGATTTTGCGTCCGTATATTTCTAATCGTTTATTTATTAAATTGTTTTATTAAAATTCTTTTGTTGTACAGGCGAATTCAGTTTTTGCTCTGGCTCGTTTAATGCGCAGATCTGCATAAAATTTAATGATTACCCTTCACCTACCTATTCATTCATATCGATTGGATTACGTGGTCATGGTCAATCGACCTTTCACACTCTCATGTGAGAGATTTTCGGAACATACCTATAACCTTCTACTTAATCTCTTCGCTAACTGTTACAAATTTATAGCCCACAATTAACCGCTAAGCAGACGAGTTGTAAAAATAATAAGTAACTGTTAACACGGCCCCGCTTTTGTCGTACTATTACGATACCAATAAAATTATCAGCTATTCCCAACCCTTGTACTTTACAATCGGTAAGGGTGGATTTTACTAATAAAGTAAATGAAATTCAAAATGTCTTAGATATTTCTCGTAAAATTTACTCTTAAATATACCAATTTCCAAGAAAGAAATTAGAAAGCTAGCCGTAATCGAAACCTAAACCTAACCATCGCTGGTATATTTTACTGAATACACATTTAGCTATATAAGCTGCTAGTGTGTTTAAAAATATAAATAAAAAATAACTCGCAATTTCAAAAACCAATTTAGTTAGATGCAACGATTTTCATTCGACTCACCATTTATGACAAAGTAAATTTTACTTCTGCAAGAATTAAACTGAACCAAGCCACAGAGAAAATTGAAATTTGGGCACCGCAAAAAGAATAACACTTCATTAATTCATTTCGAGTGAGATACATGGTCGTGACGGAACCTCACTGAAAATACTGAAAGTAAAATACAACTTATAGACAAAAATCTATCTAACTCCTCTATAATCTATGTCATCATGGAACACATTATCATACTCTACACATCACATTCCAATGTGCCTGCTAAGTTTAAGTGCACACTCCCATGAGTGGGTTAAGGGTTAACAATTACGTTGATAAAAATCAATCAATCAATGGAGCTCCTCTTTATTCTATGTTATCATAGATAGAATACATTCTCATACACAACACTTCACATTCCAATGTTAACCCTGCTAAGTTTAAGTGCACACTCAGGGTTAAGGGTTAACAATTACGTAGTAATAAAACTAGTAACGACCGCCAGGGGGCGCTAACAGTAGGTTTATAACTATGTTATGTGCATTGATTCGACGCTTGATAAAATAAAATAATTTATAGACTGTTTATAGCTTGATAAAAGTTTTTTGAGAGGATTATGTTGTAAATGTAACAAAATACTATTAGTGCTATAAATATTATGGTTTTGGGTTAAATTTCCACGGGAAGTTTATTTTGTTTGGTCGATTCCAGGTTAGGACAATACAGGCATATCACCTCATTGTTGATAAAAAAATATTCCGTGCTTCGGAAGGCAAGTTGAGCCGTTGATCTCGGCTGCCATCTAGTGGTCGTTAAAGGAACTAGGTTAGAGGTCGAAAGGCGATTTTGCAAAAGGCTTACACCAGGGTGTATGTGGTTGATTTACAGTGTAACCCACTTGATATCAAAAAATACGGTTATAAAAATATAACTGGCTTGAAGGTGGTGGATAAACCCACCCATCTCTTTCCGTGGGTGTCTTTTCAGAGGCGATTAGGGGTTTTTTTTTATCAATACCTTGTCTGTGGCCGAAATTTAATCCACACGAGTGAGAACGCTAGGATGATATATCCTGATATAACCTTAATTAGGTTATTGGACCTTTGCCCAAAATCGATAAGTGCTTACACGTACCCAAAACATTAACAATCTGAGCTTCCGTGAGCTTTTCGACATAAAGCAATTTTAAGCCCAGTCCCCGGGCACCCCAAAACAAATTGTTGCAATTGGGATCCGCTAGGGAGGCTTCGCACATGGTGGCGCTACTGTCACCATGGCAACGGGGTCGTCGACCCACGCACTTCCGGTGCATACTGCCTTTTCAGGCAACCGCCAAAATTGGCTATATTGCTGTTTTGCATTATTAAATTTAAAAAAAAAACTACTTTAGAATTGAAGTATAAAACTTACTTGGATAATGTCTGCTTGAAGTCTTAACAGATTATACTAATTATGATGATATGTTTCACTAATACCCACTAATGGTAAATGTTAGTTTTCAATAGATTAAATATTTTTATGTAACTTAACCTTACATGACTAAACTTATCTAATCGTATACAAACACGAAGCCAACGAAAACGTGGAGAAAACTTTATCACAACAGTCACAACGAAACTTCACTGTCACTGGCCGGTTACACGTCGTAGACAATTGTAAAATCACTATGACATTAAAAAAACAAAACTATTTACGTTTAAAAAACTGAAAATGGAACAAAACCGTTCGCGTGCCGGTACATGTCAACGAATGCGGCCGGCCAGTGTGTTTCGTACGTACAAAGCATATCACTATTTTTCATACATAAACCCAAAATTCAATCTAATTTCAATCTTATATTACTCCCATAAAGAATACTTCAAAAATCTCAGCGGCACGTCTAACTTGGTTTTGATATAGTCCGAATTCCATTTTCAAATTCTGCTGTGGGAAAACTGGCTTTTCTGCTGTAGATGTAAATGCCAATTTCCTTTTTACTTGAAAAGTGCAAAAGAAATTAGCTCTTAATGCGAAGGTTTGAAAGTTGGAATTCGAAAGAGAAAGTGGTGCCAGACAATGCGCCACGCAATGACGTTTGCAGGAAAAGGGATAGGTTAATGGGTTTAGAAAGGAGTCTGAAAGAGACAGAAGTAAAGGAAGGTAATGCTTGGGGTGCATGTGCGTCTGACTGAAGTGAAACGTCAGGAAAACCATAAAGAATCGATCTTGAAGACGCTTAGAGCAGACATATCAAAGGCTTTTATTTATTACCCGCATTTTGGGGGCTTCCTTTGTAATATTGAGACTTCAGAAGATTTTTGTGTTCAAATATTCGATGAAGCATATGAAATATAAAGGTATTAATTGATACTACTGAATTTAGACTGTTAAGTACTTCTTTATAATAATAATCATCGCATACTAGAAAATGACGAATATAAAATATACTGGGATAGGACCATACTTACTGATAAAACCGTTCACTTCAATAGACCGGACATAACTCTCTTACATAAAAACACACAATCAGATTTCTTGATAGACATAGCAGTTTGTAATACACACAATCTTGAAACAACGAATACAGAAAAAATAGCCAAATACACCGACCTTGCAATAGAAATTAAAACACAATGGCGAGTTAATACAGTAAAAACCGTTCCTATAGTGATCTCTACCACAGGAGTTGTACCTCACACGCTTCATACACATCTACACACACTTGACTTACCTCCGTCTACATACATTCTCATTCAGAAAGCGGCAATATTAAATACATGCCGCATAGTTAGGAAGTTTTTATCAGCATCATAAGCAAGTATAGCCTCTTTGTGTTGGCCCCGGCTCCACAAAAGCTTTAAATACCAAGTCTTATTTTTTAGATTTGAGAAATAGTAAAAATAAAATAATAATAATATTCTTTCTTTCAGATAATAATATCCATAATTTACAATTTACACAAAAAAAAATTTACACAATAAAATATTGTTATTTAAATAAATTTAAATTTTTAAATTTCTATGTGGCTATAGCCAGCCAGCGTCTGAAAGTGTTTGTGGTGTGCAGTCTTTCCGCCAGACTCCTCACAATGCTGTTCTTACACTCTTTGTCTACTCATCATCACTGTCTTAAATGTTATCCTGGTAGTATATCAATCCTACACAGTGCAAGCTGCGAGACTCTGGAACGCTCTGCCAGCTGAAATTCGGCGTGCTCAAACTCTTGCGAGTTTTAAAGCACTAGTGAAAGAGCATTTTCTAGATGGGGGTAAATTATGTGAGATGTTACGTTAGGTCTTAAAATTTATCTTACATCATTATTTGAGGTATTATAGTACATTTATTTATTTATTTCTGTATACTATATGTGTACTGCGATATGTAATTTTAAGTAAGTTTATTTTAGTTTATTTTATGTAAGTTTATACTATTATACTTAGCTTATGTTTCTGCACCATACCTGTCTCTTTTCCTTAAATGTTTCCTACGAAAAGGGTTGCCTGTAAGATATTGCTATTGCGATAAGGCCTTTGCACACCATTATGTCTACATGTACATGTCTCAAAATTGTATATTCCTGGTGCAATAAAGTGTTTATTATTATTATTATTATCTCAGCCCTATCAAGTTATTCAAGAAGGACCTACTTACGCATACTGCTTTTAAGACCCCGGAAGATCAGCGTCTTCATCCTTGTCCTTATCCTGGAAATTCCCCTTGTTACAAAATTCCAGAATATTGTTTTCCCGAAATAACTCTCTTATCTGTGATACTACTATACTTATTTGTTTTTTTCGGAAGATTATCGTATACTGCCCTATACACCGACACACACTCCTCGTCTTAGCGTCTTTCTGGTTGCATCCTGTCTTCCGAGTCCTGAGTTGGTTTGCTCGAAGTCCACTTTCTGGGCGTTTCTTCTTCAGTAGAAGCGGCATATACCGGCGCACTCTGTCAGCAAATAAAATACAGTGGTACAGTAAAACGTGACCCACTTACCATACCCATCGTAATGGCTAAGGAGTCAGGTTTATATGTCTTCGACTGAACAATGGCGAAGAAGAGTTAGTAACGCGCTGTTTAGCTGACGGTCACATACATTCCTGTGCAAAACTATAGTACAACATAAGAAGGAAAATATAGACATAAAAAAATATTTCTTGTGAAGTCAAGTATTTGAATAGTCAAAGGTAAACACGACATCCCGTACAGTAGCCCGAAGGCTGAAACTGAAGTCACAGAGGCATCAAAACTCAGTGACACAGATACAATCCAGTCCCAACTACATTGATAACATCATCTAGATAGATAACACATTTCCATACTGTGAATGCCGTTCAGGAGTGGTATTTTTGTATAGCACCGTTTTTACTCACGCAAAAACGGTGAGTAGAACGATTTTCATTCGATACATGAATCACACGTTAGGCGTGAAACAGCGCTCCAGTTTATTAGATCTGTCAACCCCGTAAGGAATCAAGACAAGACGAGATAAATGCTTAAATAATTGGGATCGTACCACAGAAGGATCGTATCATGAAGAGACAACAAACTCGATATCGAGTCGACTGAGAGGAGTCTTTAGTACTCTTTAAAGACAATGGACACAAATAGATTTTTTCTCAAACTCAACATCCTAAAGTTACGCATTAAAGTCCAGAGTCTATGGTTTCTAGACGATATTACATCTATTGTCAACTCCAATCGCTTTTCGAGCGAGCAGTCACATCGAACAGAAAAAGGAACCGTGTTCTTTACGTTCGACAGACGACAACTAACAGAGATTTGTTTTACAAAACTTACTTTGGCACCAAAAGTGTATAATAAACTGCCTCGGAATTTAAAGGAATTACCCCTAAATAAATTTAAAGCTCAACTGAAAGAGTTGTTGGTAACCAAATGTTATTATCACTTGCATGAATTCTTTTCTGACAAAATGTTGATTGTGACTTTAAAGGACAGCTGATCTAATTTTTGTAAGATTAACTCGCATGTATTTTCTGGTTTTGTATTGTTTTGCATGATTTTGTTTGGATGATGTGTGACATCACTGACTTCACTTTTGTATGCATAGTAGGCTAAACATGTATGTGCTTAATAATTTCAATGTACCATCTTGAATTCAACTTCAAACATTATGATTATGATTATTACAACTGAAGAATTATGTCGTGAATTTACTTAGAAGCAAAGAAAAAGTCAGTTTATTTTCTTTAAAAAAGAAACTAAGCGCCATCTAGTATCTGGTTTCCAGAGTTCCGTCACCCCTGAATAATTGCAATATATTCCACCTACAACAGCATTGCCAAGGAAGGTTGACGTCACGTACCTATACCCATGAGCGAGTAGGAGGTCGCCAAATAATGTTGATATAAATGTATTATGAAGATGAGAATAAAACCGGTCAAGTGCAAGTTATAAATGAAGGATCCCGTACCAGTTTCTATCAAAACCGCAAAAAAAAAAAACAAGTCAGTTGTATGGGGCCCCCCTTAAATATTTATTTTATTTTGTTTAGTTTTTGTTGTTATAGTGGCAACAAAAATACATCATCGTGTGAATATTTCCAGTGTCTATTATGGTTCAGGAGATACATTCTTGTGACAGGCGGAAGGACGGATAGTGGAGTCTTAGTATTAGGGTAGGGTAGTAGACGGACGGCTTGGGACGCAATCGGTATGTATGAGAATGACTTATGTATAGCCCTCGTGGTAAGCGGCTAATATTAAACACTTACTTATATGAATAACTAGCTGTGCCCGCGGCTTCGCCCGCGTGGTTCCGTTTGTGTCACAGAAAAAAGTAGCCTATGTCACTCTCCAGGTCTCCAACTACCTCCACACAAAAAATGACATCAATCCGTTGCTCCGTTTTAACGTGAAAAAAGGACAAACAAACAAACACTTTCACATTTATAATATTAGTATGGAAGCATGGATGATAATATTGAGAAAGGAACGTTTTACTTGCCTACGATGCTCTTTGGGTGATAACTAGTGGCTTTCTAAACAAATATATATTGCCCGTCTACAAAAATCAAGCTGAAAAATTGTCTTATTCCATTCCACTACGTCAAAGACCATAGGCAATAGGTACAAGTGGCGGCGACGATCAAAGCAGTCGGTGCACATCAAAGGCGAGGTAATAGCTTTTTAGTGGGGGGATTCAAGTGGAGGGGTGAATTGTTGCGTACACTGGTTTTTGTTTCGGGGCTGTTTCCTAATGAAAGTCACTTGTCTCGCCCTTGTCTGTCGTTGGTGACTAGTTCGTCAATTTGATGAATTTAATAAGTTTTGATTATTGGTTGATGCTGATGAATGTTTTTGACGTTTGGTTGGCATTGTTAGCTAAAGAAGCTTGGTACTTATAGTTAAAAGATTTGATGAATATGACCAGCAGTTTTTTTTTTTAATTTTTGGTCGAGGTTTTTGTAGTTGTAGTAATTCGAGCATTATTATTTATTTATTTAAGTTTATTACATAATTGTAATTATTAATCAATCAAACGCTTGAATAATTTGAATTAATATTGTTAATAGTAATCAAAAAAAAGTGTCATTATGATACCAATTCAGAGACACGTCCTAGTGCCGCCTGGAATTGTTTTCTGAATCATCAAATTGGTAAGCTCATGAAAACTTGGCTGGAAGAACTCGCAAGAACCACAGATAATGATGTCTTTGATTTTTGGATGATCGATCTTGTATAACACGCACTATTCATAGCTAAGCGTTTGAAAAAAGCTCAATATTATCATAGTTCAAACAAAAAAAAGTGATAGTACTTAACCTACACTTAACTCGTAAGCCCCTGTCCTTGAAACCGTTGCAAGATGCAATAATGATCGTTTAGTCCAAGGCGCATCTGTTGGTGTATCCCAAAATGGTCCCAAATGCCCTCCTCCACATATCCAAACTCCTGCACATATCTTTTAGCGGCCAACGATAGGGTGACCGTGGCCACTTATTGGTTTAGACGAATCTGAGGAGTCAGCCATTTGGACTCGACAAGAAGATGCAACCTACAAATCAAATCAAATCATTTATTTGCCAAAATACAGTAAAGGAAGTTCTTTAAAACAGTTATGTCGCTCAATATATTTGACCTCATATTAAGGCATGCAAATGTCAACTAAATAGGTACCTAACCAACAATTAATAAAAATACACCCAACAATTATCAAATATATGTACTATAAGTATATTATTCACTCTTAAACAACAAATGTAAGTTGACTAACCACTGCATATTTAAAATATAAAATTACATGATAAAGCGCGTAAAATACCTTCATATTTCCGACGTTTCAACCTTAAAACAAATGTAAGTTGTAGAAAATTAAAGATTTTTTTTCTTGAATTTTTTGTAAACTCACCAGCCAGCCTGAAGTCGCATCCGAGCAGTAAACAGAAGCAGTAGTCAGGACAGTCTGTTTGTGCTTAGAAATTAGCGTTGCATAGCGCTTTGCGGCCGCCGCACCAAAGCGGGTATTCTGTAACTTTTTATTTAAGCATTTATTATCAGGGTCGACAACGCGCTCGTGACATCTCCGGTGTTGCAGGCGTTCATAGGCTACGGTTACCACTTACCATCAGGTGGGCCGTACACCTGTTTGCCTACATAGTTGTATAAAAAAAATATTTGGCCACTGGTTTGCTTCAGAATCATTATCTTGCTAAAATGATTTTATCTTATCTACCAGTGAAGTTGTTGAAGATTTGATATTCATTTGGCGTTTTGTGCCGTCTATCCAATATCGTTGCTGACAGAAACGACTATCGCAAAGAAAGACATGGAAGTCTAGATTTTTCTCTCAATTGCATATTAAATAACCGGACTAAAAACAAGTTTTTGCAAATACAGTCGCTTGTTATCTTATGATTTAACGAAGTTTATAAAATTGAGAAAAGTACACCATACCTACTATAGAGATGTGCCGATCATGACTTTGGCCGACTAGCCGATTAGTCGGTTGTAAAGAGGCTGACTAATCGGCCGATTAGTCAACCAAGCCTATCATGGTCACTGGGTTTTCAGTAACGCTGCGTTTTCAGCTGATTGGCGGGCTAGTCGTCATGATTTAACATTCGTTAAAAATATTAGTAACTTATAAAAAACTAGCTGTTTCCCGCAGCTCCGCCTGCGTCAAAAAGTAGCCTATGTTTGACCCCGGGTCTTCAACTATATTCATACCAAATTTCATCAAAATCCGTTCAGCGGTTTGGGCGTGAAAGCCGTAACAGACTGACAGACAGAGGGACAGAAAGACAGACAGACAGACAGACAGACTTTTGCATTTATAATATTAGTATGGATACAAAGGGATAATGTTATTTTTTCTGATTTATTTGCGTAATCATAAAAAATCAATGTTAGTATGTAAAGTTCGTGTTCAGAATTTTTGGATATATTTTACTGCACATAATCAATAGGATTTGGGAAATAAAAATTCTACCTCTATTACTTGATTTAAAAAACACATTTTACAAACTTTATGAATTGGCAGTTTATAACTTAATAAATAAACAGTAATGCCATTATTTTAATTCTTCTTCTTCATCGGGTTGATGTCTAAAAAAACTTAAATTATTTCGGACCAGAAATCCGCAACTCTTAATGTATTGTCCGACCCTCGAGGTCCTGTAAGGTGCATTCGTCAGAGCAGGACGCACAATGCAACAGATACTCCATGTCGGATGTCCACACAAGCACTGGACGTCAGAACCATTAGGTGCAAGCCCCCACCTCACCATATCGCTTTTACAGCGGCCAACCTGGGTCCTCAGTCTGTTCAAAGACCTCCACACCGGCCACGGCAGGTCTCCACCAGGCGGAAGCGTCTCCGATGGGGGAACATACTCAGGGGGAGGAGCGAGACAGGTTTTCCATTGGTCTAATCGAGTATTACGATATTTTTGGGGAGACCTGAGGGCTGCTGTTGATCCTATAAAACTGTGTCGGCTTTTCAGTCTAGATCTATTCTTTTCAGGGTTGTTGAACAGAAGATGGCGTTTATCTGTTTCCTGCTTCAACTTCTCCGCGCGACAGGCGTCGACCTCTATCTACCTACTATCTTGTTGATGGGTGTGGTTTTTAGGCATCCCGTCATTGCTCTGCAGGTATCATTTAGAGCTACGTCCACCTGTTTAGCGTGAGAAGGCCGGCACCAGACTGGGCATGCGTACCCCCCTGCCGAAAACCACAAAGATAAGCCAGTTGTTCTCATTACGTGTAGAGCAATTGAAATAAGAAGAAATAATTAAATGAATCATAAATGACTAAAGAAGGTATTAAAAAGTTTTTTTTATTTAAAAACACTTTTTTCTTTAAAATTTTCATTTTTTTATATCAATATGTTTTCTTCTTCTGGTGCCTCTCCGTTACTGGAGGTTGGACGTCGGCTCTGAAAATTTCACTCGATCTTTTTCCACTTCAAAGTGTTCTTCGATTTTAAGCAATTCAAAGTGTCTTAGACTAATAATCTAAAGCAATTTATAAAAAAAAAGCCGATTAGTCGGCGCTATTTACCGATTATTGCCGACTACGAAAATGGCCTATTCGTCGGCTTTCCCGACTAGTCGGCACATCTCTATATATATACTATCCAAGGTGTGCTTTTTTTTTATCTCTCAGTCGCTAGTTTAAGCCGTGCCTGCGGTTGTAAATACTAAGGGTAGGGCACAGATTATTATAATTAACATGCTATAGTGAAGGTAAAGCTTAGCGTAAAATGACATTGATATTTAGTTCAAAACGTGTGGCGCCATCTATTAGCTGATCTTAAGAAACAGTTGTCATTTGTTTCAGTTGCCCTATGATCGAGCCGTGTAAAAGTTGCGTCAGAACCTGAACGAATTTGACAGTGTATGACACTAAAAGTGAATGCGGAGAGGCAAGCAGTGATTGATCTGAAAACATTAAAAAAAATATTAAAGCCAAAAGAAAGTCTTCTTGAAAAATAAAATCAGTAGACCAAAACGTCGGTATTAAGGTATTATACGCACTTATTTCTGTAATATTATATTTTTTTAATCAGCAGACCATTTAGCCCTCCAGAATAGGACTCCAAGACGCCGCCGCGGGCGCGACCCACATCCTTTCATCCCATTTGCTGTATCTCCTGTTTGCCATCGCAATTGCCGGCTCTGAATGCAGTTCTCAATCTGGCATCATCCTGATATGGCACTTTGATATTTAATGCCGGCTACCAATTCTTCTAGGACGTTAGATTTTTGCCTAAAAATACGCTTCTCTGTTAATAAATTACTACAAAAAATCAGGCGTTCTGTAAACGTGCTATTAACATGGGTATTGGTAATGATGATAACTCATGATAATGATAGTAGCAAAGATGTTTAGTACTTCCTTCCATAAATAAAAGATATCCGCTCTTCGTACAATTTAGGTACAAAAGTGAAAAGGGCCGGCCAGAAAATAAAGTGGGTTATTCTGATAGATGTTGCCTACCTTATCATGGTACCAAACTAGAGCAGCTAGAACTTTATAAATCAGTTTTCCACCAGATCTCGTGAGCACTTTCGATCGCTGGGGAGAGCCCTCGTGCTGAGAGCCAATTATTCTGACCTCCCAACCATCCAGCCAATCATGCAGACGGCCGACAAGAAAACAATAAGGCCTTTGAGGAACCATCGAGAGTGAATCATACGGTATGATGTTTAAACCTAACCATTTGGAACGCAGTTGTGGTTTTACAAATGCTTTAAATTCAAGTTCCACCCTGGTATTGGTCTTTTTTCTCAGTCTCTGTGGTACATTCAATGACAACCAGAAGGCAGCCGGGATTTATGGCTTAACACGCCTTCCGAAAACATCATCTTCCTTATCGAACAATCATTTGGTTCAGGTTCAGAGCTGCATTGTAATATTAACAGGCACGAAGTAGTTATATTATATATCTACGCTTTCCGTCAGATTCGAACACACGACCATCAGAGCGTAAGGAACATAAACCAACACGCTTAAACTAGACTAATTCGTTCACCTAAAATGATTGCTATAGATTTTTTCCTATTCATGCCCCGTAATAATCAGTACTACGACTATTTTCGTTGAATTATTTGCCCATTAAGCTCAGATCACTCGTAAATATTTATTTTACCCTAGTCTCTTCAGCTGCCCCATCACGCCACCTCATAGCAATCATACAAAATTACACGAAGAAATCGCTCACCACATCTTGAAACCAGGAAACATCGAATAACCTTTGACCCACCGTAATATGAAAGAAAATTGAGTGAATTTTCTCCTTCAACTGTCCCTGCCATAGGAAATGAGAAGATAAAGGAATAGAGGAACAACTGTGGTTAAATCTCTGTATAGTTTTAGGCAAACGACTTCATAAAACCGAGTCCTTTAGACTTTTTTATGATGTGGAATCTTCCCTTTGATACAGGTTTTGCCTATGAAGGATTGATGTAAAACAGGCAGCTGGATATATAAATAATTGTTTAATATCTGCTTTATCAAAGGAATGAGGGAAAATGGGTTTTGGACACGACCGGGAAAACACTGGGATATGGAAATATGGTAAAAGAAAATATGGTTTCGGTTCGCCACAAAAAGCCGGTGGACAAGGCTCGTGTACCTTGAAGCAATGTCAAAAGTCTTCGATCTAAATATTCTCAACGCGTCTAAACCTTTTTCTCTATTTCGTTATCTACTCATGTGTGTACAGTCGCCCCAATATTGACAGAAGACACAATTTCCGGCGCTAGAAGCAAACAGTGCTCGATTCCGCACAATTTAATCGTAATTTCAAGATTTTGTAGCTAGCAATATTACTTGAGGCATGTGGCGCCATCTATATTTTAGCGCGCGTATCATCTTAGGAATTTAACGATAATTTTCAGGAGTTTCGTATTAGTAATCTGTGCCTGTACTACTTCACTGCCAATATCGCGGCTAATGTCAAAGAAGGAGACTACAGATAATTCAAACAAAATCAGCTACAAGACAATAAAGAAAATTGTGACAAAATTTTGGAAACGTTAGATAGTTCTATTGAATCACAAGTGCGAAGCCGCGGCGGGCAGCTAGTACATAATGAAAATATATTCGAAAAACAAAAATATAAATAAAAAGTGTGCGTTGGCCGGGAATCGAACCCGGATCAACTGCTTGGAAGGCAACTATGCTGACCATTACACCACCAACGCCATGACAAAGACGGCGAAAATATAAATGAAACTCCCTGACTATTTAGATTTTTATTTTGCAATCAATTGAGCGTGAAATAGTCGGTTATAAGTACCTTACTTATCTATTATTATGATGTGTCATTAATAATCTGAAATAATTAAATTGCACACTTTTTGACAAATTATATCCAGTGGTACTGTGGTACTCTCGAACAGAATTACCTAATAAATTCTGTAAGTGCTACAATTCTTTTGAGACTACATAAAAAGAATAAAATTCCTTTTCAAAACTAGAACACTACAATATTTTTTTAATTAAAAATGCTTCTAACATCAAACAATTCATCATCAAAGCTTATAAATTATAACTGCACTAGAACTGACGCATCCGTAACCCTTCACGGGCGACCAGCAAGTTTGAGACTTTGAGAGCACGCTGATATTAAAAGTTATACTGGCTCAAACGCTGTCACTATAAAGCTAATTAAAGTTGCAATGACACTACACTGCATCTTAACCCGCGACCGCGGCGGTAGACAATACGAAGCGAGGCAAGGCTGCCTGAAGAGCACCCTGTAATCAGGGCTAATAGAAGCGTGTGTGCTTTGATCTGCGCCTCAAAGAGAGGCATGAGGGCCGAACTCGCGAGACGTAGCGCGCGAAAAGTTTAGACACGGCGAATTCAGTTTGAAGTTTGCAGACTTTTAGATTTTCAGATTTCAAATTTGATTTGGGATTTGGTGAGAGTTTCCAAGAGGAAACCTAAGTTTTATATATTTAGATTTATTCATTCATAAATTTCAAAGCTAGGTCCTTGTCAGTGGAGATTTTTTTATTCTTCCCTATCAATACTCAATACTTTATTGCTTCCTTAATGTACATAAGTTCACAAGATAGTAGAATCAATGAAGGAATTACATCTTAGTAGATATTTATCAATCTATTACTATATCTAAATCAAATTTCGTAATATCACTTGAAATTTCTAAATTTTTTTAAGACTACGTTTGATATTGAATAATTTTCGTTCGATGTCGAATGATTTTTGTTCGACATACGAATCATAGGGCTCCTGATTTAAAAGTACCAATTGAATATCTGTGTTCCACTTCTCGTCTTATTACATAATTCTAAGTTAATGATAACAGAACTTTGATATTTTATTTGCGCATAATTCAGTAAGATAGTAGCGGTAAAACAGCAATTTAAAATAAAATAAATAAATAAAATAAGTTTATTTCAGTAACAAAAGGAACAAAACAAGTCTACACTTGTCTCACTTTGTGTTTTTCCATTACGTTTTCATTATGTCTGTATTAAAGACCATAGATAATGTTAAAAAATAAATAAATAAATAAAATGTCTCTGTAAAACTGGAAAAAAAAAATTGGACTAGGTCTATCTATCTCAGTTCTACTAAATCGCAAGCTAAGGTACAGAAACGGTGAAGTGTAAGCGTTGCGAGTGCAATATTGTTTTCTTTCTGCTTTGCCATCCCGCCGCGTGTAATTGATTCTTTTGTGAGGCAACCGCGGGCAGATCGCATCGGACCCATTCATATTCAACAGTTAGGTGACGTTTAGTGTGCCCTGTTAATTGGTTCCCTCATTTCAGGACAATGCGAAGGACTGCTGTTCCCCTTGTTCTGATTTATTTTGTCTGTCAAGAGACTCAAGATGGTTTTCCATTTGTTCAGACTTTGATGCTATTCTCCGTTAGTTGTTGTATTTCATAATGTTGATAATTTAAATAAGAATAAAAAGAGACCAAAAATCAATGAGTTCTTAATTTAAAACTTTACTTATTAGTCAGTCAATATCCTTCTAAAGGGTTATTATGGCATCGTTTCAAGGTATAGCCGGACCAGGAAAATAAAAACCCTGCATTGGAGTCGCTACTGATCACCTTTAAGTGACAACGCTTTGAATGTGTCATGTCAACAACAAAATTGACAATGTCATTTAATGAAATGGAAATCAATCCTTCTTGAAAACATCTTTTATATCACTTTTCTCTTATTACCATGAATTATTTTTGCCATTTTGATAAATAATTCTTAGAAAATAATCACAAAATACACAACGTCCACTTCTGTATCTTATTGGCAGATGACGTTGAGACACAGATAACCCCCAATAGATTGAGTATCATTCAATGCTTGTTCGCGTCGACAGTCACCAAACTTAGAGGAAGTACGGGGGGTCGGGAGCGGTAGCTGACGTTACAATGTTGCAGGTTTAGTGATGTGACATTGAATGAAACTACCAAAACCTTATCGATTTTGTGTCACTTTTCTTGCAATCTTTATAGTATTATCAAACGCGCAATAACATTAATAATCGCACATTTTTTTAACCGACTTCCAAAAAGGAAGAGGTTCTCAATTTAGTTTTATGTTTGTTATCTCATATCTCCGTCATTTAGGAACGATTTGGATAATTCTTTTTAATGTGATACCTAACGGTTTATAAATCTATGAACGCCGGATATATGCACGAAAAAGTGTCAGGTTCTACGTGCAAAAGAGAGCGCGGAACAAGCCATAGAGAGGCATGATCGGCCTCGATATTATTTTGCATCAATATTTTCTTATGACTACGTTATCACGTAAAACTATCGTCTCTAACAGACAACCAATTTTTATTTTAAAGGTATAACTGACAAATTGGTCCCATAGTCATAAAAATCTATGTATATACAAGGAATTAGGGTAACTCACTCTTTAGAATAATAAGGAGAATAGAATAAAACATGTAAACATCATTATTTATAAGTTTCGTTTTAAAATATTGTAGCGAGGTAGCATGCTCGACCGCCACAAAGGTAAGATGGGGAACCGTATGGCTCTGACAGTGCTGCGTCGGAGGCCTCTTATATAGTCAGCCAAGTTGCGAACCCCAAGTAGTCGCTCAACGCCATCCAGTGGCCATGTTGCCATCCTGTAGTTGAGTCTAGTAATTCCAGTGGCGCATGTATAGAGGTCGCCACAAATATATTGAGATACTTAATCCATTTTTCATTTTTCGTCGGGCTTTTGGAAAACCTTGAAATAAATTACATAATTAAAATCTTTAATTAAATTAAATTAATAAGTCGTAATAAACAATCGATAAAAAATTATTCTTTCAAATTGAAAGGGGTAACATCACTACGGTAAAACGTGACTTATCGAAAAAAAGGACAAACATATAATTGACACTTGGGAAAGAGAGAGATACTTGCAAAAGACATCAACGTCACCCCATTTTGGTACTCTGGTTGTTACATAGTTCGACCATTATAAAGTGAACTCTGCACTAATTGTATTAAATTAATTAATAAACTTACCTGTGAAAATTTATACCATCCTTTTGGAGATTTGATGTCTTTGATGATTTTCCGCACCATTTTATTCAACATGTACTAATTTTTACACACTCAACGAACCTAATAGATTTTTTCGGAAATTTTCACGAAACAACCTCACAGCTCTGAGTTCTGGTCGCAACTAATGAAAGGCCTTTAAGCAATTTCATTTATCTGTGCAAAAGCATATAAGTGCGGTGACCGCGGACGCCCATACAAGCGGAATCTATTGGGGGTTATCTGTGCGTTGAGACGACGGAATGATACATGAATACCTAGTTGCCAGTAATATAAATTAGTTCCAATATTTTTCCGCAATATGGCGAAGGCTGCTATTGGAGTGTAATGATGTACAGTACAGTACATAAATAGCATATATTTGACCTTGAGAACCCTTTTAAAGAACATTTAATTTTAAACTGATACCTCTGTTACTGCCTTCATCGCCTCTTACGATACCAACAACGGAAATATAGATTTTAGATCAAAAATCTGTCAACAATTTCCGCATCCTGTACAGCAAACATTAATCCAATCAAAATAGACGTTACCATATCACAATTATCGTACTCATGTACATTTCTGTTAAACGAAGCTCCCGTTATCAATATGTACACGTGTTAGCAAATACGGAGATCCCTTCCGAAAAGGAAATAATCCGGTTATTGATTACGTTATCGAAAGTAAATACCGTTATCGGTTCGACCATGGGCAGAGTTTCGACAGTGATTGATACAATCGTACATATTTATTTACGTTTAACTCGACCGATAAGCGATTTGATTTTTATTACCGATACACATTTACTCATGTTGCTGTTTGTAACTACAAAATGATAGCCCTTGCGAGGTGATAAGGTTTTATCAATTTCAAACACAGAATTTAAAAAGTACCTCTACAATAATATTACTGCTAAATGTATTTGCAATCTATTGCCATGACCACACAGGGGAGTATCAATCATGGAGTAATTACAAAGAGGAGATGCCGTAATAAGCGTTTTGTAAGAAAGCGTTTGTGAGGCTACACGGGGCGGAAGGCAGACGTGCGGGGTGCTCGGTTTCGGCCGTGGCTCCAATCATAGAGCACGAGCAATGACAAGCTCCGCCCACTGCAGTGTCGGCGAGGCGCCAATGAGCACGTCACTGCGCCATTTCAAACGGCATCTCCTCTTTGTAATTACTCCATGGTATCAATAAAATAACTACTTTATTTTTAACTAGCTTTTTCCTGCAGCTCCGCCTTCGTGAAAAAGTAGCCTATGTTTGACCCCGGGTCTTCAGCTATATTCATACCAAATTTCATCAACATCCGTTCAGCGGTTTGGCTGTGAAATCGTAACAAACAGACAGACAGAAAGACAGACTGACAGACTTTCGAATTTATAATATTAAGTATGGATTTTTACTATAGATCTTCTTCTTTCTTCTGCCACCTTCCTATTACTTTATAAATGTTTACTATAGATATTTCTTTTAAATTTCTACTATAGATAATACAAGCAAAAACCTTGAAAACTTTGCAAACAAATCGTTGGTAATATTAACAGGATAAAATTTAAACGATATTCTAAATACGATGTACATATCCCATTAGCTGCTGACGTGCGAACAACATAGAGTAGGTTAAACAGCGATAATTAACATTAACCTTGAAACTAATGCAGCATATAAAAATACCACAATTAAATAAACGCATCAACACGTCATCGAGGTAGTTAAGGCCGGAACAACGCGGGCCAACGAAAACAAACTGACGGAATTATTATCCACGTATTCTGTTACTTTATAGCTATTTACTAAATGCTACTAATGTATGGTGACGTTCACAGAAACCAGACTGGCTCTTAATATATCTGTTAGCGCCCGCGTCCGCTGGCTGAAATGTAGACCATCTGTTTAAATAAAAACTATACTAGAGTTATTGTAAAGTTGGTCTATATCATATTAAAGTTAGCATAGTTGTTTTGTTATAGCATGAGAAAACGCAATAGAATCCAGTGTAGCATTCTACTTTATACCCGACAGCTATATGTGGTTTCCGGGTTTAGCCAATGAATGGACAGAGCGCTACTTCCTGTGGATGTCGTGCATTGTGAATAAGCGTTAAAAATAAATAAATTAGGATTTATTGTTAGATTTTCTTTTTTTTATCTGTGTGAGATCGAAATATAACGTAGTACAGTCTATTTTGTGTATTTTGGTGTTTCTCTCTATTGCATACTTACCAGGTGTGCTATTTTTAAGTGTGAATGTCAATTATTTTCGTTCGATATCGAAGTATTTTGTTCGATATCGGACAATTTTCATTCGACATATATGTCATACATACATTCAAAAATAGCACTCCAGCAGCTTCAAAAAATCCTTACTATTATCCTAACTGCATATTTAAAACATAAAATTACAGGGTGAAGGTATTTTACAAGCTTAATCCTGCAGTTTTGTGTTTTAATCCTCACTACATTATTAAAAACTTCGTATGGGGAGCTCTTGCAATGAAGCCTTTATATTCTGAAAATCTAAAATCTTATTCTATCAGAAATACGCCTACGCTTTAAAATGATGTCGGTAACAATCGTGCAATTTACAACGTAATAAAATTAGGTAGCAATTTAGTTCCGAAATCGACCGAACGCAGCGCTAGTGTAGCTTGGCAAGCGAAGGCGCCAACCACGACCCGCGTCAGCGCTGACGGGTTGCAATTTCCTAAATGTCAGTCGGTGGTAACGGCTAGGAATAGAAACTGACATAGACCCCCCCATCCATAGAGAAAGGAACGAATGACGTTATTTATTTCATGTACACACTGTAAATATACATTTGAAACTTACACCCATATTCTTAAACCTTCACTCAAACTCGACTCAACCTTACTCCACCTTATTTGGTATGCTTAGTAGTCACAAGCTTCATTGACTTCTCATTGGAGGTGAGGTGAGTATCGAACTGTCAAATATAAGGTTGGTCAAGAGGTACCTTGAGGCGGCCTCGTGAAAGTGGTTATAAATCAGTTTTTTGCCATTTTTTGCCTAGTTAACATTAGAAAAACTTAGTACTACTATTAATTCATTGGTACTACTTAATTCTAAAGAAATTTCTTCCAGCAGACCCGTGATAGGAACTTTAAAAGAGGCAAAGTGGCGTACAAAAAAATATCTCAACTATTCTACATGTACATACAAATAAACTAAATAATAAATACAAAAAGTAAACTAATAATATATATAATATAATACGTTACTTTTTCAATGGTCTCATCAAATTCCCACTTATTTCCTCTATGCATGTGCTACAACAATATTCGCATAGATTAATAATTGGCCAAATTGACAAGTAAACTTTTTCATGAAAATGTCTAATTCGTAAACCATTTCGACGAATAGGCTTTGGGAACAGATTACATTAATCAGATCTTTAGTTAAGCAAGTATTTTTTAAGAAAATCGCAGAAAACTTTCATTGACTTGACTTTCATTTTTTAGCAAAGTTAACGTATGACGGATAACTTCCGGCCACATTTAATTTTTTAGGTTGGTAGCACAGGGTAGTGAATAAATATTTTTTGTTTGGTAGGGCGCTACACGTACTTGTCAAATATCATCTCTGTTCAAGTAAACATAACCCATACATAACCTAACTACATCTTCATTATATTCATATAAACATTATAATGAAGAATCGGTGTCCAATTATTAAAAAATCAGATGTCAACGGATGAAGAGACGGCAGTAAAGTCCAATGAACAGGCCAATATATAATAGATACGAGAAATGGGGTAGGTACATAAATATTTGGCGATTGTAAACAAACAAGAAACCAACTCGCGGCCGCGGTCCATCCTGACTTTGACATTTGACACTGACATACATATTTTTTAATACCTTAGTAATTTTTGCTTTCTTGCAGTTCGAGATGGCCATTATCGTTGCGTGACGTCATCACTATAAAATCTTTAAAATTAAATAACAAAATAAATATAATTTTAAGAATGTTTTCGTTTAAATTGTATCTCCCAAATAGTCTATTCTATCAATAAAATATATAAAATACACAATTTATTTTTTAGTTGACTAGCCAATTATTCATCTAAGAATATTGGTTACTCTTGTCATTTCGTATTGTCGCATTTTAATAACTAGGTAACAATCGAAATAAACGTTTCTTTCTCAATGCTATGTACATTTATGATTTATATTACAAAAAAATAGGAAAGAACATAAAGTAACGCCCCCGGGTGGGCTCGAACCACCAACCTTTCGGTTAACAGCCGAACGCGCTAGCCGATTGCGCCACGGAGGCTCTTGTTGTAGTCGACGAAATTATTGTTCAGATTCTCTAAGCCCAGCAATCTTGTAATCATGTAAGACAGAGACAAATATATTGGCATATTCATTTTTACCTGAGCAAAATGAAACCTGTTTTTGAACTATTCCAAAGAACTTTATCCCACGTTCCAAGTTCATATTGTATTGTACACACAACAAGATATTCTCAATATTTTTAAACTGATTCTATTTTGTTGATAAACGATATTAGTTACAAAGACATTAGTTGATTGAACTTTAAGCTCAAGTTACGTTTTTGAGGTTATGTTGTTTACAAGTTAAAAGTTACATCTAAACTTAGGTTAAAAATAAAAACAGTGACAGTGACTTGTGTGTTTAGTAAATTGTGTGCTGTTCTTTTGGCTCGATATTTCAGAAATTACAAGTGCTTTTTTGTTTTTAATTTTATAAGTTATTGTGCGGTATTGATAACATTTTTTGCAAAAAGATAATGGCAAACAGAGTGCCTGGTACATGCTGTGCTGCATCCGTTGAACGCGCCGGCTTGCCTGGATTACTTCGTGATTTACAACGGCTTGCCGATGACCACGACTCAGCTGATATCGTGTTTATTTTGGGCACAGCAGAAGAAAAAGTTTTCGCGCACAAAATAATCATGATGGCAAGGTAAACAAAAAAAATATATAAAAGAAGTCTTCCCGTACCGGGAATCGAACCCGAGCCTCCTGGGTGAAAGCCAGGTATCCTAGCCACTAGACCATACGGGAGATGGTAGTGGTGGCGAAAAATATCTTTATAAAATTATATACTGACTGCTATCTCTTATTTTTTAACTCCCGACAAAAAAGGAAGGTCGTACCGGGTCATACATACTAAGGGACTCGAGTATGCAGAGTCTTGTATTTTGTTTGAGAACTGACTTGATCGATAGGTTCGCATTCAGCTATTTATTTGCTGCTAGTAAAGGGTATATGATTTCAAATTATTCGACTCACCGATTTCAAAAATAGAGCTCCAGAGTTCTAGATACTTCGGGCGGTATGTAATTTACTGGACTATTTTCGAGTGCAGAAAGTCAGTTGCAATGAGGCTGCGACGCAAATTGTAGCCCATTACGATCGCTGCTAAATTCTCTGTTTCAGATGCAAATGCTTTTAACTCGCGCGAAGACGCAATTTGCCCCATTCGCTCAGAGTTCACAGAAAATACGATAAATTAAATCTTAGATTTATAGATCCTACATAAAATTATCTTTCGGGCTACGGACGATAACTTTATGTTATATTTTTTTCTGTTTTTTTATTTTCATTTTTTGCATACTCATCTGAGAGTGGAATACACGAAATTATAATTAACTAAAGATCTATGTATGCACTGTATTCTTGCAAATAAATAAATTATCTTATCTTATCTTATCTTATGGATAAGTACGTAATACGATAAGTACGTATTAAGAATAATGATTTTGACTTGATTTGTTTCAACTTTTAAAAACGATTAGTGGCGCCATCTACTTTACATTACCTAAAACTTATTAACAGAATATATTTAATAGATGGCGTTATGTAGTTGTAAGAATATCAAATTTGTATAATTATTTATTTATTTATTTTTGCTAATATTTAACTCATATTACATCGTTTTATTTCTTATTTGGCCATAATTGCCGAGTAGAGAGATAAATATATATTTTTTAATTATTTTAAATCATGTAACACAAAGCTCTTTCATGTTAGAAAAGTTCCAAAATTTTAAATTGAGTAACGCCTACGTATAGCAAATCTTTAAGATATTCAAAAAAATTGTATTCAGTAGTGACCTTAAATTAACACACAAATAGGCGTATAATGTATCTAGTTTAGCAACATGTGGTCAAAAGCAAAAGGGACGAAACCGCCAAGTCACACAACTCGAAACTTATGCGAAAACTTACCGAATGTATTTGTTAAAGTAAATTGGAAAAATAACTCTATATTCGCTTTCGCCGCGAAAGTTTGTTATTCAACTTGATATACGAGGTTAGTTTCCTAGTTTGTACCCATTCATACTTTTTATTGGATGATGTTATAATACTTTGTGATGATATGTGGGATGCGCAATATTTTTTCGTGAAAACGTGCAGTTTGGGATTATATAATACATTTTATTTATTTTAATTGATTCAGGCGTTACATTGCAGAAGTTACAAGCACTTACCAAATTATTTTGCGTGCTTCCGCCACCAGTTAGTTCATGCAAACTATTGCCGGCCGGCACCCACACACTACTATGAGTCCCAACATGCCCGCCATCATTCGTTTGCACATGCGATACGTGTTTCGCCTCTACGCGAGGCATCTTCAGGCACTAGACCAAGTTGTTTAAGTAATAGTTCGACGTATAAACATTTTATTTATTCAACACTGCTTTCATATTTGGAGAATCTAAAATAGATATGTGAGTACCTAACAATTTATTTTCTTTGCGAGTCGACTCTAGCTGTTATTAAACTTCAGAGGACCAAAACTCCGCCACCGACAAGGCATTGTCGGTGGCTTCGTAGAGGTCCCTGAGCATGGAGGTGGCTGGGCACGCAGGACAGAACACAATGGCAGGCCACCTCCGAGCAGTAGACCCACTTGAACAAGTTTTCCTTGCTTCGGCCTACGAGAGTCCGGAGTCTGTTTAAAGACTTCCATGTAAGCCATGGCAGGTCATGTGCAGGGAGGAGGGATATCGGCAGGAACGAGACCGACGGGCATCTCTCCTTTCAAAAATCCACTCTAGACTTATTAGAGGCTTCGCCAATCGCGGTTTTGTTTCTTTGACGATGCTGTGTCGACTCTTCAGTCTTTGAATGACGGGCACGTGGATGCCGGGGATCCGTTTACATTTTGGCCCTTTCAAGAGAGCTGGTCACACCTCTACGGACGTCCGGGGGGGTAACGACTGCCATATATCGATAACAACCGGGGCTTAACGTAGGTACCATCCGAAGTACGGAGGAGCTCGAGATAGAAATTGCCACTAAATGGCGACCAAGCCAATACGGCCTCTGAGTCGCTTGACACGCGCATTCTCTACGGATACGCGCGCCGCACTTGGCTATCGAGCTCCTCATTTAGAGACACGGTACAGCACTGCTTTTAAGAGACTCTTAGTACAGAACCCTTGGAATTGATATTACGATTATATTTTAGCAATTTTCATTGATCTTCAATATGTGGGCAAAATTATGAGTAAATCTAACGTCTTGAAATTGATTCAGAGATTGAAACTATCTCTCTGCTCTTACCTAACCAAATTCTGACTGTTAGATAATGATTTTAGCATTAAGTCCGCCTCTAGTAATTTACAGTTTGTAATTTGTACAATGACGACGAACTCAGTAAACAAACACCTTTACATTTAAAAATCACGCCTAAATCACAGTAAAGTAGCTACTACCTATTATGATCGCCATGCAGGAGAATTTTAAAAGCGTGTTACAAAGTTTGAACCTGTTTATATTTTCCTTAGCGCTTATCAACGTTATATCCTGCTTATATTTTCAACTTAGCATAAACGATACTGCTAATTACCCTTGAGTGTAAGCAATATCAAGCAAATTGATACTAAACCGCAGCTGCAGCCTTCCTGAGCGTACCTGCTACTTTATGTGATTAATTTTAAAAGTTGCGAGACTTGTCGCTCGCACCGCCGCCGCCATGTAATCAATCTTCAGCGATAAGCGTTCATTTCTTATTAAATTATAATTTGTAAACAACCGGATCATTTATCCTTAAGTTTGATAACAAAGTTATATTTCTATGATTTTTACACTTAACAAAGTTATTATTTTATGATGTTATAAGAATTTTATACTATTAGAACAATAAATCATCAGTTTATCATTGTACGAAATACGTAGTTGTTCTGTAAAATGTGGTAGTACTAGGGTAACTACTGTTCATTCATAACATTCAGATTCAGCCTCAGTCAGTCTTTTGCTGGACATAGGTCATAGGACTCCCCAAGGATTCCCAGAATAAACGGTTTCCTTCATCCAACTCTTTCCCTGCGACCTTTTTGGGTTAGATTACAAGTGCCAAAATGCCGGCGCTGTATACCATGGTTTTCAATTTTTTTCTCTACAATACTAGGAACACTTCTGTTATTCTTTCTTTCTTTTAAATTAGGGTTTTTATGGTTTAAAAAGACACTGATTAGTTGTGTTGTGCAGTCTATAACGTCACAGATAGGCTGAATGGCTTTGTTTTGGTTCTGTTTTATCGTTATCATATAATGACGGACAATTTCACGAAATTTGGACCGTAGTTTGCCGACCTGTCCGCTATCATCACAGCGACCCCTCTGTAGGCTGGCGACCCTACTCACCAGCAGGAACACAACACTGCATCACAGTGTTATTTAGCTGCGGTCTTCTGTAGGGTGGAGGTACTTCCCCAGGCGGACTACTCCTTACAAAATGTCCTACCTCTCTTATAGAGTTACGAAAAAAGTATTCCAAGCAACCGGTTAAAGATGCTATTGAGAAAACGATAAAATGCGTAGGAAAATGAGGGATGTTCCAAATAATTTTACTAAAACAAACACTAATTAAGCAACAAAATTACGAGCACGTAAATCATATAAACGAGTGCGAAATAAAACAGTAAGTGCCGAAACGTGCCGCGAGAGGGCGTTTTGTAAATTACATATTTAAAGGAAAACGACTCATTAGGCCGTCTCATTGTCGGCTAAATGTGGGTAGGTAGTGTAGGTACTAATCGTAAAACCACACACACAAATTAGAAATACATGTATGTAGAAAGACCTACTTACACATACTTACTTGATGAAGAATGGAAAATAATACACTATTTTGTAAGTAACCTATTTAGTACAGTAACAGTTTATACATTCTTTGATTCATAACATACAACTTGTAACATGATTTTATTAAAACATTAACACAAAAACTACCGTTTTAGGAAATTATCCTAAATCGATGCGCAAAAGTAAATAAAAGTCTCTATATTAATGAATGAAGTGATCCAAAAATTATAAACAAAAATATCGCTACACGAACGACTCTATTCATCTCTGTTGCTCTCACAGTATATGTTGAAAGTGTGACAGAGACGGAAAAAGCTATTTCAGGAGGTGTTTATTTAGAGGGTGTCGTGGTACCAGGGTTGGATTATTCGAGACTTAATTACAGGCTAGAAGCTTGATTGATGATTCAGTGACGGCGGTGGATAATCTACGTTGCCTAAAGGGAAATACGGGAATTTTGCTTATGTTACGTCGACAATATGGTTCAGAGTATATAATTTTCAGTTTTCTACATAAATAATATTCCGTTAAAATTATTTTTGACTTACAATCGTTCATCTTAAGTGAAAGAAAAAAATCGCCAACGCGCTAGAATAGAAATAATTTTTAGACAAAAACTGTTTTAAGCAGTGTTGCCGTTCTAAATATGTATAGTAAATGCTATATTAGCGCCCCCTTCTTGTACTTCATACATAAATATTTATAATAAAGTTACCCTACTTCGTGAGAATTTTGTATTACATAATCCATTGTCGCTTGTCATCTGGTTAAACCAAAATTAATTATGAAAATCGTCCCAATGCACGGTGAATACTACACACTTGTCGGAATAAATGAGAAAAGTTCCCGTGTTGGCGTCAAACCAAAAAACAATACGCAGCGCAAGTGTTAAGTTGGTGTTGCCAGGCTTAAACTTCTATGAACCATTTTGTCGTTGAAGATTTGTTTTGAATTTTAAAAAAACAACTTTGATACCGATATTTTTAGTAGTAAATAAATTACTAAGGATTACCACGAAAACTCCTACGTACTACAAACAGATGCTAGCGATTGTAGATCAAACCCTTGTCTTATTTTTGATTCATGAGGATTTGAGTATAATTTTGTCGTTTAAAAATCCCTGATCTGTGAAGTCAATATTCAATGTAACTTGACTTGAAATCGAAAAAACACTAATTTAATGTAATTGAGTATGTAGTTTATTAAATACCCACCAGAATTTAAGACATCTAAATTAGTTCTAAATTACGGTACTCTTTCGTTTCGAAGGCCAAGATTCACTTCGGGTCGCTGAGCCAGTGGAGTAAGTAAATTAGACTTTACTATAAAGCTTTACTAACAACATTTGTTCATTATTACAATGAACAAATTTTGAATTGAATCTTTTGAATTTCTCTGAATTTCAGGTTAACTGATGAGGGCAACACCGCCAAACACTCGAGTAACAATGTTTCCGGCACATAGACAAAACAAATAAACAAACAGACGGATTGTAATTACAACCGCGTACACGCGAATCGCTCGTTGAGGTGACCATCGTGAATATGTATTTTAATTGTAATTCATTGTTATTTTGTTGTAGCATTGTTCTGTATTTCTTTCCTAAGTTAAAATTTTTGAAATAAGAATTATTTTATCTGTAGTGTCTAAATAAACCTCAATTAATGTAATTTAGAAATTTTCATATAAATACAACAACTAAAATTTAGAATTATGTAATCTGTTTTATTATAAAGAAAAGACTAATCAAACTAAAAAATAATCAATAGCTACTCGTAGAAGCTGATTTTGGTTAGATTATATATTATTAATAATAATAAATTTATTTATTTCAAGTAACAGAGACTCATTTTGTTAGTATGGCTTACAGGCTATGTTAGTAAGGATAGTAAATAATTGTAATATAACTTTAAAAAATCAAATCAAAGTGGTCACTCCCGTACTACATCCCCCGATATGGCACAAGAATGGTAATTATAAGTAATTTTACGTGCATGTCAGTACATGAATCATACAGCAATGATTCATGTACTGACAATCAAACCTATCAGCAAACACCCGCAAGAGCGTATTGGAACTAGCCCTGACCCTGCGCACCAAGGACGTGCACCTCTTCCGCATAGTGGCATAGAAACAGTCAACACCTGCCGCGGCGAACATCCCCGACGCACTGCAGTGCCGAGGCAGCCCCAACATCGCTCTAAATGCATTGTTGTATTGGACGCGAAAGGCGCCATACTGCTTCTGCGCATACGAGACCCACAGTGCACTCGTGTAGAAGGTCGTGCAAAAAGCTCTAAACATAGTGATCTTTACAGCCCTAGAACAGCGAGCGAACCGATGCGCAATCATGTTTGCCCTCACAGATAGCGCCCTTCGTTCCCTCTCTATATCCGCCCCAAATATTTAAACTGGTCAACCATTTTAAGAACACAGTCATTAAGCTTTATAGGTGGTATAATATCAGGGGCCCTAGCTCCGGTTCGAAAGACCATGCATTCACTCTTACGCGCGTTATACAGTAAGCCATGACTGAGAGCATACGTTTCACATATTTTTAACAGCCTCGATAGCCCACAAACCGAGGCACTGAGCAGCACCATGTCATCCGCGTAACTTATATTATTAAAACTTATTCCGTCAATATGGCAGCCGACACGAGTGCTGCTCAGCTCCTCTATTAGTGCATTCACGTACAGGTTGAAGAGTCGTGGAGATGTCAGCCCCCCCTGCCTCACTCCACATTCCAACTTATACGGCTCAGACAATACATTAGACCATCTCACAACGTTGACCTGGTTGAGGTACCAATACTTAAATATGTGTACTAGTTCCTTTGGCATAGAGGTATCGGCAAGTTTTTGCCATAAAATGTCATAGCTCACCAGATCAAACGCCGTTGTGAGGTCTAGGAAGCACGCAAACACAGGCGTGCGTCTGTCTGTGTAATACCTGATAGTTTGCTTTACACACAAAATCGCTGAGTCAGTTATTATATAGTTGTTATTCCGTCATCATAAAAGGTAACATCATGTACTCAACTTCTTCATGACATGAGTTTTTATTTACTTGCATCGTAACTTAAGCCATCAGCTAAAAAAATAAGTAAAGCATATCGCCCGGGTCCCGGTTGATTTATCCGGGCAAAGTTCCACAAAGTTCCTCTCCCATGAGAGTCGTAACCGGCCCGGATACGATATTTACACCACGCCCGAATATTGCCACTTTGAATATTATGAACAGCTGATGTTGCCAAAATATTTATTACTTATTTATTGTCGAATAAGAATATATATATAGAATTTGAAGATTATTGTTATTTTTATTGACATCTTACTTGTACCTAAATTCAAACAATAAAGGCTTTTTTTTGTCGGTGGAAATCATGTATTCGTAGATTTCGCAGCTTAAACTTCATTGCTTAGCGACGAAAATATCTAATCGCAAATTATGATGCTTAGTCGCAAATAATGACGCTTAGTGTGCAGGGTCTATTGTCAAATTAAGAGGCTTTTATGAAAATTAACCCATTGAGAATATAAATTAACCCATTGAGAATATTTAATTGATTCAGGCGTTACTTTTCGGAAGTTAAAGTTACAAGCACTTACCAAATATCTATAGTAATAGTTCAATAGTTTGCATGAACTAACTGGCGGCGGAAGCACGCAAAATAATTTGGTAAGTGCTTGCCATTGGGAATAGGTTGCCACATAAAAAAAAATTGCTAAAAGTGACAGAATTCTCTTTTTTCTGGTTGAATTAAAATAATGGTAACCCTCGCGTTAAACAAACGCAGCTTCGGAACTCAAGGAAACGGAAACAATGCTAAATACACAATACAAGTTGAATTACTTCGCTCGAGCTACGATTTGCCCGTTTATGACATTTCTCGCAGCGCGCATTCAGGTGGAAAGGCATAAATGTGTTTTTATTGAATCGATTGACAATGTAACCTACACGAAATGATGATTATGATTTAATTTATTTGCCCTATCATTCAAATAACATATTAACCCACTTAAAATTTCAATCTCCAAGAGAACGTTCTATAACATAGGGATTGCTATTATCTGTCATTATAAAAGCAATTCTTCACCTATGAACGTAAAGCCGGATACCAAGCGGTGTAATTCCATGCTATAATCTTAAAAATGTCAAGTGCAATGGTGCAGCGCCCAATGAAAATGGCGTAAAACCTGTATTTCATTTCCACCGTGGCCAAATAACGCAATCTCCAGCAATATTGCAGTTTCCCGCCAAATGGAGGATTTGTCGTTTTGTCGACACACACGCGTGGCGTGGATGCGAGCCGCTTCAAATTCCGAAATGCGATCTCTTTGATAGAAAATAAATCTGGGATTGATCATGAATTCGATTGGATTTATGTAGTTTTGGGCATTACATTTGGCCTCGCAGCATACGTTTATAGTGAAATTGTGTTTCGATACTCAGGTGATGTATAAAATAGCTCTGGTATACTATTTTTGAAAAGTGTGACTCACGCATACATCTTAGAGTCGAATGATTTTTGTTCGTTAACGAATAATTTTCCAATGATCATTGTTTGATATCGAATGATTTTCATTCGGCACACTACGTCATACATTTCAAAAATAGCACTCCGTTGGCGTACAGACACTTACAGACTATTGTTATTATTAAACCTAATTAAAGACTTCATCACATTTTTGTAGTCATTAAAATCTAATTTAGCAGCCAGGTGCTTATAATCTATACTTCTATACTAATATTATAAAGAGGAAAGATTTGATTGTTTGTTTGTTTGAATTGAATAGGCTCCGAAAATACTAGACCGATTTAAAAAATTCTTTCACCGTTGGAAAGCTACATTATTCCCGGTGAACATAGGTTATATTTTATTTTCAAAAACATTAGGGATCCTTAAAAAAAACTGCAATAATGTAACCCAAGGTGCAAAAAAAAGACCTAAAAATTGCTTACATCGAGTGCGCTGCGAAAACTATTGATGATAGAACAAAATAATGTACTACAACTTTGCAGAACACATCATTATCTACAAAAAATGTCGCGACAGCATATGTCTGACTATTATATTTAAGTCACAATAAGTGGGTTTTTATTTTAAAAATTTAATTAAATTGCCGCCGTTAGAAAAGGTTCTTTACATTTGGCCTCGCAGCATACGTTTATAGTGAAATTGTGTTTCGATACTCAGGTGATGTATAAAATAGCTCTGGTATACTATTTTTGAAAAGTGTGACTCACGCATACATCTTAGAGTCGAATGATTTTTGTTCGTTAACGAATAATTTTCCAATGATCATTGTTTGATATCGAATGATTTTCATTCGGCACACTACGTCATACATTTCAAAAATAGCACTCCGTTGGCGTACAGACACTTACAGACTATTGTTATTATTAAACCTAATTAAAGACTTCATCACATTTTTGTAGTCATTAAAATCTAATTTAGCAGCCAGGTGCTTATAATCTATACTTCTATACTAATATTATAAAGAGGAAAGATTTGATTGTTTGTTTGTTTGAATTGAATAGGCTCCGAAAATACTAGACCGATTTAAAAAATTCTTTCACCGTTGGAAAGCTACATTATTCCCGGTGAACATAGGTTATATTTTATTTTCAAAAACATTAGGGATCCTTAAAAAAAACTGCAATAATGTAACCCAAGGTGCAAAAAAAAGACCTAAAAATTGCTTACATCGAGTGCGCTGCGAAAACTATTGATGATAGAACAAAATAATGTACTACAACTTTGCAGAACACATCATTATCTACAAAAAATGTCGCGACAGCATATGTCTGACTATTATATTTAAGTCACAATAAGTGGGTTTTTATTTTAAAAATTTAATTAAATTGCCGCCGTTAGAAAAGGTTCTTTATTTCTACCTTATCAAAATAAATAACTTCATATTTAAGAATGCTTCAATACCTTTATATAACTTTTTGAATTATTCAATTCGGACTTTCCATTCGAAAGATATCACGAGTTCAAAAAACTATTAGAAAAAAGTAGCGTGGTCGCCGCGTGGTCGCCTCCCTACGCAGCGGTCGTATGCGGAATCGAATAATTTTCGCTTGAAAATATTTTGGATTCGTTTAGTAGGTAATTAAATACAACAAAAAAGTTTTTTAAAAACTAAACAAAAGTTCTTTTCAGAACTAAACCCATTTTTTCAGTAAATACTAGCTGATAATAAATATATATATATATATTGTACATTTAACTTACAACTTAACAGCAGTTTTAATTTTTTTTATCCTTTTAAAATGCCCAAAAGATCATATGGTATAACTTTGTCAAGCAAAAAGTTATATAACGTTTTTGTCAAATGATTGTTCATCAAACGTTTTTTATCTCAGGATATCGACGCGTAAGTGTCGTTAAATGTATGATTATATCTAACTGTACATTCTGTGTTCCCAAGGAAGGTTAACGTAGGCAGGCGGCCGATCGTAAAACATGCCAAAATAACAATAGGAATGGAAACACCAAGAAGAGAAAGCGTCATGGAAGCGGGAACTGAGGACGAAACTGGGAGAATGCTAAGAATTTTTGTAGTATATTATAGATTAGTATTTCAAGAGTTTAATTTTACGTACACTATACACTCCTTTTACCCCGTGGAGGGAACTAATGAAAATTATTGATAACTTGATTATTTTTCTGGTGTAAGAATAAGGTTTCTTTTTATTCGAAAAGATATCAGATTTTCAGGATCAGCCAATTAATTTTTAAAAATAATCAATTTTTTTTTTAATTCCCCTGAAAAATTGATCTTGATGGCTCTATGGGCATATGCCTATACTTTCGATCTTCCTTGGAAATACATTCGTACATTATTTATAGGTTACTAGCTTTTTCCTGCAGCTCCGCCTGCGTCTTTAAGTAGCCTATGTTTGACCCCGGGTCCTCAACTATATTAATACCAAATTTCATCAAAATCCGTTCAGCGGTTTGGCCGTGAAAGCGTAACAGACAGACAGACTTTCGCATTTATAATATGGATAAGTATGGATTAGGAACTACTCGGCGCCAGAAAGATCTATGTAGCCGGTTTTGAAAGAGATGGATAATGAAGTGTTTATCTTTAACTTACTACATACTTTGTATAACCCGGACGAAGTCGGGGCGGGCTGCTAGTACGTAATATTCTCATATCGTTCATTGAAAATAACACAAACATGAAAGTTATATTTACTTGATAAAGATAAAAATATTTTATTGCATAAATTTGGGGCATTACTTATACTCTAATCCCAAAGCATAGTTTACATCACTTTTTAAATTAAGTACTTATCATATAACTAAAAATCTACTAGTTACTACGGCTCAATTTGATGTTATACTCTTGGCTATCCTTCATTACCCGTAAAGATTTTTTTACTTTACATTCGTCCGTTTAATTTCCAGATTGAATTATTGCAATCAGCATTAACGTTTCAATTTATAACTCTGAAAGAACGTGAAAAATCACACTCATTAGTCGATGGAAGCTACACGAATGTAGGATACCCCCTCCACCTATAATTTACTTTAGATAGCGTAGTTCCTTTCATTTCAGGACTTTCAATGGTATGGAATTAGGAGTTCCTGTAGACCCTGTAGTTACGTACAGCACTGAATTCACTAACAAATGTCTTTAAATAATTTGTAGTCTCTTGTTTTCATTTATTTAACTCTATTTGCTACTATTTGTTTCATGGCTTTTCGTAGAGATAACAATATATGGGTCACTGTATATATGGCAACTTATTTAAAGGGGGACCTCAAATTAATGTTTCAATCATTAATTTAATGAAATAAACAGAAAACATGTAAAATTGAGTTTATCAGAAAATATGAAGTATACAGGTGGCTATATCGTACTGACTGCAAAATGATAAATTAAACCCCACTCCAAAGCTCTGAGAAATTCCAAAGACACTTTTTAAATGATTGACGCGGCCTAATCGAGCAAACGCGAGCATATTTACCCCAAATCCTCTTATCTAAACATTTTTTGAGCGGGTAATCATTCACGGCGAGATACTGGCAACACAATTTGCGTCTCGCGATGTCGTACGACATGACGGATGACGCGCGACCGCCGCGCGTTGACACGCAATTTGCATCTTCTCGATTAATAGTGGGCGCACCACAGTGCCGCCATCTGACAGTGACGCCGTATAATTAATCAACAGTTTTTGCTTCTAAGCGCTGATACGTCTAGAGTTGATTATTTAATAAGTTTTTAAAAGTCCTGTGCCAACGACAATATACAACCGGACTGCGTCTTTGTCGTGTGCTGCGCTTTTCCAAACGACACAGTCGCCTGGAAAAGTCTTTACTTAGAATTTCCCTTATTAGGTTATTATCCGTCAGGGGACGCTAGTGAAGCGACTGTAGCACGGGACTGTACGTAAGTACACTGTAGTTTGCAAAACCCACCCCTAGTATCTAGATAGAAAAAACTTATCAAGTGTCTACATACGCCTATGCATGTCTACGACAAAATTAATAAAAGCATGTCTGTCTATGCCCAAGATGCCCAAAAAGAAATTGCGTTTTTTCCATTAACGACCCTTCGGTATTGCCAATAGAATTTCCCGAGAAAAACCCGAGAGCGCAACCTGCATCGGACAGGCAGACAACTTATTATGTATTGTGTCCGAGGAAGGGACGCGTGTAATGAGGAATCGGGAGGCCTGACAGCTGACGATGGCAATTTATGACATTTTGAGTGCAGAAATCTATGGGTAAAACTATAGGTGATGTAAAGGATAAAGACGTGAAGATATTATGTAACGTATATTCGTAATGAATGCAGGCCAAGTGTCAATCGTGACTTCGTCATGTGTCTTTTCTACTTTGAGCTCCTTTGTTTCGCAAAATTTTAATGGCAGTCATTAGGCTGTATTAGATACCTTTCGGGAGCTAGAATAGTTTTAACCGCAGCCGTAGGGTATTTGATACAATTCCTATCAGCATTCTGTTTTGCCTCAGTCACCTATTTATCTTCCACGTCCATCAAGCCGGATAATCGTGTTTTCGCCACACTTCGCCACAAGCCGCTCCAAGATTAATGAGGCCACAGCCGCGAGATCGCGACTAGATTTAAATAGTGATTAATTATGCATCAGCACTGGCCGCTGTATTTATATGGGCCTTCAATTTACTTAAATTTAAAAAAATAGACGCGGTAAATAATTTATGGAAATAATGTGCCGAGTGCAAGGAGCTGTGTATTTCAATTCGAAATAAGATAAGTACTTAGGTACTATGTATGTAATTATATCTTAAAATTACACTATACTATGTTATATAAATATTATACATATACCATTTCTCAATAACTATTTCATTTTGACATAGCCATTTTGACTAGACAAGAAAACTACATATGATAAAAGGAATGATTTTTTCAAACTTAAGTTGTTGTCCAACTGATTGATGGTGAAAGGTCACACCAATTCTCTCAAAAGTTTAGTGGATCTAAAATGGCCACTTTGCACGATTTACAATATGATCACATTATGAATCATTGCAAATTTTAAAATGGCCACATTTTGGCACTTCATGAAATGAATCATTTCATGGCAATGCTGCTAATTGCGGAAAGCCACAAAATGGCTTACTTTTCGTGAATTGCTAATGAATTGCTTTACCTTATTGCCAGGCGTAAAAATGATCTCTGTTTTTACATAGCGTGCGTACTTGCTTTTTTAGTTTAATAAGTTTTTCTAACCAATAATGTTGATTTAACTGTAAAATTATAAATATCAATAAAAATATTAAAATTATACAATCGTTCTATAACACTGTGGCAATACTCAATTGAATTGGAATTGAAACGTCAGTATCAAAATTCGCAGAAAGCTTCGCAATAAATTCATGAAATGTTTCGTTTTGAAGAATTGCTCAAAGTGGCCATTTTAGAAGGGCTGTTCTAAAGGTCCCCCTTATATTCAGCAGTAGAGTCATATATGAAGGTATCCAATTTGACTTGTCAAGGCCATTTCGCAAACTTATTTCTGTACTTAATTCTTTCTCGAAAATAACTTTGTAAAGCTGAGTAAATTGTAGTTGTCACATTTTGAGATAAATAATTTAAAAAAATGATTGAATGACATTTTGCCCTCTTATTGATTGAATGACATTTCGCCCTCTTATTGAACAATAGAAAAGCTATTTGATTTGACAAATGCTGCAATATCTAGTCTAGGTACCTACTTAAAACCCGTCATGCCTGACAGCGGTTTTGGTCTGGCGACCACGATACTGTAAATCAATTAATTAGCCTCCGGGGGCGCAGGCCCAGGGCTCCAGATCTTTTAATCCGTTTTGCAAGAGGCGAGGGTTTTGCCCCTGAGGCTGCATTAGTTATTCAATTTTGTGGGCTTGCTGCAACATCCACTGTAAATAAATGTAGATGTTTTTTAAAAGCTTTCGTGAGAGGAAGAGGAGTATATTATGTATGCACATTTGTCGCATATAGCTGTAAATAATTGTCGCATATAGCTGTAAATAACTGTCGCATATAAGCTGTAAATAATATAAATAAAACGTCGTTCCTTTTTGTACTCCTTTATTTTGTAAGTAGGTTAAGATTGTAATTCTCCTTAAGCTCATTATCTTTCATGTCTTTTAGTTATACATCATTTGTTATCAATCTTAGCGTTATAAGTATTATTATTGTCATGTAAGATACAACTATGTAACAGTAAATGCATATAGAAGGTTACCAATTCTTGTTAAACTAAAGAGAACCTTATGCATACACATTAAAGTTGTATATTGTTTGTACTTATGCCTCCACGTGTCGTCCTTGTATTATACGACACGTGTAACCTAAGGTTGACCTCGTATTTTAAATGTCTGTATCACAACTGGATAAAGAGTAAATGAGGGAGAATACCTGCTCACAGGGTTGCGCATGCGTCGTATAGTTCATTTAGTGTATAAAAGGGCACTAATTCGGTCCTAAAATTCATTCTAACAACAGCAAGCAAGTAATGAACAAGACAAGTGCGCGACTCTCGGAATAGTCACTCCCAGTTTGTAAATATATAAAATCTTTAATTTCAAAGTGCCAAATACCTATAAAATCTACAGTCCATTTCCTCAAGTTATCCTCTGTCATTCACGACAGAAAGTGGTCATTCGGCAGCCGGATTCAAGTACCAAGTGACACGGTGTTAGGTGAGCTGAACTCGCTCGGCTCGACAGCTTTAGCTGTATAAACATCCACCAAAGGTGATCGGCTTTTTAGCCTGCTCCCTGCGGTACCCCAAGGTGTGTGGCTCGAAGCACAGGCTCGCCGACCCTTGGGTTTTAGTTCAGGTCACTCAGACCTCACGTTGGCAGTGTAGTTGTGCGTCGGTCGGGAGGTCACGTACCCCCTGGCTTCTCCGTGTCATCTTATCCGTCGTGCAACAAAAGGACTGTGGGGGCGAGAGCCTCGCGTCCTTTCACCAAACTCAGTGAGTGACATTTTAGCCAAACAATAAGTGCAGTGAAAGTGATAGTCGTAATTTCGCATATTTTTTATTTTATTTTTCTTGTCTTTATTTTTTTCATTATTTCGCGTATTTTGTTCGTTGTTAGGATCATTTATATAGGGATTTAAGTGTGTAAAATTAGGGTAAAATGATGAGGTCCCCCACGCGCACCGATAGGTCATTAAGGTCTAGGGGCCCTCCGCCCACTCCCTCCTCACAAGAGGAAAGGGAAAAAACACCGCCCTCAGGTGACACCACTCCTGGTGAAACCAACACATGGAGCAAAAGCACCAGCCCGACCACTGACGCAAGTCAAAGTCAAAAAAGAGTAGAAGATGCAGTCGTGCCACCGTCTCCGCGACCGGAAGCGCGGAGCGGTGTTGTTGAGGATACGTTGCCAAATAGGAGTGCCCCGGGCACGGTAGTTCAAGCGCCGCGCTCGCCCCGGGAAAGCAGTGAGATAAGTGTATTGATGGCAGAGCTCGAAGTGCATAAGGCTAAGTTGGAACTGGCTCAACGGGTTGCGGAATCCGCCAATTGTAGGTTGGAGATCGCGCGCTTGAAAGTCGCGCAGTCTACCGACGGCGGAACGCAGCACGGGTTTAGTGAAGAGCACAGGGTGTCCAACTGGGTCGCACAACATACGAGTTCGAGGCCTGCTATTCAGGACGCTTATCAGGACCCGGGTCCTAATACGTCGCGAGACAATAATAGAGTCCGCACGTTAAACAACGTTATCACGACACCTCGGGATCGTGTCGTACCCGTTATGCAGCGGACGGTACCCGAGCTACCTACCTTTGACGGAAATATTTCCGAGTGGATCGCATTCCGGGCTGAGTTTGAAGATAGTGCTCCCATGTTTAGTGCCGTAAATAACGTAAGCCGAATCCGCCGAGCCCTCAGAGGCGAGGCCCGTACGGCCGTTAAAGCCATCATGTATACCGTTCAGGACCCATTTGAGATCATGGAGGCCCTGGAGAGGCACTTCGGAGACCCCGAAGAAATAGTCCTCACGGAAATTAATAACGTTAAACGTATGCCGCGATTGTTTGAAGATAACAGTAACATCGTAACTTTCGCCGGTCATGTCGCTAATGTTGTAGCGACCATTAGAGCTCTCAGGCAGGATAAGTCTTAGTCTGCCTGCGACCATGAACGCTGTAAAGTGTTTGAAACGTCAGGTGTAAATAAATAAGTAATAAACGCGATAAAACCGTATTAAAATAGTTTAATTTAAGGATAAGTATTTATATGCCCCCGAGTTAGTTAATAAAATTGTTGACAAACTTAGTTTAATTGTTCGGTACGAATGGAGTAAATACAGAACGTTAAACTCCAGTACACCGGACTTAGTCGCTATGGCTGAATTTTTAAATAATATCAGTAGTACCGCGCGAAAAATGCACTCGCGTCAAAATAAATCACGGGCTCACGTCAACATTACGAACAATAGTCAACGTGAGCAAGCGTCGGGACGCCCTCAGTCGCCTTACTATCAGCACGCGCACCGACCATCCCCACCATCAGTCGATTCAAGCAGTGACACTGAATACGAACGCGAGCGCGCGGTCAAACGACCGTCACGAACATCGGCTAAAGTCAATACCAACAAAGCAAAGGACTTCAAAAATTCACACAGTAATAATGATAATAAACCTAAGTCTGCACCCTCAGTGCAAAAGTGTGTATTATGTGGAAAAGAACATATGTTATCAAAATGTTCAGAATTTTTGAAATCCTCCGTTCAGCAGCGTTGGGAAATTGCAAAAAATAATAAGTTGTGTTATTGTGTGTGACCGGTGTTTAAATTCATCCCATAAGCGACCCATGAGGTGCAAATATGTACCGTGTGGTGTAAACCAGTGTGAAGCAGGGCACCACAAATTATTGCACGGGTTGTCATCACAGGCAACTACGTCACGAGCTAACGTTAGTAGTATTAACCACGTAAGCAAATCGAGTACATTTTTAAAAGTCGTTCCCATCGAAATGACGGGTCCCCTAGGCGTCGTAAGCACATACGCCCTTTTGGACGGCGGGTCCACTATGACTTTGGTCGAAAGAGAAATCTCTGATCAAATTTGTCCCAGAAAAAGGGGAGATCCGCTCACAATAACGGGTATCGGGGGAAATATAATAAACGATATCGAATCCTGCGAAATAAATGTATCGATTCGTGGTCACTGTAGCCGTAATTTTGAAACGATGAAGGCGCGTACCATCACCTGTTTAAACATCGCCCCTCAGGCGGTGCCCCGTACTATGGTGGAGGAATGCGACCACTTATATGACATCGCGGACGAATTGTCGTACGAATCGGCTACCCCTACTGTTCTCATAGGCCAAGACAACTGGCATCTTATTGTGTCGCGACAGATTAGAAGTGGAAATAAAAACCAACCTGTCGCGTCGCTCACATCCCTAGGTTGGGTGCTGCACGGGCAGTACCTCTCCTCAAGCGTCAACACGGCATTCATAAGTCACGTTAAACCGGTTACCCCGGAAGACGAGATGCTAGATTTGATGAAACAGCATTTTAGTATAGAATTGTTAGGCGTGGAACGCAAAGTACCTGTTGCGGACAGCAGCTTCGAAATAGGAGCGGCCGCCAGCAGCCAATCAGGGCGTCGCATTCAATGAACGCGCCTAGTACACGCAGCGAGGATTGATACCGCTCACCGATTGATACGACCGGATGAGTCACGCAGCGGTATCACTCAATGCGTGTACGGGGGGAGCGACGCGGCCTGTGATTGGCTGCCCACTTTCGCCTACTAGTAGCGTTAAGAATAGTTGTAAGTTAGGATAAATATCTGTAAATATGTAGAATAAATTGTAGATTCGTCAGCTACCCATCTGCGCACAAGTGAATAGTGTTGCTGTTGTTGTTCGAGCCCTACTCAGCGCTACTACAAGCTCCTGTTGCCGGCTTCCGTCGCGAAGCCCCAGCAACAAAGTGCCCTCTGCCGAATTATCGGTAGAGGCGGGGATCACCTATTGCTGTAGCGCTCTAATCCAGGACTGCGGCGTTAATTAGTTCTCCGTTCGCCCTAGTAGCCGGCCTCCCAGAAGCGGGTCTCACCGGTGAAAAGGCGGCGGGGTCTGTTAGCCCGCAGCCCTCAAAGGGCTGCAATAATGGGTGACTCCCCTAATTCATCACCACCCTCCCCGCCCACCCGTATGGAGCAAGCGGACGAGGACCCTCAAGGCGGTGAGAGGCCGGGAAACCGCCCCTCCCGCCCGGCCACGCCCACCGGATCATCATTCCACACCCCAGAGCCCGAGGACACGCCCCAATGGGCGTCCGTTACGACGAACGCAGTCCCCGAGAGTGCAGCGCCGCCACCCCCGGATTCGCCATCTCCGGCATCGGCCTACGAGCATGACGCCTTCATGCTCGGCCACTTCATTAAAGGCGGTTTGGTGTCGCCGGAGATGCAGAGGTGGATGGCGTTATACTTCCGCATTAAGGACGCGGAACTCAAGAATGCAGAACCGTCAGAGGATGACAAGGCCGCCTTGGAGATGGCCATGAGAGGCCTGTTGTCCCTCCCCCCAGCCCTACCACCTCCCCCGCTGCCCTACAAACGACAGCGCAGCGAAGAAGACATGGATGGCACCCCCAAGAAGGCCCGAATACGGTCCAAATCATGGACCCCTAGCCCGCCCGAAAGCGCACCACCGGTGGTGCCGGCCCCGCGAGGCCCCGCGCCGCGCCCCGCTGGCGCGCCCCGCTTACCTCCCGCACCGCAGCGGTCGAGCATCCCGCTCCCGCAGCGAGATACGCGTAGGACGGCCCCGGCTGGCCCCGCGCCGCGCCTCGACGGCGCGTCCCGCTCTCCTACCGCGGTCCCCCCCGCAGGGGTCGACCCGCACCGCGCGCCGCTGTCCGGAACTGCGGCGGGGCCCGCAAGCCCCACAGCAACGCGCGCATCGAAACCGCCCGCGCCCGCGCCTCAACCGCGACCGCCGACGGCGCAGCCGCGCACCCAGCGGCCGCTGCCGTACAGCGCCGCACTCAAGGCGATGCCGAGCACCAGTGTGACGCCGACCCAACCAGGAACCGCTAGCAAGCCAGCAACCGCTACGACGAAACCGCCGGCCGCAACGGGTAAGCTCACTAAAATTCAAAATTTAAATTTAAAATTCACCCAATCCGAAACCGCAACCTCGACCGCAAATTTTGAGGCCGGACCATTTACCGCCGGACCATTTGAGGCAAGACCAATCGAGGCAAGACCGATTGAGGCAAGACCGATTGCCGCCGGACCGATTGCGGCCGGACCGATTGCGGCTAGACAGACTGCCGCCGGACCTTCTGCCGCCGCACCAAGTGTGGCCGTGTTAAACGCCGCAAGACCGCCGCCGTCGACCGCAACCGCAACAACGGCCATACAAACTGCGGCCGCACAAACTGCGGCCGTACAAATTGCGGCCGCGCCCAATACAACCGCTACCGCCCAGACAGCTGCATACAAATATCCACCGATTGTAGTGGAGCGACTGCCAAATTGGTCGTCCCACTTTAGGGAATTAGTAAGGATATTAGGACGCCCGCCCTCAGCCCGCCCTTACAACGGCGGAGTACGCTTTTCGCCGACTGATGAGCACGAATACCGGGCGATACAAAAATACCTGTATCGCCTAGAGGAGAAAGGACAGCCACTCAGTTGGTTCTCCTACTCACTGCCCGCCGAACGCCATTTAAAGGTCGCTATCCGCGGCCTTCCTGCGGACACCGACGAGGGTGAAATTAGGGACGCCCTCGCCGAAAAAGGATTTACCGCCGAGGCGGTTAAAGGAATACGTGCGAGGGGCGGCCGCATGGGCTGCGTGTTTTTCGCCCTATTAAAAAGAACGCCCAACATCCAAGAAGCCTACCAAATTTCAGAGCTCCTGTACATGCCTGGAATCACAATAGAGGCATGGAGGGGCAAGCAGGGGCCCGCCCAATGCCATAGATGCCAAAAATTCAGGCACTCGTCGCACAACTGCCACCGGCCCGCCGCATGTGTCCGGTGCGGCGGCCCGCACAGAGCGGCGGAGTGCGACCGACCTCGCGAGGAGCCCGCTACATGCGCGAACTGTGGAGGAGAGCACCCTGCCAGCAGAGCATCGTGCCCCGTCTTCGCCAAGGAGGCCCGGAACAAGCGCGCCGGCACAGTGGCGCGCACGGGGACGGCCCTACCGCCACGACAGGACACGGTGGAAACAGCGGAGGCCACCCTAATGGCCGCTGCTAACCCACCAACAGACAGAAGCGCCCCCCTTCCAAAGAAGAAAAGGAGGAGGAAAAACAAGCCAGCCGCCCCTGGAGGACAAATTGAAGAGCCCCAGGTGACCCCAGACCCCGAGCCCCAGCAACAAAGCCTGGGGGATAGGGACTTAACAAATCTCGCCCGAATGGTCAATACCATAGTGGCAGCTGGCGGCGTTATTACGCCCGAGCTTCTCAGAGGTCTCACTACATTAGCCCATAATGTATAGTGGACCTCTGAGGATAGTACACTGGAACGCCTCCACGCTCCGGGGGAAGAAGAAAGCAGTCGCTCACTTCCTCCGGGAGCACCACATTGATGTTCTCTTGGTCAGCGAGACTCACCTAACAGATGCGGACAATTTCAAGATTGCAAACTACATCACGTACCGTAAGGACGAGAGGAGCCCCACTACCGGCGTCGCCTACCGAGGACTGGCGGTGCTCGTGAAGAGAGACGTCGTGCACCAGGCAATTCCACACGAGGACTTCCAGTACATGTACGCGTTGGGAGTCTTAGTCAACGTCGCCGGCCATGAACTCAGGATCTTCGCAGCGTACGTTCCCCCGGGAACTCACTTCGAGCCTAGGGAACTGCGCTCCCTATTACTGCATCCCACGCCGACTCTAGTGGCCGGCGACCTCAACGCCAAGCACACGGCCTGGAACTCCTCCAGGGAGTGCAAACGCGGAAGACGCCTCCTACGGGACTCTATAGACCACGAATACGAGATAGTGGGCCCCGACGAGCCGACCCACTATAGCAGCCAGGACCAGTTCGCCGAGGATGTTATCGACATCGTGGCCTACAGAGGCCTACTAGCACCGCCATCCCAAGAAGTCCTACTTGACCTACAGTCAGACCACAGACCGGTTCTCCTCGTCCTCCAGGACCAGCCGGCGAGGGTCACGCTGCCCAAGAGAGCATCAAAACCAAACTGGAAAATCTTTTCGCGCACGCTGGAGACAGTACGCGTGGCGACCTCAGTCTCCACCAGGGAGGAAGTCGAGAAGGCGGCGGAAGACATCACCCACAGCATCCGCAGCGCCCTGGACTCGGCCCGGCGCCCGGTGTCGGCGAGACACAGGCCCGACCCGATTCCCGCCGACATCAAGCAGCTGCTGGAGAAGAAGAGGCGGCTGCGGCGGCAGTGGCAGACGACCCGCTGCCCGACGCTGAAGAACCAGCTGAACTCCCTGGTGAAGAACATCAAGGCCAGATTTGAAGAGCAAGCAGCCAGGTCGTGGGAGAACCATCTACTCGCAGTGGGCGGTGATATCCCCTCCATTCACCGCCTGTGCCGGCAGCTGTCGACGGAACCTCAACCCGTCCGACCGCTGCTGGCAGCGGATGGCCTCCCACGATTTCTCGCCCAGGATCGCGCGGAGATCTTCGCGGAGCATCTGGAGCGCCAATTCACGCCGAACGAGCAGCAGAACCTAGAACACACCAAGATGGTACAGGAGCACCTTCGGGAGTACTTCGCCAGCCCGGATCCGGAAGAAGAGCCTCCGTTCTTCACCCCCGGCCAGGTGCGGCGGGTTATCCGAAGACTGAAGCTGAAGAAGGCCCCGGGCGCAGACGGCATCACAAACGAGGCGCTACGCCACCTCCCGCCGCCTCTCATCGCGGCGGTGACGCGCCTGTTTAATGGGATTCTGCGCTCAGGCCACTTTCCCGAAAACTGGAAGACCGGAAGGGTAATTTTGCTGCCCAAGCCGGGGAAGGACTTGAGAAGACCGGAGAGCTACCGTCCCATCACCTTGCTCAGCACGCTCTCGAAGGTGTTCGAGAAACTGCTGCTCGGATTACTGATGCCACATATCACCCCACGGGCGGAACAATTTGGATTTCGCCCAGAACACTCGACGACGCTCCAGATAGCAAGGCTGCTCCACAGGATCGCCGAAGCTGCCAACAAGAAGGAGTACGTGGCTGTCGTACTCCTCGACATGGAAAAGGCGTTCGACAGAGTATGGCACGAGGGGTTGCTATACAAGCTGTCAACGTCGAAGACTCCAAGAAGACTGGTCAGGATTGTGGCCTCCTTCCTGCAGAATCGCCGGATACGGGTGGCGGTCGAAGACGCCGAATCTACAGAACGTCCCGTGAGAGCAGGAGTCCCGCAAGGAAGCTGCCTGTCTCCAGTCCTGTACGCCTGGTTCACCGACGACATTCCGGTCGCCGGTCAGGCCCAGCTCGCCCTTTACGCCGACGACGCGGCGCTCTTCGCATCAAGCATGAACGCGAAGCACGCCGCCAAGAAGTTGCAGCAAGCACTCGACGCCCTGCCTGACTGGCTCTCCAAGTGGAGGATGTCGGTGAACGTCGCGAAGACGCAGGCGCTGCTCTCCGGGAACTCCAATCTCCCGCCGCCCATGAAGCTGAAAGGGACAGACGTGCCGTGGCAGCCGCACGTCAAGTACCTGGGGGTGTCCATAGACAGGCGACTGTCTATGAAACATCACGTCGACGGTGTGGTGGCTCAAGTGAAGATGGCCAGGGGGAAACTCCGCCCTCTATTAGCCTCCAAATTGCCCCTGAGGACGAAGCTCGGGATCTATAAGACTTACATTAGGTCCCGCCTCACATACGCGTCTCAAGCGTGGCACGCCTACTGCTCGGAGACCAACAAGAAGAGACTCCGAGCCCAGGAAAACCAATGTCTCCGGGTAGTGGTCGGCGCCCCACGCTATGTGAGGAACGCGACGATCCTCAGGGACCTGAAATGGGAAAATTTAGAAAAGTTTATTTCCCGCCTGGCCAAGACTACGTACGATCGGGCGGACCGCTCGGCGCTACCCCAACTGAGAGGGATTGCGCCCCTGCACGCGCGACCGCCCGACTCAATGAAGAAACCATCGCCACGAGACGCCATCATCCCGTCGAGGACAGAAGAGGAAGAGGAGGAGTCGCCGCGAGAAGCGGCACCCGCAGGAGCCCCACATCCCCAGGTGTGAAGACCCGGCCATCACGGCCAAACCCAGGATCCCGCCTGTAGTTGCAGGCGGCGGAAGCACATCACTGAAGAGGACCACGGTCCTGACCAGTTCCCTCGCTAGCGCCCAATGGTGCTGGCCGAGAAGATCAACGCAAGAATAAATTGTAGTGAAATTGTGAATAGTAGTGAAACAACTTGTACTCGCAGTGAATTGTGAAATAAAGAAGATCTGCAGAAACAAACATTTTTTAATTCAACGACTCGTTACCAAGAACAACGAAAAAACCTCTACAGTCCACAACATCTTTGGTCCTTCGAGTCGCCGGATCATCCAGAACAACATCTCTGGACATTTGAAGCAGCGAAGAAAATGGTAGTCACAAGGAGCCAGTCCGGGGAAGAGGAACAACGGGGACGTGTCTTCGAGGATCCACCCAGATCGCCGAGCGCTACCGAACGAAGCACTCGGGCCGGGCGTCGCATCCCAGAGAGGCAATCCACCGCCATCCAGCCCACGATGACAGCCTTGGAACCCACATCAGAAGAGCAGACCACAAGCTTCGCCCACACTTCACGACGGATTCAACGGTCCCACGCCGGGTCCGTCCGCTCAGGACGCTCTCACATGTCCTCCGCTAGTGCAGCCGTCCGTATCAAGCAAGCTGAACTCGCCGCAGAAGAGAAGCTCGCCGAGCTAAGACGCCGGGAGCTGCGACTGGAAGCCGACCTCATACAAAAGAAGTTGGCGCTTGATATCGAGAACATTCAAGCGGAAGAGAGCGAAGCGGCCAGCATCCACGAGCGAGTCGACCGGTACTGAACAAGTTACCTGCACGAGTTCACTACCGCAGCGAGAATACGCCACTGCAGCCGCCGCCGCCGAGCCCGAGCTTGCGCCCCGCCCGCCGATCGCATCGCGGATGGAGACGCCGGCACGAACGCACGCCGACCATGCTCATCTACTACGGGGGGAGCACGTAACGCAGCACGAGCAACCGGAGGAGCGCCGAGCAAGACAGAGGCAAACAAGATGGGATGAAACTCCGAGACAGCAACAGTATGAACGCCCGCGTTCGCCGACGCCTGCCCATAACAGAAGCCTCAGCACGAAAAGAGGAATCGAACAACTCGCCGAAGCTCTATCGCAAATGGCAAGAGTTCGTGCGCCGCCGAGACAAGTCACAGAGTTACCTGTGTTCTCCGGAGCGCCCGGTGAATGGTTGCCCTTCAAAGCAGCCATGAGAGACTCTGCCGCCATCTACAAGTTCAGCAACATCGAGAACATGGCGAGACTGCGCAACAGCCTGAGAGGAGAAGCACGCGACGTGGTACGAGCGATTCTGCATACGAGCCAAGATCCGGAACCCATCATGAAGACGTTGGAACAGTGCTTCGGTCGCCCTGAAGTGATAGTCGACCAAGCCCTGGATGAAATCAAGCGACTTCCGCGCCCGGGAACTAGCGCGGCCGAACTAAACAACTTGGCAGTGAAACTCCAGAACACAGTTCATGTGCTAAGTGATCTCGATCAGCGTGGATATCTCTACAATCCCATGCTGACACGAGAAGTCGTCGAGAAACTGAGCCCACACCTGCGCTCACGTTGGTGTGACTACGCCGAGGAACACAGCCAGCACGACGACCCGCAGATAGTGACGATGTCAAAGTTTCTGATGAAAGAAGCAGATCGGGCTCTGAAACACGCCTACGCGCCGAGTGCCGCGACGCCATCGCGAAGTATGAAGACGACTGGCAACGCACCCGCAGCGCGGCGACATGAACCGAGTCGCAGAGCCGCGACATACTCAGCAACCGCCGATGTCGAAGAGGATCAGTGTCTTCACTGCGGGGGACCACACACAGTCCCACAGTGTGAGAAATTCCGCACACTGACTACGGAGCAACGATGGCAGTGGATCAAGGAGAAGAGGATATGCTTCAAATGCATAAACAAGATGCATCGACGCCTCAATTGCCGAGCCAAGCCGTGCGGAATCGACAACTGCAGACGCCCCCACCACTCGCTACTGCACGCGGCAGCGCCTGCTAGCACTGCATCCGTGTTCGCGCCCGCGCGCGCGCCCCCACCCGCGCCTGCGCCCGCGCGCATACCCGCGCCCGCGTCGCGTACCGTTACGCCCGAAAACAGTGAATCTGTGCTCTCAGTGAGAACGAGAACCAATCAGCGGACGGTACTGCTGAAAGTGTGCCCTGTGACAGTGAGTGGCCCAAGAGGTGACATCAAGACATACGCCTTGCTGGATGAAGGATCGACCACAACATTAATCGACGCAGAGCTCGCGCGAAACATCGACGCGCGCGGGCCTGCCTCACCGCTCCGCATTCACGGAGTCAACACGACACGACGTGAGAACGACAGCCGCCGTGTCAAGATCCACGTGAAAGCCGATGGTCGCGATTGGGAAATTGGAGCACGCACCATCGAGGGACTTAACCTCTCGAGCCAAACAGTCCCTGCACGCTTGTTGGAATGCAAGCATCTTCGAGACCTCCCTGCGAACGAGTTGAGCTATGACGTAGCTAAACCCCTGCTGCTCATTGGCGCCGACAACTGGGAGATGATCGTCACCCGCGAGCTGAGAACCGGCAGAAAACATGAACCTGTCGCTTCGAAGACTCAGCTGGGATGGGTGATTCATGGCACCGCCCCGAGTGTCATCTACAAGGATGAAGCCTCCGTTCTCCACCTGCACGTGCAAGATGAAGATCGATTGCACAAACAAGTCGAAGAGCACTTTAAAGTCGATGCAATAGGCGTGACACTCACAACCAAAGTGTCGCCATCGAACCAACGAGCACTCGACATCTTCGCCAAGACCGTAACGTGCAAGAACGGCCGCTACGAAGTTGGGCTGATATGGAAAGAAGACGAGCCTACCATGCCGCCCAGTTACAACAACGCGCTCAGAAGGCTGCGAAACATCGAGAGCAAGATGGACAGAGACCCAGACTTCGCAAGAGAATACAGTGCCCAGATTGAAAATTTGATAAGAAAGGGGTACGCTGTGGAGTGCGACGGGTCTGAGAAGGAGTGCCAACACAAATGGTACCTCCCACATTTCGCCGTGAACAACCCGAACAAACCCGGAAAAGTACGACTTGTCTTCGACGCAGCAGCAAAGGCATACGGAACGAGCCTGAACGACAAGCTGTTAGAGGGCCCAGACTTGCTACAATCACTACTGGGCATACTGTTCAAGTTTCGAGAAATGCCTGTGGCCATCTCAGCAGACATAGAGGAGATGTTCCTGCGCGTGAAAATAAGAAGACAAGACCAAGCAGCGCAGATGTTCTTGTGGCACGGCTCCGATCGAACGCTCCCGCCACGAGAAATGAAGATGACGTCAATGATCTTCGGCGCAACGTGCTCACCATTTTTGGCACACAGCGTGCGAGATCATAACGCACGTGTCCACGCGCAAAGTCATCCTGCGGCTCTCAAAGCCATAACTGAAAGCCACTATATGGACGACTTCGTTAACAGCTACGAGACAGAGGAAGAGGCCATCACGACGATCAAAGAAGTAATTGAAGTCCACGGAAAAACTGGCTTCAAGCTACGCAGCTGGAATTCAAATAAGGAAGGAGCCTTGAACGATGTGCCCTCCGAGCTGCGATCACGAACGACGACACAGCTGGGACATGAAAACAAGACACTTGGACTTGTGTGGGACCCGAATGCAGACAAGCTCGGCTTCAACACCACGATGCCTCGAGTCCCTGAAGATGTACGAGCACGACGTCGCGCACCGACCAAGAGAGAAGCTCTCAGTGCGGTCATGTCAATTTACGACCCACTGGGACTCCTTAGCTGCTTTACAATAAGTGCCAAAATCTACCTACAAAGATTATGGCGATTGAAAATTGGATGGGATGAGCAGCTTCCGACAGAACACGCCGACGGAATAATGGACTGGCTGGAAAATCTAGAGCAAGTTGCCACGCTCCGTCTGCCACGATGCTACAATGAAGCCCGAAGCGTCGTCAGCAAGCAACTCCACGTGTTCTGCGATGCCAGCCAGGACGCATACGCCTCAGCCGCATATTGGCGTCTCGAAAACAGCGACGGAACAATCAACATCGTCCTCGCCGCCGCCAAAGCCAAGGTGGCCCCGATGAAGAGCCAGAGCATCCCTCGCCTCGAGTTGCAAGCCGCACTGATAGGCACTCGACTAGCCGAAGCAATCAAGCAAGGACACCGCTGGACCGCTGACAAGACCATCTATTGGACGGACTCTCAAACTGTCCTCCACTGGATAAGGAAAGACGCTCGGAAATACACGCCATTCGTCGCGCATCGTCTCGGAGAGATAGCAGAACGCACCGAGGCACGACAATGGAAATGGACGCCTACGCACGATAACGTAGCCGACACAGCCACCCGAACAGGTTACGTGCCTGTGAACGCGGAAGACTGGTGGTTCACCGGGCCCTCATTCCTGCGACAAGAAGAAGAATCATGGCCCGAAGAAATCACGATCCACGAAGATGAAGCACAAGAAGTGATCAACTTGGTGCAATCAGATGCCGAACAACGACCTCTACCAAAAATAGAGAGGTTTTCAAGCCTGTATCGTCTACTACGAGCGACCGCAATGATGATACTTTTCATTGATAAGTGCCGGCGACGAGATAGAAAGCTGAACGCTTCACACATCAACCGCGCCGAGACACTATGGCTTGCTCAAGCTCAAGAAGACAGCTTCCTGGAAGAGTTAACACGCCTGCGCGCTGGCAAATCAGTCGCCCGCGCAAGCAGACTCGCGAAGCTGGACCCAGAAATGAGCAGAGAAAATGGATTGCCGACCCAGGGAAACACATGGCTGAGAAGAACGTCGAACGAGTATTCTCCGGCCCCGATGGAAAAACGTCAAGATCCAAACAAGAGGCGGAACATTCAAGCGGCCTACGTCGAAGCTCGCCGTCCTGCCAATACAAGAGGCTCCGCCGAGTCTTCGCCGGGGGGAGGATGTTGCGGACAGCAGCTTCGAAATAGGAGCGGCCGCCAGCAGCCAATCAGGGCGTCGCATTCAATGAACGCGCCTAGTACACGCAGCGAGGATTGATACCGCTCACCGATTGATACGACCGGATGAGTCACGCAGCGGTATCACTCAATGCGTGTACGGGGGGAGCGACGCGGCCTGTGATTGGCTGCCCACTTTCGCCTACTAGTAGCGTTAAGAATAGTTGTAAGTTAGGATAAATATCTGTAAATATGTAGAATAAATTGTAGTGAAATTGTGAATAGTAGTGAAACAACTTGTACTCGCAGTGAATTGTGAAATAAAGAAGATCTGCAGAAACAAACATTTTTTAATTCAACGACTCGTTACCAAGAACAACGAAAAAACCTCTACAGTCCACAACAGTACCTAAGGCAGATCCAGAACAACGGGCAATAACCGTGCTGGAAAATACATGCAAAAAACTGCCGTCCGAAGATAGGTATCAGGCGGGCCTCCTATGGCGTAGCGATTCAGAGGCATTGCCTCACAATAAAGACATGGCTCTCCGTCGGTTGTATAGTTTGGAAAAACGGCTCGACAAAGACGCGCAACTTAAATCTCAGTACACAGCTCAGGTAGATAATTTGTTGAATAAAGGTTACGCGGAAAAAATGTCGTCTAGCCCACCGGTAGAATCGCCTCGTAATTGGTACTTACCGCACTTTCCAACCACACATCCGCAAAAAAAGAAGATGCGTCTCGTTTTCGACGCCGCGGCTAAATACTGTGGTAAGAGCCTGAACGACGCGCTCCTAGCTGGTCCGGACTTATTAGAATCCCTTTTCGGAGTACTCATAAGATTTCGGGAAGGTAAAATCGCCGTAATAGCCGACGTAGCGGAAATGTTTCTACAAGTCGAAGTTATCGAAAGCGATCGTGATAGCTTACGTTTTTTGTGGAGGGGGGAGGACCGCTCGTCCCCGCCAACGGAGTATAGAATGAGGCGATTAATTTTCGGCGCCGCCTCCTCGCCTACTACCGCGTTGTACGTAAAAAACAAAAACGCGCAGGCTTTTGCGATCGAATTTCCTAAGGCAGTCGACAAAGTAATCCGAAATACGTATATGGACGATATGCTCATCGCAATGGACGAAAGCGAAGAGGAAGCACGCGAAGTCGTCAACCAAATTTATAAGCTCAATAAGAAGGCGTCATTTGAACTCCGTGCATTTGCCAGTAACGTACCCAGCGTGATTCGCGACGTTACCGCGGGGGGCTCCGACACCACCGTCATCGCCAAGAGCGACGTAGAGCGTACATTAGGACTCAAGTGGAATCACAAATCGGATACACTGGGTTTTCAAGTTAACTTGCGCAACTTACCACAGGAAGTGTCCTGTAATGACGTATTACCAACTAAACGACAGGTAACCAGTAGCGCAATGTCGGTTTTCGACCCCACAGGCTTAGGAAGTCCTATTTCCGTCCTAGGCAAGGTCCTTATGCAAGAAGTATGGCGTAAGGGTATAGGGTGGGATGACACCATACCCCCCGAATTAAAGTCGGTTTGGATTTCGTTTGTCAGTAACATTCAATTATTAAATAACTTACAATTACCACGTTACGTGCCCGCAAACAATAAACAAGTAGAAATACACGTATTTTGCGACGCCAGTGAAAAGGTTTATGCGGCCGCGGTCTATTTCGTAGCGACCGACAAAGACGCTAAGAGGACATCAACCTTAATCTCGGCAAAGGCGCGTGTCGAACGATTTCCATCCCGAGACTTGAATTACAAAGTTGCGTATTAGGTACACGCCTCGCTAACACCGTAATTAGGGAAACGGATTACGTCATCACGGGTAAACACTTCTGGTCGGATTCACGCACCGTATTAGCGTGGATTAAGGCAGACCCGCGAACGTTCAAAAGTTTCGTAGCCCATCGTTTAGCGGAAATAGAGGAAAGTACTACACCAGCTGACTGGCGCTGGGTACCTAGCGCACAGAACGTAGCGGATGACGCGACTAAGGGCGTCCCGAACAACTTTGATAAAAACCACCGCTGGTTTCACGGTCCCGACTTTATTAGGAGCTCAAAAGAGCACTGGCCTACTGACAAGTCCGACGCGACAGTAGCGCCAACGGGCGAAGAGCGAACTAGTAATAAGGTTACGGCCATAGTACATAGCGCTCAAAATAAGCAAGATTTTCTCCCGCCAGTAAATAGGTTCTCTAAGTACATACGGCTAATTAGGGCTGCGGCTTGCGTCTTGGTCGCGGCGGAGGCATTCAAAGCTAAATTGCTAATAAAGAAAACAGAAACGGAAATGAACACAGGGCATGTTAAGTTAGCAGAGCTTTTATTAATTAGGCGTAGTCAACATGTATCCTTTCTTGAAGAAATAAAGGACTTAGAGGCTGGACGGCGAATTCACAAGAAATCACCACTTTTCAAGATTGCAGTTGTATTGGACAAAAACGGCATTTTGGTTTTAGACTCACGAATAGATAGAGGTACGGCATACACTCCAATCTTACACGCCAAAGAGGAGTTCTCCAGACTGCTGGTACAACATTTTCATGAAAAGTTTAATCACGGGAACCATGCCACAGTAATCAACGAGTTGAAACAGCTGTATTTCATGATCGGCTTACGAAGTAGCCTGCGATACATATGTAACCGATGTCAATGGTGTCGGACCTACAAAGGAACAACTCTTCAAGTTCCAGTAGGCGACTTACCAGCTGAACGACTTCAGGCGTATCAACCACCCTTCACAGCTACCGGCGTCGACTTGTTCGGACCTATGACCATCACCATAGGCCGACGGCATGAAAAAAGATGGGGAGTACTGTTCACCTGTCTCACCACACGAGCGGTTCACCTGGAACTAGCCGCCTCGTTATCTTCAGCATCCATGATAATGGCCTTACGACGCATGGCGTCGCGACGAGGCACACCTACCGTCCTGTATTCCGATAACGGGACTAACTTCATCGGCGCAGAAAAAGAAATCAGAAGTGCCCTTCAAACCCTCCCTGAGGACACAAAAGCATTCACCTCAGTGAGAGGCATCATCTGGAAGAAAATACCAGCAGGAAACCCAGCCGCTGGAGGTGCCTGGGAGAGATTAGTGGGCAGCGTCAAATCCGCCCTCAAAATCACCCTCAAAGAGAAGGCACCCAGTGAGGAAGTACTCCACACGCTTCTTCTAGAGGCCGAGCATATTGTGAACTCGCGCCCTCTCACTCCTGTCAACCCAGACTTGGGCATAGAAGCCCTGACACCCAATCACCTTCTGATTGGGCGGTCATCCGCCTTACATCCTTTTGGTCGTTTTACTGACCATCAACTTTCCACTAAATCCTGGCAAGCCACTCAACTACTGGCCGACAACTTCTGGAAACGATGGATGCGGGAATACCGCCCACAGCTGGCCCTCCGAACGGCCAAGAAGGAAACACATCAGCTACAAAAAGGCGACGTCGTGATTATAGCCGATAACACTATGCCACGAGGAGTATGGCCAAGAGGCATTATCACCAAAACACATGCCGGTCCGGATGGACGAGTAAGAGTCGTGGAAGTCAAAACCGCTGCCGGCTCCCTACGCCGTCCAGCCTCCCGTTTAATAGTCGTATGCTCCGCTTTAAGTGGTGCTAGCGCACGTGGGGGAGACTGTCGCATATAGCTGTAAATAATTGTCGCATATAGCTGTAAATAACTGTCGCATATAAGCTGTAAATAATATAAATAAAACGTCGTTCCTTTTTGTACTCCTTTATTTTGTAAGTAGGTTAAGATTGTAATTCTCCTTAAGCTCATTATCTTTCATGTCTTTTAGTTATACATCATTTGTTATCAATCTTAGCGTTATAAGTATTATTATTGTCATGTAAGATACAACTATGTAACAGTAAATGCATATAGAAGGTTACCAATTCTTGTTAAACTAAAGAGAACCTTATGCATACACATTAAAGTTGTATATTGTTTGTACTTATGCCTCCACGTGTCGTCCTTGTATTATACGACACGTGTAACCTAAGGTTGACCTCGTATTTTAAATGTCTGTATCACAACTGGATAAAGAGTAAATGAGGGAGAATACCTGCTCACAGGGTTGCGCATGCGTCGTATAGTTCATTTAGTGTATAAAAGGGCACTAATTCGGTCCTAAAATTCATTCTAACAACAGCAAGCAAGTAATGAACAAGACAAGTGCGCGACTCTCGGAATAGTCACTCCCAGTTTGTAAATATATAAAATCTTTAATTTCAAAGTGCCAAATACCTATAAAATCTACAGTCCATTTCCTCAAGTTATCCTCTGTCATTCACGACAACATTTATCAATATTGCCTATTTATAGAATACTGACTGACATTACAATTAAAAACTTTTGCATTAAGCACTAAAAACAACTTATTGATTTCATTATTATCCTTTGTTTTACCCTTTATGAGGGCGTTCGTTTTTTTTAACACCAGAGCGTTTATCGGTAGCGGTAGTTGACCGTTTATCTACAATAACTGTCAACTTGACTGTTGACCAATCACAGCCGTCTATTTTCGAACATCTCAGTGCTGACATCTTATGTAAATTTTGAACATCCTCATTGCGATTCCCGACCTAGCTGTTGGCTTGTTCCTTTTATACATAGTTAATGTTAGCCTTGTGTAGGTACGTCTACTACATCTGCTTAACTCTATTTAATTCCAATCCAGTGAGTCAACGACGCCATATTGGTAAATGTGATTAACGAAATACGCATCACAGGTGGTGCATGGACTAATTGAATCTTCTTTAAACATACATACTATCAATCACTATAATATGAACCTCAGTTACAGCCTGGCCACGGGTAAATCTGCTGGTATATCTGAAAATATATATTATAAACATCTCAAATTCCCGTAATACGTAAACACAATCTCTTATCGAACTCTAAACTTCTTAATGGAATTGAAATGTAATTTTCGCAAACAACTTATGGCTTCAGATAGTATCGACAAGTTTAATAAATTTAGGTACCATTAGTTCGCAGCGCGGGCACAGAGGGCGTCACTTGCGAACTTCTAGCATAACTTACAAGTTGAAGCACTCAAAGTTTAAGTTTTTCCTTTCGCAAAGCTCGACAAATTTCCCAAAGAGCGCCTTATTATTTCTTAGCGTGATTATCGGTTTTTCATTAAACGATACAAAATTTTGTGTTGCTTATCGTTCCGCGACCGTCCTTTTAATAATGTAATGTTTTGTGGACAGAATTTTGTTTTCAGTGCTAAGTTAAATTCTCTGACTTGGTTTTTACACTGCCGCGCCGCATTTTGATTATTGCCCGGCCCATGAAGTTAGTTATATTGAAACTAGCAACTTGCCCCGTCTTCGTCCGGGTTATACAAATTATTTGAATTAATAGATGTAAGATAACATCATCAAGCATCTCTTTCAAAACTAAGGCCGAGTAGTTCCTATTAACCTATGAATAATACCGTACGAATATATTTCCAAGGAAGATCTATCCTTATAAGAATCGATCTTTACGGCTCTATGAGCCTAATGGCTAATATATCAATTTTTAAAATAAGTAAATTAATCTCAATATTTTATTTAAAATTGTTTGGCGCCTTTTTTATTTATCTTATGAATAGATAAGTAATTTGTAATGATAGTCTAAGTTAAGTTTATTTGAAATAAGTTTAATGTCAGTGTCTGAAACTGTCAAAACAGTAAAATGTTTTTATTTTTTATTTATACATATATTAATATAATAAAATTGCTTACAAATGTATAGATTTTTAAATTCGTGTCGTACCACGTTTTGTCATACTTTCTCGCCCTTTTGTCGTATCCTCGTAGCTTTTTTCTAGTTACATCGTCAGCGACATTCACCACACTATTCGGCCCAAGTGGGACAACATTTAATAACTTTCTTTCATGGTCGATTGTTTTTGTAAAATAAACTAATTTTTATTCAGATGCAAGAGTTTCCAAAACACGAAACGCGGTGAAGTGTGCCGGATCCCCGGGTGTACAGTAACGCCATCTGCCGGCACCCAGCCAACACCGATACGCATGCCGCACGTCCAGCCAGATACGTTTCGTCTGTTCATCCAATATGTTTATACGGGAAAGGTTCGATAACTCAATAATGTAAAAAACCTCTATCATTTAAATATAAATTTGAATAAAATATTTTGTCCCTGTGTATAATAATTTTGAAATAGCGCCATCTATGTATTAGCTCTCAAACTAAGTATGTGATGCTTTTGAATTAGAAAGGACTCATGGAATGTAAACTTTGTCTAAAGTTTAATTTATTTGTTAAAGAACTTTAATCTAATTTTGTTTCTTCTAGCTCCTCCTCCAAGATTCTGGTGTATTCGAAATGATGACGCTAGCCGCAGATTTGGGCGTGGAAGACCTACGGGCTGCCTGCGAAGATCACGTAACTTCCACTCTCAGCGTTGAGAGTGCTTGTACATTGTTGGCAGCAGCCATGGAGATCCAAGATCGGCCAGGTGAATTATTACATTTTTTGAAATGATTAATCCATATCCATACTAATATTATAAATGCGTAATTCTGTCTGTTAGCTTTCACGGCCAAACCGCTGAACGGATTTTGATGAAATTTGGTATTAATAAATATAGTTGAAGACCCGGGTCAACAAAGGCTACTTTTTGACACAGGCGGAGCTGCGGGAAACAGCTAGTAGGTAATAAATAAATAAAAATTTCTTATAAATACATGTTACTAATAATAAACGAACAGAAGAACGTCAATTTTGCAATGGCTGTCAGATGCGATGGTGGTGTAATGGTCAGCATAGTTGCCTTCCAAGCAGTTGATCCGGGTTCGATTCCCGGCCATCGCACACTTTTTGTTTGTTTCAGATGTTTTTATTTTTAGGTTTAGGAAAGGAAAATGTGATTCCAAATCATTTAATATGCTGTCAGCGGGCCGTATAATTGATTTTCTTTACGTTGAATATACTTTTTATCTAAGTATTTTTTTTGTAATTTTCTCAGTTTCCTTGGTACGCCATGTTTTTTTTATTTTTAATATTTTTCGTTTAACTCGATCCAGCACGGGCAGCATGGTTAGCGCGACAACTGTTTTAACCTATGATTTTATCGCACTTCCCGCGTTATCTAACGTTGCGAGCATGGGTTCTAAACATTGGTTTAAATTTTGCAATCGACCTGTCATTTTATCTAAGACCGCGATAATTTGTCTCAAGTGCGAGCATGGCTACAAGATGGCTGCCGTGTTTTGAAGATAAATTGTCGACTTTTGACAGTTTAGTGGCTTAAATTTATCTGCGATTTTCGAGACCCAGATAAAAGGTAAGTTTATTAAAAATATCGTTTTTACTTATTAAATTGAGCGGTTTTATGTAAATGAACCTCTATTTTTAAGTATGACCTATATAATAAAATCGTTCCAAATCGAATCTTTGGTAGAAAACGAATCATTTTTGTTCGTTATCGAAGGATTTTTGTTCGATATCGAACGATTTTCATACGACATATATCTCACACCTTTAAAAATAGCACTCCTGCAGCCGTAGCATGGCTCGCGCGATAGATAAGAGTCGCGGCGCATAAACTTCTTAAACTCCACGCTATTTCTATCTATTATGCGAGCATGGGTTGACAGCGCGATATAGTATCTCCCCTAGATAGATTTTTAACGACGCGACATAAGGTCTTGACCATTAACCACGCTGATAATGGCCATTTATTAAAATTCTTAGTGAAGTGAGTACCTGAAAAAAGTAAGATAAAGCTTCGATAAATACGAGTTTTTGTTTTACTATCATAAATCATTTTTTGAATATCATATATCTGTAACTCTTCTTTACTTTGATAAGTACTGGATATCCTTCGACAGTACGGGGAGCCAAGTCTTCCTCCAGTTCCTCGCATAAATATTGCACCATTACCGGGCTGATTTTATAATTTTCTAAAAATTCTTCCCTAGGTAGACTCCAAATATGGGCAAGCTCCCTTACTTCCGTCCTTTGACGCTTCCTTGCCTCCTTTTCTTCCAAAAGGACAAAATATGTCTAATATAGCCTCTTGACATCTATAACAAAAACAAACATTTATAGAAAGGGCCAAAGATTACAAATTGCAAACTGTAATTAAATTTTAATAAATATGTATTCTTTACTTACTTTGAACTAATTGACAGTAAGTTTAAAGTAATTCTATTGATCATTTACATAAAACCGCTCAATTTAATAAGTAAAAACGATATTTTTAATAAACTTACCTTTTATCTGGGTCTCGAAAATCGCAGATAAATTTAAGCCACTAAACTGTCAAAAGTCGACAATTTATCTTCAAAACACGGCAGCCATCTTGTAGCCATGCTCGCACTTGAGACAAATTATCGCGGTCTTAGATAAAATGACAGGTCGATTGCAAAATTTAAACCAATGTTTAGAACCCATGCTCGCAACGTTAGATAACGCGGGAAGTGCGATAAAATCATAGGTTAAAACAGTTGTCGCGCTAACCATGCTGCCCGTGCTGGAGAAAAAATATTGAAGATTCACTTTTTGTCGCCTAAAATCCGATTTTTTTACATTTTAACTGTTTATGTAATTTATCTAAATATCATTTTCTAAAATCAGGTAAGTACTTACTTAAACATATAAACGCCATAAAATCCGTATTAAAATAGTTTAATTTAACAATCGCGAAAACATAATTAATCATTACCCAACAAACACTCTATTGCACCTTAGTAAATTACATAGAAAGAAAACCAATAATATAAAGGATTAAAATCTATAAAAAATATAATCTAAAAAATCTGAATCACATTAGAACATAGGAAAGATACCTACGGCCAGAAATTCAGATCAAACACCCCCTTTTTTGTGTTAGTCGGGTAAAATAGTAGCAGTAGATAAGTTCCAGCCAGCTAGAACTAGAAGGAAAATAGACAAAAAAAGTTTACGTTAGCTCTATACTATTTATGACGTCCATGACAGGCGGCCATATTGTTTGTCATTGACATTTTGAGCGTTCTTTCGTGTTGAACGTAAGCCGGCTTTGGCGGGCAAATTTTTCCAATTTTTAGCTGAATTGTGCTAAATAAACTAAGTAAAAATGGCATACAAAGGTCCACCGAAAGTCCAGAAGGTGATGGTGCAACCCATCAACCTTATCTTCAGATATCTTCAAAATAGAAGTCGTGTGCAAGTCTGGTTGTACGAGAACGTGAATTTGAGGATTGAGGGACACATTGTCGGCTTCGATGAATACATGAACATTGTTTTGGATGATGCTGAAGAAGTACATATGAAGACCAAAAACCGGAAGCCTATTGGAAGAGTTATGATGAAAGGGGACAACATTACGTTGATCCAAAATGTAAATCCCAACGCAACGGTGTGATGGTGTTAGGTTATAAAATTTGTATGAGCGTTGTTTTTCATTCCTAATTAATAAGTGTGTGAAGTATACGTACGATAAAATCCGGTCATGTAAAGTAAATACTAAATACATCTAAGTTTATCATATAATGGCTTTTATTTATTTTACCGTCAGCCTTGTTAATTGAGAGTTAAACATGCAAACAATCTGAAAGTGTATACATTTAGCAATAGAAAACAAATCATTGGCTTCATGAGCTTCCTGAAATGCCCTTGTTCTGAAGCATGAACTTTGTACATAGTAGTACCCTACAATAAAAGGTAATTATCACTATATTTTCTTGTACCTACTTATATTCAAAATCAATTTTTAGTTTGTGACATTTTTATACGGAAGATCATGTAAAGCGGAGAAGAAAAAACAAGCAGACCTTGAGATCTTAATAGTACTGTTCAGTGAGACATTCACAGTCTGCCTAAGGACTAAGTATGATTCCTGCAGAATTTGAAACTCAACTTCTGGATCTTGTTCAATCATCTGTCATATATATTACAATACAATAATCTTGGTTTCGCACACTTATGTTCTGTCAAATTAATCCATACTAATGTAATAAATGTGAAAGTCCGTCTGTCTGTCTGTAACGCTTTCACAGCCAAACTGCTGAACGGATTTTGATGAAATTTGGTATGAATGTAGTTGAAGTCATGGGGTCCAACATAGGCTACTTTTTGATGCAGGCGGAGCTGCGTGAAAAAGCTAGTTTTCTATACATATTTTCAGTGCTGAAGTTGGTATTATAATGACTTATAATTTTAGTTGTCTGGTTAGCTGTTCATTTCTATACTATAGGAACCATATCAAAAACTAAAGGATCATGCGAATGATTGACAGGAATGGAAGGTACTCCACCGACAAAGCCCAGCTCCTAAACTTATAATGTTAATGGTTAGATGATCATTAGCATATTAAATAATAGAAAAGGTTCATTAAATTAAACTATTTTAATATGGTTTTATCGCGTAAAAAAAGTATAGAAAAGGTTTTATTTTAATGGATTTAAATTATACATTACATTAAAAAAATTAATATATCTGTCCCTTATTGCAACTTAATATAATATATTCAAAAATATATTCTAGGTGGCAAAAGCGCCTCTTCCTTCATGGAGCGTTGCATTGCTTTCATTGGAGACAATGCAGCCGACTGTGTCAAGACCAATGCATTCCTGAACCTGCCTAAAGAAGCTCTCATAAAACTTATCTCTTCTGATTTTGTAAGTAATTCACATTGAAATTGGAGCGTTTTTACTTTTTCAATGCTCTTTGGTAATTTAACGCAATCTAACTAATATTATACAGCACAAGCTCTACGAAAGTATGTACAAATGGATGTTTGTTACTCTTTTACAGCTAAACTGCTGAACCAATTTTGTTGAAATTTGATGTGGAAATAGTTGAAGATCCAGAGTCAAACAAAGGCTACTTTCGGGTGCAGGAGGAGCGCGGGAAACAGCTAGTACTTTGGGGGTAACAGGAAATATGTGCTTTATGGATACCTGCTGAAGAGAAGACCACTTCCATTTTATGAAAGCTAAGGGATAGGTTTCTCAGTCAAATCGGTCAGTTTGAGTATGGCTATAATCATGATTCAGGACTGAACCATAGGTAAGAGTTATATAGTTCTGCTTAGCTATGCTTAATTTGTAACTGGTGGCGCACAGTTGTCGTGCCGGCAGACGGCTGAAAAAGATTGTTACATTGTGTAGTTTTAGCTGAATAGTAGACCCATCTGAAATTATAATGAGCTAAGGATGCAGCCTGCCTTTATATAGCCGGATGAGTGATCGTCACACCAACCACGTCAGAGACCGAGAGGCGGTTCCGAAAAACTTTGACACTAGGATGTACGGGGTCAATTTCATTTCTTTATAAAAATTTGATCACCTTTATCAGTGTTTTGGTATTTCCAGCTATGTCTTGAAGAAGAAGAAGTTTGGCGCTGCGCCCTAGCGTGGGCTAAGCAGCGCGCGGGCGTGACGCAGCCCACCCCGCACTGGACTGAAGAGGAGAGAGCCAGGGTCTGTCACCACCTGGCGCCGCTCATGCAACATGTCAGATTGTTGCTCATTGGTAAGTGGACAACCACCAGAGCTGGTTAGCAGGCGCACTGGCGTAGACCCACAGGCAGGAACTGAAAATCAATGCTTTTACTCTATGCGCGAGCAATACTTGTACTGAGTTGCCGCCATTTTATGTCATTACGTGACACAATCACAGTCCTTTTGTTGGTGTCAAATCAAAAAAATCAATTCAAAGGTGACAGTAAAAGTCAGTAAGGGCCGGCCTCGGGGAACATACTGCGACCAAATTGCAGACATATTAAAAAGGGAGTTGTCAGGAGTACCCGTAATCGACGAGCGTGTATGACGAGAGTGATAAGCGTAGAAGAATCGAGGGAAGTCTTTAAGGATCGTGACAAATGGAAATCAGTAGTCTCTGGGCGATGGTATGTATGTTTGTTGGTAGTGTGTGTTTCTTTGTATTGATTGTTGTTAATGTATGGAAGGATAATATTGGGTTCTGTAGTTGTGTGTACAAAAGTGACGCAGGCCACGTCACACTGGACTGAAAAGGAGAGAGCCAGGGTCTGCCACTATCTGGCGCCGCTCATACAGCATATTAGTGGAATATTTATTTATTATAAATGAGAATAGCGCCATCTATCATTGCTTAAACTAAACTTGGAGGCGTCTATGAATTCTATGATTTTGTAGTGATTTATGGATTATACATATGTCTCTGTCGTAACGTAAAATGAAATTGTATTTTATGAAAAGAAAGACAATGCATGAGTTCGACGCCACGCCTACTAGAGCAAGACAGAATCATAATGTATTACTAATGTATTATAACGGCGTCTTTGTCATACTATTTTAAACTCCTCGTTGTCGCATAACAGATCAGTTTAATGTGTCAATAACCAAAATTGAGTCAAACAGCCCAAGCCTACACTTCCTTCGTACTACAGTAAGTACGAAGGAAAGTGCAATCATTTTATCTATTTTGGAAAAATTAAGCATGTTTCATAAGGCATGGCATTCATTTATTATTAATAAAGAAATACCTACCAAATGGTTAGAAACTCCTTTTCGTATCATATCGTATTAATTAAGTTATTTAAGTCAACACTCAGTAGCGTACACCATAACGTAACGAACGAGTCACTAACGCTCGACGAAATTTTAATATAAAAAATATTAATAGCAGTCTGAACTAATATCTTATTAGCGCTTAAAAAATATTAGGTTAAAAAATAATAGCATAACGAAATAACGCGTTGGCAAAATATAGCCGTTGGGAACACTACTCCTACTTACTAATATCTCTTAATTCCATGCGAGATGGCGTAATGCGCAATGCTGTGTGTAGGGTGACATTTCGCTTACTCACTCGCATTAGAATGACAATAAGAGATGTGATGATAGTAACTCACATGGACTTTAGGAAAAAGCAGTGAAAGACTTTGCCTAAAGTTTTATAAGAACAGGGTAGGCTTTAATCACCTGATAATAAAGATTCTACGTTTCGGAAGATACGTCAAGCCGTCTGAAGAGGTTCTTCTCGAATAATCTAACTTCCATAAAAAAATCAAACATTTTTGCATATACATGGGTAAAAATTTCAGTTTCAGAGGGTACGACTAGTACTATGAATAATTCTGTGCTGCGGGTAAGAGCTAATTTAGCTAGTTACTAGAGCTGTAATGTTTCGTGGTCACGTAGTAACGTCTAGCTTCCACCACGGCAGACAGCGCAGTGTTCGCCGAGGAGGTGGAGCCGACAGGCGCCGTCCCCATGGAGCTGTCTCTGGAGCGCTACCGCCGTGCCGCGCTCACCGCGCCCGCGCACCGGCACGACCACAACCTCGACACGCGGACCACGCCCAGGTCAGTGACCTCCCTACACGACCACAGCCCGGACACGCGGACCACGCCCAGGTCAGTGACCTCCCTACACGACCACAGCCCGGACACGCGGACCACTCCCAGGTCAGTGACCTCCCTACACGACCACAACCCGGACACGAGGACCACGCCCAGGTCAGTGACCTCCCTACACGACCACAGCCCGGACACGCGGACCACGCCCAGGTCAGTGACATCCCTACAAGACCACAGCCCGGACACGCGGACCACGCCCAGTTCAGTGACCTCCCTACACGGCAAACACAAGTCTTGCAGTCTTATGTTGAGTTTGAGAATTCAGAATTTCGACTCGACAAGAAGAAGAATAAAATAGTTCGTCTAAGTTATATGAATGAAAATGTACTTAAAATGTATGTTTTCCAGACTTGCCGTGAACATGTTCGCCGGCAGCCTCATCCTCCAGCAGGACAAGAGTGCCTTCCAAGCCATCATCAACAACTGGTAAGTCAGGGTGTCAGGGTCAAACTTAATAGCTTAACTGTCCAGAAAATTATAATGATTTGAAACATGACGACAGTTCACCGGCAATATCCTCAAAGACGAATTTTCGGCCACCGATTAAAAAACACGCTTTTGATACTTCAACAAGTCAAATCATCAAATCAAATCAAATCATCATTTATTTGCATAAAATAGGGTAGTCTAAAGTCTTGCAAGATTTCATAAGCTAGCTACCAATTTTCATGATTATTTTCTCTGGACGCTTTTCTAGTCGAATATTTGTCTTCCACCACAAAAATAACACAATTTACCGCGTTTTCATCTATACTTCCATATTCAATATTATAAATGTGAAAATTTCTCTATCTGTCTGTTACGCTTTTACGCTTAACGAATTTTGATGACATTTGGTATGATAGTTGAAAATCCGGGGTCAAACGGGCAACTTTTTGATGCAAGCGAAATTGCGGTAAAATAAATTAGCTCAGGTGTTACTGACTGCCTTGCAGGGTGGGCTGCAGCAAGCAGTCGTGGCGGTTGGTGTTCCGAGCATCCTCACACGGCTACTCCGCGCAGGCCTTCCACTCGCACTGCGACGGCATCGCGCCCGTGTTGCTGCTGGCTCAGGTGTGTGACTGACTGCCTTGGGTGGACTGCAGCAAGTAGTCGTGACTTTCTCAGTCAGTCTCTGTGAAACCAGCCTTTGATCATATATTTTTATTTTGAGATTTTTCAAGCTGCCTTTTTTAACCTATCAAGAAAACACGACGAGTTAGCAACACTAGCAAGTATACTTTTTTTTTAAAATATGACTTTTACTCGACGTATTTCAAACATAAAATTACAGGAATAAGCGCGTAAAATACCTTTATACTTCCGACGTTAAACGCGTTAGTTTAAAAGTTAATTTGACGTATTTAGCCAGAAACAATTAAAAATGGACTTTTGGCGGGAAGCTGTGAAGAGCAGTATCGATGCTATATTTTATTTTCCAAAATTTGTGTTTTTTTGCGTGTTTGTGCATAATGAAGGTGGATTATTATTTGCAAAGTGTTCGATAACAAGCGTGTGTTGGGAACTGATAGTGTTTGATTTATGTGATTTTCATGCTTGTTGCCAAAAGCTCCTAGTAATCGTTAAGTGCAGTTTTTCTACCACTTCATTTAGCCTGATTCTTCTTCTGACTAGACTTGACTACAGACTAGACTTTTAGACTTGACTAGGACTTGACGAAACCACACTGTAGGACTGATGAAGATTGGAAAATTAAGAACGGCTATAAAGGACTTGTATCCATGGCCGTAAAAACCATTACTAAAAAAATAAAAATAAAATAGTACTTTTGGCGGGAGGCTGTGAAGAGCAGTATCGGCGATGTATTTTATTTCCCAAAATTTGTGTTTTTTGAGTGTGTGTGCATAGTAATGGTGGATTATTATTCGCAAAGTGTTCGATAACAAGCGTGAGTGTTTGGAAGTGGTACAACTAGAGATGAGGGCCTTCCCGGAAAATTTTCCATTTACTCCCGGAATGTTTAAAAACTCCTTGGAATAAATGGGAATTAAATATTTTCCCCTTTTCTTCCCCTTGCATTTCATTTTTTCCCTCTTGAATTTCTTCCCGCTGCCCATCTCTAGGTGCAACGTGTTTGATTAAGGTGCTTGTTGCCAAAAGCTCCTAGTAATCGCTAAGTGCATGTTTTCTGTCACTTCACTTAGCCTGATTTTTCTGGCTAGACTTGACTATTGACTAGACCTTTAGACTCTACTAGGACTTGACGAAACCACACTGGGAGAAGATAGAAAAAATAAGAAGGGCTATAAAGGATTTGTATCCATGGCTATATATTTAACCAAAAAAGTAAAATTTTTTGAACACAGTTTTAAAGTAAGAAGAATCGCTAGGCTCAATGCCAGTGTGGCCATCCTGTCCAAATTGTTCAGCACCTTCTGATGTGTTCAGCTTGTCAAAAAGGGACCTTATGTCGGGCACGGAAAGTGCAACGGAAGTGGCGCGTTTCTTTAGTAATCTTTTGAGCTTTCGACACGAGACAGTCATACCAAAAAGAAAACTGTATAACCTTGTAAAGTACCTGTGTTTCACAAAGATATTTTGTATTTTTTTGTGTTCGTAAAGAAGTTTTAAAAAAGGTTTTAGCAACTAGCAAGAAAATCACATAAGTTGAATATTGTATCACTTTCCAATATTCACGCTTGTTTCCGAACACTTTGATAATAACAATTCACTTATATCATGCGAAAACACTTAAAAAAACACAAATTTCGAAAAATAAAATACAGCGCCGAAATTGCTCTTCTCAGCTTCCCGCCGTAAATCCCAAACAGGTAGGTATGTAGGTACTTAAAATGAGTAATATTTCACTTACTTTTAAATTCCGTTCAGTATGGATTAAAAGTTGGCAGTTTACAATTCAAATTCAGAACACACATTTTTTTTTCAAATGTAAGTTGCCTCGCGGCGAAGTAATAGGCGGATACAGCGAGGTGGCGTTCGCGGCCGGCGGCGCGGGCGGGTACGTGTCGGCCGAGCGCGCCTTCCTGTTCAGCCTGTGGCCGCCGCACGCTCCGCCGCACGCTCCGCAGAAGTTCCCGCTCGTTAAGAAGGCGTTCGCGCTGTGTTATCATCCTGAGTGAGTTCTTAAAACTTATGAATGCAACACGTAAGGAATATATTTAAGAGGGCTCCCTCTTGATTTTTTTTACTCGTTTTTTTTCGATATTGATAACGGTAACAGGTAGACGCTTGAAATATTTACAGAATATTTACTTAGTTATATTCACTTTGAAGATAAAATAAAATAAATTAAAAATCCATACTTCCATACTATTATTATTTATTATAAATGCGATAGTCTGTCTGTATGTTACGCTTTTTTACTAGCTGTTTCCCGCAACTCCGCCTTAGTCAAAAAGTAGCTTATGTTTGACCCCGGGTCTTCAACTATTTTCATACCAAATTTCAGTTCAGTGGTTTAGCCGTGAAAGCGTAACAGACAGACTTTCTCGTACTTACAATGTCAAGTATCACAGATTACAAAATATATACTATACAGATATCCAATCGCCATACATTGAAACGCACCACTTTCAAGTATGGGTTGGAGCCCTACGTGCGCAAGTTCGACTTGCAAATTTTAATTTACTTAACATGTTTGTTCTTAAAAGCTTTAATTTCACCTCTTGCCATCAGTTGCGGGCCAATCTTCGGCGCGGGCGCAGACTTGCTGATCTCCAGCAACTGCAGCAGCAACACCGACAGCTACAGCAACCTGCACTCGTACGGCGACCCGGCCTCGCCCGCCTCGCTCGTGCAAGACTACAACTTCTCCATTAGGGACTATGAGATATTCACATATAAGCTTAATTGATTGTATCTAGTGTAACCGGCTCTGCCCGCGTCAAAAAGTTGCCAATGTTTGACCCTCAGCATGATTAATTTTATTTTTATTTAACCTATATTGTCCCATTGCTGGGCAAAGGTCTCCCCCCATCTTCCAAAAGTATCTCTGTTTCGTCACCTTTTTTGACCGCGGAGATATGAGACTAGGTGGTTAGAAATGATGGTTCTCCCGTGCCACTTGCATCGTTGTCTTTATAAAACAAACTGTTACTTTTCATCGGTGGTCCGTCCATTAAGAATCAGTATTTCAGAGTATTGTTTAGATTATAAGGTTTTTTGAATCAATAAAATTAATTATTTTAAATATATTCGGTTATTTTTACTTGTCCAACTAAATCCAAGTTTCAGAAAATAATTTAATTTACAAGGGTGTCCATGGATAGCGTGTTAAAAAAAATGTACATGTCTGTGCAACCAGTGCAATCCACAAAGGTGCAATCCATGGGCTTTATATTATGTCCATGGTGCAAGGTGCAATCAATAATTGTAATGCCATCTTATGGCGTTATTTGACAAGTTGCAATGTACCAAGTATGACATTATTGATGTATCTTCTTTTACATAGATGGCGTTGTATAGAAGTTTACGCACATAATTAACAGATGGCTGTAGGTGTAATGAATAGGAACAATAATTTTTTGAAATTTTTTTTTGTGTTGCTTGGTTATTTTGAATAAGTTAGTGTTTTTTACTTGTGGAACAATAAATAAATATAATTTGGCGAAGGATGCCGAGCGAAGTGGAGAAGTAAGGAAAGGAATCGGATTCTACGATCCGAAGCAAACTGGTAAGGATGCAACCGAGAAAGCGCTAGGACGAAGCGGAAAATGTGTGCCAAGCTAACAAATAGCAGTACTTGCAATGTTATGTTCTGCTTTGAAGAGTTTGAAGCAAAGTTTGAGTTGGAATTTAATAGGAAATACTTAGATGAAAATTCCAAAAACACTTGATTTTTTATTCTGATGGTAGGAATGTGGTTCCTTGTTACCTTAAAAAAATGTCAAATGAATGGTTGTCAAATGAGGGGATGACTTTTGACGGGAAGTTGTGAAGAGCAATATCGGCGCTGTATTTTATTTTTCATAATTTGTGGTTTTTTTTTTTGAGTGTTTGTGCTTAATAATGGTGGATTATTATTCGCAAAGGGTTCAAGAATAAGCGTGAGTATTGGGAAGTGATACAGTGTTCGATTTATGTGATTTTCTTGCTTGTTGCCAAAAGCTCCTCGAAATCGCTAAGTGCAGTTTTCTTCCACTTCATTTAGCATAATACTTCCGACTCGACTTGACTTGACTTTCTTGACTAAACGACTTTATTGTATAATTTTTACTTGTTACTGGCTAAATACGTAAGTAAAAGCCATATATGAAATGACATTAGTTTTTTTTAATTCTCATAATTGGGTATTCTACTCAATTTATTTTTATCATTCATAAGAAACATTTCACTACCAAAAACGGAAAACAGAAACTTTAAAAAAACATTCCTTCTTATATAAGCAACTTAGAAGCCTTTGAAATTCGGAGGAAGGGGAAACTGTCAAAAAACAAGATGGACCATGGAACTAAAGGTAAAGATAGAAGCCAAACCGGCATACAACAGGCTGGTTCAAGAAAATTTGACCTGAAGTAACCCCTGTTTTACCAAAGTATTACCATCACTTCAATTATTTTGCCTAGTCAGAAATACAGTAAAATAAAAATGTCAGTTTGCTTAATATAAAATTGGGCTTTATATTTCTATATCAAAAACAAGTATAATTATTTTTCATTTCATATTGCTACGTAACTGTTTATCATTTTTTCCAACTTTTGGGGTTGTTATCAAGTGCTGTGATGGAAGCCCAGATTCACACCTAACACATCACGAGTTAGAAAGAGAGAGATAGGTAACAAAATGCAGTCAGGTCAAGTTTTATTGAACCAGCCTGTTGTGTGCCTGCTTGTATTTCATCTTTATCTTTAGTTCCATGGGATGCACTCTGTGCAATGACGTCACTGTAACTTGGTTTCGTGCGTACAAAAGACGTCCCCACCACGCTCCCAATTTTCTTCTTGAAAAATCTTTAAATCCAATTACTGCCTTAATTAACAACCAATTTTGTTGTTGTTTTCAGAATCGGTTACTTTTTGGTGTACATATTGCCCAAGTACGACTGAAAGTGGCAAAAGAAACCCATTCGGTGGAACATGGTCATTCAAAAAATCGGATATTTTTTTTTCAGGTAACATTGAACCTTATTCTTATCAATAGAAAAAAATCAAGCCTTAGATTAATAATTGGCCAATTATTAATCTAAGAATCGAGCGTTCTGGAATTTTCATCTATTGCGTATTGAAAAGCAGTGAAATTACTGGGTGATGTGGTGAAACATCTAGGCGACTCTAATACACAGGATAATTTTAAACATGTAAGTCGAGTCAAAAGTAGGTACCTACAGTGTTTTTTTTCGAAGCTTCATACTTCTTTTGTAGAGCCTCGGTCTCTTCCGACCCTATATAACCGTGACTTTTTTTTTATACAACTAAGTAGTCAAACAGGCGTAAAGCCCACCTGATGGTAAGTGGTTACCGTAGCCTATGAACACCTGCAGTACTGGAGATGTCACGAGCGCGTTGCCGACCTGTCCGCTCTGGAGCCTGGCGACCCTCTCACCAGCAGGAACACAACACTGCATCACAGTGTTATTTGGCTGCGGTCTTCTGTAGGGTGGAGGTACTTCCCCAGACGGACTACTCCTTACAATATGTCAAACAATCATCAAAAACCCTTAATTAATGGAAGTACAGTAAGACTAGACATAGCAACTGATTTCCCAGACTTGACCTCTCTCTGACCCAGCGTAGTCAACGGTACAAATACCAACTTCAATGGTTAGACAATTAAACTTATTTTTCCGTCTATCGATTTGGGTTGCGACCGATTACACCGTGAGGTGGGTTTCCCCGGCAACAAACCTAAATCAAATCTAAATAAGAAAGAAGATAGAGTTCCGTATAGAAAGAGCATGAGTGCTATTTTTGTAAAGTTTGACCCTCGCAAAATAGGCGAGTCGAATGATTATTATTTAATATCGAAAGAATTTCGTTCGATATCGAATGGTTTTTATTCGACATATATGTCATGCATTTCAAACATAGGGCTCCATATCCTGTCGTTTTTGGATGGAATTAAAACTTTAATTTTGTAAAGGAGGCTTTTTGCAACCGCCTTTCAACCGACATGTTTTTTGGCGCACTTAAAGCCGTATTTTTTGTTATTATAGTGTCTGTAGTAATTTTTTTAAGTACTCAGTCATGTCGTCTTTAAGTACTCAGTTATGTTAATTAGACGACAAGACTGAAAAAATATCAAAGTGGCTTCTATCTTTCATAATGTATATAAATCACTTTATTAATAGCGTACATTAACACGGTTACTCTATCGATAAGCTAAATGAAGCCTCAAAATAGTTTGAAGTCTGAAACTAACTGTAACACCCTACATACATACATACATACCATCACGCCTTTTTCCCGTAGGGGCAGGCAGAGACTACGGATTTCCATTTGCTACGATCCTTACAAATTTCCCCCGAAAAGTACAACACCCCAAATGGTTATTAATCTGACTGAAAAACATTAGGTACAGATGACATAAAATTAATTAGGAACCAATCATACCCGTAAGCCCGTAGGTTATACACGGTGACTTATTAAATACCTGCTAAAGTTTTCTTATGGTATACTTTCTATGAATCATAAAGTGAAAACAGAGAAAAAAAATCCACCGAAAAATCGGCAAGATTGGCTAGCTTCTGCGTATGAAATACGTTAATTGTATTGACATCGCATTGGACTAGGGATTGTGGTCAATTCAGTGGAGGCCCTGCGTCAGGTCCTGGAGAAGTGGATGTTGAGGCGGCGCAAGCCTCTCACCTTCCGCATGACGCAGGTGCTCACCGGGCACGGTTGCTTCGGTGAGTACCTGCACCGCGTGGCCCAGAGGGAGGCCGAGCCTCGCTGCCACGAGGCTCAGGACACCGCTCAACATGTCCTTGAGCGGTGTCCGAGGTGGAGCCGGCAGCGCCATTACCTGGCCGCCGCGCTTGGCAGGACGGACCTGTCGCTCCCGAGTGTCGCCAACGCGATGCTCGAGAGCGACAGCGCCTGGAATGCAATGGCCTCCTTCTGCGAGGTCGTCATGTCGCAGAGGGAGGCCGAGGAAAGGGACCGCGAGGACGATCCCCTCGCGGACCCGATCCGGCGGCGGAGAGGGGGGGTGCGTCGCAGGCACTACTTGGCGCGCCTGGAAGCGCCCCCATAAGCGGTGAGACTGGAGCAGTCCCACCCGGTGGCAGAGGTCCTCCAGGTGTCGGAGGGCCTCTGAGAGGGGTGAGTCCGGTTTCTGGTGAGAAACCGGCCAGTCGCAGAGGCGTCTTGTGCTAGTCAGATCCGAGGCGCCTCCCTGCAATGCGGCCGACGGCACCCGCAGGGATTTAGTGGGTAGTCTGGGCCGGCTAGCGGCCCAGGAGTCCCACACTCTGTGCGTAAACGCATTCCCCTGCGAAATCAAAAAAAAAAAAAAAAAAAGGGGTTGTGGTCAATTAATAAAAATCTAGTAATTTTCCTACGACTTATTTACTTCGTGTAGACATCTTAATCTATCCCTTTTATTAAACGGTGAAGTCAACAATCAAAACAACAGATCAAAACAAATGAATAATCTCAACTTACTGATTCACTTGTTTATTTGTTTACTTATTAAGCGTAAACAATATGAATTTCTGGGAAAATATAGGAGATCAAAGGTAATATGTACTAGCTAATCTTTGCCTTTGCCGCTATTTGGAGTAGCAAGTACACACGAATAACCACTGGTAAAATTTTCATAGTGCGTTACCAGAAACTAAACCAATTTCAATATGATTCAATTCTAGTGATCAGCTGAAACGATTTTCTATGAGAGCTTGTTCAATATCCCTGTATAGTAGAATATAGTCATAACTGACATAGTTTTTAAACATTTATTATGGATGGATTTATCGCATCTAAGTACCCAAAATATCCGAATTCTAGGTTTTTTACAAGGCGCACTGATCTAGTGTTAGGATTTTTTTATAATTCTTTACATACCATGTTTGGTGCATTCAATTTCAGTAATTAGGTAGAGTAAAACTCCGGTTTTCCCGAAGTCGCCAACCCATGCGAGAGTTGACACTAACAAATGCAACGTATTTTTTGCTTATGCGAAAAATGCACGGCGCGGGAAAAGGTTCATTACGCATGCGAAAAATGGCGCGTGCGGAAATCCCTGCGTACGCGTGTTTTATCATAATGTAAACTGTACTTACTTTTGCCCGTGGCTTTTATATTCCACTGAAACAGTAATTATTTGAAGGATGAAAGGGTTCCCTTCGTCCTACTTAGTGCTCGTCTTCTTCTTTCGTGTCAATGGCTAAACTTGAATATTATAATCGGCTCAATATGGCAGAAGCAGAACACAGAGACAGAAGCTACAGCCAAATCGTCCCTGCATGAGAAGGGTACAGCGAGTGTATGTCAAATTTTAAGAAGATTGGGCTGGGGATTGTAATACAGTTTGTCTTTTAGGCTTGAAAAATTTGACAGTTGGATCCGAAACCCAGATCATGAAGGTCTGGTTTACCTATAAATTGGGTCATGGAGTTTAAATGGCAGTCGTTAAAGTATAACACCAATCTAGGACGACTGGGGACCTACCGATTGGTGTCTTGGGCTAATCTAAAGATGTCTGGGAATTGAGCTCGGACGATGAATGGTCAATTTATTTTTAAGGTTAAAACTATCACACTGCATTTTTTTTTTTAAACTTAATAATAAGTAATGATTTCTTATGTTTTCGCGATTGGTATTCATTAAATTAAACTATTCATTCCAAGGATGTTACGTGAAGCTATTAAAATTAAAAAACATCCTAATTTAAATAGAAAGGATGGATGGCAGGTACCGCCAGCTTGGGACCCAGTCATTAACTTAATAAAATCGCAAACTTGGAAGCAGACTGCAAGACCCTTAGATACTATGAGCCAATACTGCGTGAATCGGAATAGTTCCCAATAAAAATTTCAGGCGGTAGTTTGTATTGTATGTTCGTATTAAAATAGTTTAATTTAATAATAATAAGTGCTTAAAATACGTTAGGCCGTAACACGACTGATTTTTTATCTCTATCATCATCATCATTTTAGCCGCAGTCAGTCCACTGCTTGACATAGGCCTCTCCTAATGATTTCCAAAATGACCGGTTGGCAGCAGTCTGCATCCAGTGTCTGCCTGCGACTTTTTTCAGGTCATCCGACCATCTGGTTTATCTCTATACTCGTGGTCAAAAATACATACCGTTTGTAAAAATATTTATGGATGGAGTTCTGACCCCGATGGTAGACACATTTGAAACGTACCATTTTTTTAAATTTTACCGTAATGCAAATAGATAATGTAAGTACCTACATTAAGACTGTTTCTGATAACGCAGCGTAGTTACCGTTGCGAGCGGGAAAACCAGTTTCCGAGGTTTCCCGGCGGAAAGTGGACTTGATGGGAATAACCCCACTTTCACGCTGCGGGCTTGTTGAAAAAAAGTTAAAAATGTTTATTTTGGAATACAATTTCAATAATATCACATAACGATACAGTAGTTATTTTCCCAAAATGACACTAAAATTAGCATCGCTGCGTATCTCATATACTTACATATATTCCTAATTTAGTCCTCAGATTGTTTGGGCGATTCTGAGATATTAGATAATTACAGTCAGATAATTACTCAGAGAGGGTTAATGATAGACTTAAGCAATATCTGAGTGCGGCTGTTACTCACACAAAACCGGCGAGTCTAATGAAATCATTCGATATCCAACGCAAATCTAAGCTGGCCAATTTTGCGTATTAAAATTATTTATTTTAAAAACAGGGCTTTGATATCGCCACATTCTCGTACACTTTTACCCACAATGTTGTCACAGCCTCACAACTATATCATCAAACAATCCTACAAATTGCAATCTACACTTAAATCTATTTGTTTTGAAAACTGTTTTTCCACCACGAGCGGCCCACGTGCTCAATATAACTGCACAGTGCAATTCACACATTGTTTACTTCCATTCATACACCCGTTGCATAATGTTACTCATACAGGTAAATTACACCAGTGACGTAGGATATTTAGTCAGAGCTACACCCGTATTCTTAAACATAACCTTAAGAACGTCCTTCACTCAAACTCATTGGAGGACGCCTTATGGAATTCCTCGAACTTTCCTTGAAAACGACATTCTTAGTTGATTGCTTGAGCAAACTCCAATGAGAAACGACACAGGTTATAATAACAATTCAAAGCACAAAAATTAAAAAATACAAAAGAGTAAAAAATAAACAAAGTAAGTAGTTAACTAGGCAAAAAGTGACAAAAAACTGATTTATAAGCACTTTCGAGGCCGCCTCAAGGTACCTCTCGACCAACCTTATTATTTGACAGTTCGATACTCACCTCCAATAAGAAAACTCCTTAAGTCAAGGAAGCTAGTGACGACTAATCATACCAATGAGTTGGAGTAAGGTTAAGTCGAGTTTGAGCAAACGTTTGAGAATATGGGTGTGAGACTATGTGACGTGACCCGTAAAAAAGTGTCCGATGACTTCTACGGAGCGTAAGGACATGTTTTCTCGTCAAGCGCTTAAAATTGGCTTTCAATAGTGCTATTTTCCAAATATGAATGAAAAAATAACACCCCTATGTGTACGTACATCTACCATTCATTAGCGCACACGCTAGCGACAGTGTATTTTACATGTCTGCTAGCAGACAGAATACACTGGACGGATTTTTTTTTTTACCTTTTTACACATGTATTCTAGCAAAATAAATGATTCTGATTCTGATTCTGATATGTATTGATCTGATTGTATTTTACACGTCTGCATATTGATCTTTGTAAAGATCCACGGAGGAAGTAATAAATTCCATGCAAAAATTTTACGCAATTACTTGAATGTCATGGTATTGTTACAAATTGTTCATTTAAATCATAAGGCTATTTTTATTTTATTTTTATTTCATTGGTCGCCAGTCGCCAGCTCCGAGACATCGCAAGTCCTTCAAGGCTATGTTCTTTTCAGTATAATCCCACCCTAACTCCCTTATTTCCAAATCAATAAATTCGACTTAATCTCTAAAAGCGGCCAGATATTTCCATTTCGTGGTTCATCCTGGCGTTTAAGGTTCAAGGATTTGGTACACAACTCACCAAATAGTGTCTCACTCTGTGACTATTTGTCATATATTATGACCTCCATAAGGAGATTTTTGAGTAATTATCCATAGAATACATGTCCTTGACACTGATTCAGAATAAGTTACAAACATCTGACTTTCCATAAGTTCCCATCAACAACAGTTCATCACAGGAAAAGCAAACATAAACTGCTTATTAACGCACGACAATTAATTTATATTGTTACGAGCTCCGGGGTTCGCAATTTGGAGAAAAACACCTGATGACTCTTAAAAACGTTTATTCCCACAAGGATGGTCGCCGACGTCACTTCACTTCACTTATCACTAACAATGTCCAAAACACTTGCTAATCACAGTCACTATAACTTGCCGAGGTCGCTTGTATCACTTGTTATTCGCTCCGGATATCGCTTCTTGATCGCACTTGTAGCTCAGTTAAATTAGAACTGCCCTTCTGAGGCACCTTCCGATATTTATATGGCCCGGGAAACCCGCTCCATAAGTTTCTAGAAAGATCACAACTACTCCGGAATAGAGAGAGAGGGATACTCTCTGTCTCGTTCCCTTAGTACATACTAGAAGTGCGAGAGCGAGACAAAGCAATATGTCAGAGCGAGATAATCGATGTACTAGATCGTTCGCGATATTATTCCCGTATGGAAACACGCGACGATTGTACGAGAATTTTCCGCGGACAGCGCTACTCAAACTTCCGCGGGCCGCATTTTATTTTTATTTATAAATTGATTTCGTAACAATATGATAAGAATTCACGAGTTACATTATAATTGTTTTATTGTGTATCGGCCACGACTAATTAGTAATATCTACCAGATCATGTTTCAGGCAAACCATTTAGACGTTTAACAAATTTTTTGTTGGAATATAATTCCAATCACAATTTTTTTTTTTTACCATAATGTAGAGCGGCTTTAGCTCCTCAGCTGGTATGTTAGTACTTATCTAAGTGCACCAGATAAATTGTCTTGCAATCATACTTGTATGATACTGAAACTCTTCCAAAGAACGATAGATTGGTGCGTCGACCAACACATTAAACCTAAATTTTATTTGGATATTTGCTTGTTGTTTCACACCAATTTCCTTATCTTACCTATTTTTTTTTCTTTTCGAGTCGAAATTGCTACGATCTCATATAAGACTAGACCAATACGTGGCAACGTTGACCGCTCTGGCTCTGACGTTAGCCGCTCCAAGATCCTCAACCAAAATTTACTGATCAGAGGAAAGCAATGTGCTTGCCCAAACACAGTTGACAGACTAAAACAACTAGGCAGATTGTTCATTAGAAGTTTTGCTTTGTTTTGCTTTTTAGACTTTTCGATCGGAAAAGAAAGAAATGTCCTCAGAGTGTGATGCCTTGACCCTTCTAGTTCTCAGTACAGAATCTGCGATGATCGCATAATCCCGGGGTTTCTCCGCAAACATCCCGGTTTGTTTTCATTGCTGTGTTTACTCATTAGTGTCTCCATTATGCCGGCCCCGCTAACCGATGGACAATGCACTACGTAAACAGTCGTCTGGAAAATTGTGTTCAGTCGCACACGACTTGCCAGTGCTGTATATAATACTCATTGATAGATTGTCAACGATTCGTGAACATTTAATTGGAGTGGTAGATAGATGGATCTTCTTCATCCTAACGTGTATTCCTATTTGCCTCGTCAGCTTACGCTTCGGAGCCTAAGGTACGCTATAAGTAATGGTCCTAGATTTGGCGGCACTGGTTATTACAATGGAGCGACTGCCATGCCCTTTTTACAGGCAAACCAGACCAACAGGAACATGACCCGAGGTGTGTTAGTGGCTAACCATGTCAGAATTTTTCAGGCTGCCTAATGGCATCTGACATATCCTCACGACTGCTATCTATCGATAACAACCGGGACCAACAGCTTAACGTGCCTTCCGAAGCACGGAGGAGCTCGAATCCAATAGTGGTCGAGTCTCGCTTCACACGCGCATTTGCTACGGACACGCGTGTTGCGCTCTGGTGTGTAATAAAAGATATAAATACAAAATATCTATATTTTAAGATACCAACGAAATACATATATAATTTTGGTTAGTATAATTTTTAAATTAGATAAAAATCGGAAGAAATAATTTTTAAAAATATAATATCTTTTAGTGCAACAATTTTTCAATATGACAAACCTTTGATATACAGTTTTACAGTTATAAAACTTAAGAAATTTAATTGCAGAGTAATCTAGCTAAAATACCTTAGGAGTTTAAATAAATGATGAAGATTTTGATCTGGATGTAGAACTGGTAGATAAGTCCATCAAAGTTCTTCCTCCAGTTCCTCAAGGAGAAGAAGACGATGAAGTTAAGAATTCAGAACCAGGATAATGGGGAGATAACGACTTAAGCCAACGGCCCTTCGTCAAATATTTATTCTGCTGCAAGGAAGTCAGGATCTAAGATGGAAAGCTACATATATTTTGATTCATTGCCTCCAATTTTGAGGTTCCAGATGCCTGGAGTGGTGGTCTTAACTTTACCACCACAAAATATTTTTATACCAGATACATTTTGAGACATTTATTTAAAAAAAAGGATTTCCCGGCAACTTTACCTACCTATTTTGCAAATACAGATAGTAGGTGGGACATTTGTGAAAAAGAAATGAATTGTTTTTTGGGATAACTGTTATGATGTCCTATCTCCAATTTCCCAAAAATATCAGGTGGAAGAACACTCTAATAGAAAGAATAGCTAAAACCAGTTTCTTTATATCCCGGTCAATTTTGAAGCTGGTGGACTGTTCCAGATTTGTGGTGTCTGAGTCATAAAAATAAAAAAACTAACATCCCAAAAGTCCTGGTCTTGATATTTTCTTTTCAATTGGGTTGGTACATTAATTCAACTTTTAATGTTACAAAATATGAACAGACGACTCCCTTTCGTTAAACATTTTCATAGAGAGAATATCAAGTAGAAAATGTAGAAAAGTACTTTTGAAGTAGAAAATGTAGAAGAGTCTCCCCCCGTCAGTGTCATTACTATAGGAAGGCTGGTCAAGTGGGCTACAGTTTCCGAGAGATTTCGTCAGGACTAAGCAAGTAGTCCACCTATGTTTTGCTCATAGCATGCATGGGTTTTTATGTAAAACTGAAATAAACTTTAAAAAAAAATGTATGGACTTTATTTACTTTTTGATACCCTGAACCCCAGTGTCCCCTATGGGATACATAGTGGAAACTCATTTTCCGGAAAATTATTATGTTTGGCAAGACTAAACCTATTCAACTATATCAACCATTTCGGAATCGTTTCGTGAAAATATTTACAAAAATGGTCTGGGAATGAGGAGGTTCATCTCTTTTTGGCTACAAAGTAGGTGCCGGTTATGTAGCTGATACAATGATCGAAATAATTGTATTTGTTTGACTAATACACGTCTCAATAGCAGGAAAGGCGCCTGCGTTTTTCGACCCATAGAGCACCTGCCCCATGGAATCTAGCACTCCGCTAAGATGCGAATAAATTAAATTCTGTAGGTATATCTTATTTGGCTTGTATTGTATAGTGTGTCACCTACGTACGTCTTGTGATAAAACTTTGTGCGCAAGCCAACCATCAAGGTCTGTAAATATATCATTCCGAGGTGATTATTCGAGGATCGTGGCTGGCGACTTCACGGAATATCAAGAGCTTGTTAGCACGTTATTATTTTGTCTATGAGATTTTTCATTCAATTTTTTTTATGTGTGTTGGTGATTGATGTGTGTGTGAAGGCAGAAAGAAATAATTTCATAAATTTTACATCATCTTCCAAAAAACTTTACTAATTTTCAAGCCGGCAACACGTCGGTAGTTAAAATTTTTATAACAAAATTTAGTTATTTTTTATGATTATGTAGCTCACATCAAATCTCTACATGAGTAGGTTTCTGTTTTGTTATACACTTGAAAGTGCACAATTTTTTAAATGGAATTCGTTTTCTACGAACTACGAAACTAAACAAATTAAATTTAGTAGATTTTGGTGCGTAGATTTCCAATTATCAATATGAAGAGACTAGCATCCAGCGTCTGCCTGAGACCTTTTTCAGGTTATTTGACCATCAAGCCTATGTTCAGCAGTGGACTGATTATGGCTGAAATGATGGCAGTGATGATTAATGAAGATCTACATAAAAAGATTCACCGTTTTACTACAAAAACAAAGCTTAAGACCATGCCAATACTCTGTTTAACTTTACGCTATAGAAAAACGTATTTGGTAGCAGTTTTTTTTAAACACATGTTGAACAGTTGTCTAACTTTTATGTACTCGTAGTACTAGCTTTTTCCTGCAGCTCCGCCTGCATCAAAAAATAGCCAATGCCCGGGTCTTCAACTATATTCATACCAAATTTCTTCAAAATCCGTTCAGCGGTTTGCCCGTGTAAGCGTAATAGACAGGCTTTCGAATTTATAATATTACTTATGGAAGACGGGTAGAGTTGACAAAGCTGATTTGAAAACGATACTTATGTAAAAAAATAGTTTGCAGATTGGGTGAATGTAAAGGGAGATAAGTATTTCTTGCATTTATTTAAAAGTATAAGAAAAGATGGAATAATTCCCGACTCGTGGCACCAGTTTATTAAGCAGAGACGCCCTCACGACCACATATTTAGCCACGACGACTTGTTATGTTTGTATTATGTTTCATTTGCATGTTTGTATCAAAATAAATATTTGTTGTGTAGGTGTGGCATGTTACTTTTTGCGTTACAAAATAACTTGGTAATATAAAATAACAAAAACATTCTGCGTACATTACGCCTGATCCTTAATCATCGAGCGGGGTACATTTAGATACTCAAGCATATCACTTCTTCTTAACTTACATACTAACCCCCGTATTCTTAAACATAACCTTAAGGACGTCCTTTACTCAAACTCATTGGAGGGACTTAGGGAATTCCTCGAACTTTCCTTGAAAATGACATTCTTAATTGGCTGCTTGAGCAAACTCCAATGAGGAATGACACAGGTTAAAATAACAATCCAAAGTACAAAAAGTAAAACATAAAAAATTAAGTAGTAGGGGACAATGAGGATCTCCTCAAGTCAAGGAGGCTTGTGACGACTAATCATACCAATGAGGTGGAGTAAGGTTAAGACGAGTTTGAGTGAAGATTTAAGAATATGAGTGTAAACTTCCACATAAACATGAAAATTTGTGTGCTAGCGTAGTGTCTGTGTAGCGTTACGCTATGACGGATAAAACGCTGGACCTATTTTATGAAAACTGGATTCTAGCAAGGGGTTGCTATTAAGAAATTTCTACTTTCTTCGCGAATGACAATAGCGGGCAACAGCTAATTTGCTATTAATGCCAAACTCCACCAAAGTAACTATTTTACTAACTTTGTAACCTTCATCCTGTTGGACCCTCGTTATTTCGTAGCACTTTATGCCTCTATCTAGTAAAAAATGCCTTTCGTGGTCTATCTCAGAATTATTTTTAGAAATATTAAGTAACAATACTTAATCCAATAAACTTCTACAATTCCGATGTGAACCATCTACATATTAGTTTATAAAAAATTAAATTCATGGTTTGTAAATGCTATCCTAATTGATTAATGCAATTCGGAGAACAATCAGGAATGCTATTTTAATGATACTTATAACTGCCCCTGGCTTCTCCCGTCTGCCGTCGACCCGTCACAATTTGGGGGCGTATAATAAATTATAATTCCAAGAATAGTGGAATGTAACCCGGTTCCCTGATTTCGTTACTCACCAAAGATAATAATGGGGAAAAAATCATTCCTTTTCTCTGAACAAAAGACTTATTTCCAAACTTTTTTTGGAGAAGTGCATAGCTGCAGTCTGCACCGTCTGCACCAGTTCGTTGACCCCACATTCTAAGCGGATGAACTTAATTTATGTGCAGATGAAAAAATATTGAATTGGCCCATTGCCCGACTGTTTATGGATGGGCGCACCGCACCGCACGCAATATTAGTTATATGTAGGTATTCAATGGATTTTCTTAACACAATATTTTTTCTTGAAATTATTCTATGCTATAGATAAAGATACAGATAAAAAGATACATTACATTAATATCGAAGGACATTTTCGGTTCAAGTCTAAAATAAAAAGAACAAGATCTGTTGTTGAAACTTGGTTTAAAATTTTTCATAATTTCCTGAATTTCAGGTCGTTTCTGTGAGTTATAAATGTTTATAGCAATAATTACAAAAAATAATATTTTTATGACCGACAAAACTTGCTCTTTGGTCCTATAATATTGTTGACTGGTGAAAAATGTCACATAGCATAGAGTCCAACTTTTAAAAAAAATACAATAAAGTTTAAATAAATTATAATGAACGTTATGCTAAAATTTTAATATACTGGAATATCTACGATCAGGGCCAATTCATAAACGAATAAAACTACCCAAAAAATAATTGAGTACCGTTTTCCTCAAAATCGGGGTCTCCATAGACGCAGTTCCCAGGAAGTTGTCAAAGGTTCGGGGTTCGATGCCGGCCCATTAACGGGGGTGTTCGGTGAAGGATTTTCCAACAGAATAATGTTCACAGACGCCGACGATCAAAACCGCCCCTTTGCGAACGACCGACTGTTCAGTTAGATTGTAGTGGACCTGACCGTAAATTTATAGATAATGGGACACCTTTTCATTGTTCGCGTGTTTTCTACACACGCTCTCTTTTTTGTTTCTACTTATATTTATGTACTTACTTAAGAAGATAAAAATGTTTAAATTATTATATTATTTTTTGACAATGTAACCTACACAAAATGATGATGATTTAAGGCTATGAATAACAGACGTGTTTTTATTGTCTTAACTTTATAATGGAAATCCGTAGTCTCTGCCTACCCTACGGGAAATGGGCGTAATGGTATGTATGCATGTAACTTTATATAATGCCTTTAAGACGTTGTAAAATTTGTAATTGCCTTAGTAACTCCAAGACGTATCCATTTATTCCTTTCACGCCTATCATGCACATCTCGCCACATGCAGCCTGCATTCCCGTCAACTTGCATTCGCGGTAGTCTCCGTGAGTCACCGTTGCAAGTCACAACCTGCATCGCGTCTGACCACGCGCTGCTCTCGTGCATATCACGTGCTTATGCAATTGTATGCAGTACGATTATAGGAAATTGTAACTAACAATAACGTGTAAAAGCGCCTATTACAGTCACAGACTTTTCTCTGTTAGTTTTGTACATTATTATTTAAGTTGTTTTTTTGTTGTTATTTAATCGTGGCCTTTTATGTACAACTAGCAGCCCGTCCCGACTTTGTCTGGGTCTATAGCCTCCCTCAATATATAGGCTATCCAACACTCGAAGAAATTTCAAATCGGAGCAGTAAGTCCTGAGATTAGCGCGTCAAACAAACAAACTCTTCAGCTTTATAATATTATTATGTATCTCTGCTTGGGATTCACTGGTTACCCCAGTCCTTTGAAAGGCTTGCGCGAGGCTTGTTTTCTTTGGGCTGTACACAAAAACGTTTCGTTTTTGACAGATCCTTCGGGAGAAAGTTTCAACTATGGAGGTTTATTAACAGGACCTAAACTCTATGTGAAACTGTGCGGGATATTGACTACAAGTAACAATGGTAGGTGGAGAACACTGTAACAGAAAAGTACCTACTCAAGAAATGAAAAGCGAAGTACTGGACATTCTCCGAATTAGATTTTTTTCTCTGACGTGGTTCCTTTAACGACCACCAAGCGGCAACCGGGAGCAACGGCTTAACGTGCCTTCCGAAGCACGGAATCATCTTTATTATCAGACAATCAGGTAATTCAAGCCTCCATTTTTTTATGCTTCCCGTGATAATCGAACCCACGACCTCTGGGTCTAAGGCAGACGCCTTAATCACTGTATCACGGAGATAGATTAGAATTATGATGTAATAACTGTTTACTAGCTGTTTCCCGCAGCTCCGCTTGCGTCAAATAGTAGCCTATGTTTGACCCCGGGTCTTCATCTATATTCATACCAAATTTCATCAAAATCCGTTCAGCGGTTTGGCCGTGAAAGCGTAACAGACATACAGACAGACAGACAGACTTTCGAATTTATAATAATAGTATTGATAGTATGGAAGTACGGAAGTATGGATTTACGTGTTATGACTTTACAAGCTAAATGTATAATGTTAATAACTGCGCTTACCGCAAAAAGCAGTACACATCATTGTTTACAGTTATCTTGTTTAACTAGCTGTTTATCCCGGTTACACATGATCAGTCCAGCCGATTATTTATTTATATACTGAACACAACAAATATATAAAAATGTAGTATGTACCATTCAATTATATGCCCTATAGCCCTTCGGAAGACTTGGAATGTTGTGAATATTGCATGCCTATTAATTATACATAAAATATAAATTTATTTTTAGTTGATATACAAATTTGCTATTTATTTTAATTTAGATATAATGTTCTCCGCGCTATGTGCCCCGCCCACTGCCACTTCAAAGAACTAATCCGCTGGGCTATGTCGGTGACTTTTGTTCTCCTACGGATCTCTTCATTTCTGAATCGATCTCGTAGGGAAACACCGAGCATCGCCCTCTCCATAGCTCTCTGGGCGACCTTGAGCTTTCTTATGAGGCCCATAGTCAAAGACCACGTTTCGGACCCGTATGTTATCACTGGTAACACACATTGGTCGAATACCTTAGTTTTAAGGGACTGAGGTATTTTAGACGAGAAGACGCTACGTAGCTTCCCGAACGCCGCCCATCCGAGTCGGATTCGACGAAAGACCTCGTCCTCGAAGCTGGAGTTGCCAGCCTGGATCGACTGCGACACATGGAATATCACATGCGCATTGCCGACCCTCAAACAATTTAGTGGGAAAACAGGCATACGGCCTACCTGATGGAAAGAGGTCTACTAAAACACTAAGTCAATGGACACCGGCAACATATATGTGGAGATAAAAGTCATACTCCAGGTGTTACAGGTGTCTATAGACTACTTCGAAAATTTACGAATGGCTAGTTTGCCAACTGAATTCTTTAAGGGTCGGCAACTCGCACGTGAGATTCCAAGAGTTGCAGGTCTATAGACTATTACGGTCTCTTACCATCTGGCAAACCGTATGCTTGTTTGCCTACAAAATTGGTTGAAGGTTGGCAACACGCAAGTGACAGTCCTTCTCTTATAGTGTAAATGTCTATAGACTACTTGGCTCAGAATTACTTGGAGTGTACGTAAATCAAAAACATAATTCATAAATAGTAATACACGGTAAAAATAATCCTGCACTTAGGTTTAGCCGAAACAATGCTACAATATCTTCAAGTAATTCCCAGTAAATTATTTAAAACTAAACTACCGAACTAATCGCATTAAAATTTCTAGGAGAATAAACTGAAAGTGTACCCTATAAAATATAAAAACAATTTTTAATATCTGCTTCGAAACAACAGTGCTATGGTAACAAATATGAAATAAACTTAAAAACCTCCTATTTCTAAAAGTCTGTTAAATACAACCAAAATTATTTTTCTACATACATTCTGAATATTAGCAAATTCGACCAACGGCTTTAGAATTATTGAGAAATATTTGTTTTTACCTTAACGCAAATACCTCAAAAACTACTAAACCGATTTAAATGTCAAACGAACTTAAAAATTCTATGCATGTCTTCTACACACCTACTGAATTTCATCGAAATCGGACTAACGGCTCGAGAGTTATCGCATACATAGAAACATACATACATACATGCATACAAACCATGTTTTTTTCGCCCCAACTTAATTTGTAGCCCTCGCTTGCTTCGCTAGCTCGATCAACAATCACTATCACAAAACAAAATAATAGTACATTCTTAAATAGATATGTAATAGATTTTCTGGACTACTTAATTCACTGCTCAGGGAAACACGACCATTGTTCATTGAGTTTTGAAAAAAAAAGGACGTGCAAAAACTAAACTGCCAAGCGTGCATCGGACCGGCAGTGATTAGTTTCCGCATATAATAAACATATTTTCCTTTATTTTTTTAACCATATGAAATCTGCATAATTATCAAAACATTTTGTTAGTCACGGGAACACCAAGGCGCACAGGATCGAGAAAACATATGACAAGACAGATCCACACTAATATTACAAATGCGAAAGTCTGTCTGTCTGTCCGTCTGTCTGTTTGTTACGCTTTCACGGCCAAACCGCTGAACGGATTTTAATGAAATTTGTTTTGAATATAGTTGAAGACCCGGGGTCAAACATAGGCTACTTTTTGACGCAGGCGGAGCTGCGGGAAACAGCTAGTGTACTATAATTTGTCAATAAATGCATTTAATAAATAGTCAATCTTAAATACTAAAATGTATATTTTCTAAAAAATATATTTTACTTTTTAATGTTTAAAATGTTTAATTAATTATTATATAAATTTTTTGAACTTTCTGTTTTATTTTATTGTAATAATTTGGAGCATAATTTTCATTGTCATTTCAATACTGAATATAAGTTTATTTTTGTCAGTTAACATATTTGCATGCTGCGCGCACTGATTTTGGTTTTGCAATCGAAATGAAATGAAATGAAATGAAATGAAATTGTTTATTCTCAATGTAGGATATAAATATCACTTATTGACGTCAATTTACTTATATTAAGTTTACCACCACTTCCAAAGCGCAAGTGGAGAAGAAGCGGCGCCACAAACTCCACTGCAGCATTTTCTTCAAAACGTCAATTTACAAATAAGAAAAACTTTGCTTAATTACCTAGTTAAATGAACGAATTCACATGTTTGTCAACATTTAGCACAATGGTTATATCAGATTATTTAAATTAAATAAAAATTGATTAAAAAAATTAAATAATAATTTAAAAAAAATGACAAAAGAACAGAAATGTCAGAACATATAATGATATGTCAATTTGCCGAGGACTCTGCACCAAGCTTAAGTTCAACATTCCCGTCATTAAGAAAATCACCAGTACTATAATAAGCCTTTTTACAAAGTAGATCTTTAACATGGGCTTTAAATTGTCCATTAGGCAAACTAGTGATTGATTCAGGAAGCTTATTGTAGAAACGTATACAGTTCCCCACAAAAGAGTCTTTAACCCTACACAGTCTATAGGAAGATAAAAATAATTTATCTTTATTGCGCAAGGGTCTATCAGTTATATCCGAGTTCTTTCTAAAAGTAGTAATATTTTTCCTCGTATACATGATAACTTCAAATATATATTGAGAAGCTACTGTTAATATATTTATTTCTTTAAACAACTCCCTAAGAGATTCCCTTGGGGCTAAACCATAGATGGCACGAACTGCTCGCTTTTGTAAGATAAATATTGTCTGTATGTCACTTGCCTTTCCCCAAAGCAGTAATCCATAAGACATTAAGCTATGAAAGTAACTAAAGTAGACTAGCTTAGCAGTTGCCACATCTGTTATTTGTCTAATTTTTCTGACAGCATATGCCGCAGATTCAGTCGTAATACTTATTAAAAACAATCTTATCATGCTATGTTGTAAAACTGTTATGTGTGTCAATGAATAAAATAATAAATAATAATAAGTAAAACAATATTCAATGTTCTAACCTGTTATAAAAAATCTAAATCTAAGCCGCATTTTGTAAAAAGATGTAGAGGTTAAAATGTCTTAAGACTTATAGGTATTTCATTCGTATCGAGTGGGTTACATGATCAATCGAACTTGCACACCCGTCAGTTTTTGGAAGTGTTTGTTAGCCTCTGAGGTGGTTCCTAAACCGACCACCAAATGTCAGCCGGTACCAACGCCTTAAAGCGTCTTCCAAAGCACGGACTTGTGTAAGTAGATATAATTCCCACAGGATGCACACTTTGCTGTTCCAGTTAGGTAAATTTCTCTCCATACATTTTACAGATAATTATTTCCGCTCATCCGCACCGCATCCATCCAAAATCTTTATTTTTGTGTCTTTTAATTGGATAGACAAGGTTCAAAAATACAAAACGTAATGGCATGATAGCATACATGTATTTAGGCTCATTGTTAAAATTTTCACTTTGAAATTTTACACAGGCGATTTTATATAATAGTTTAAAAATCAAGGGAAAGTCCATTTTGAAAATATAAATTTACTTAAAAAAATATATTATAATCGATGAACACATAAAAAAACAAAGAAACTTTCATTTCGAAACTATTTACATAAACGCAATATTTAAGGCAGTTGTCGAACAAATTGTAAGGCGTGACGATCCATTAGTATGGAGCGTTTGGTATCGTCCAAAATGCACGTGAGTTTAACTTCTTCATATCTCAGTTAGTTTAAGTTTTATCGACGTGTTTTTATTACCATTGTGCCTATTATAGTGAGATATTTCATTTAAACATGAAATCGAAAATTATTCACTATACCTATAACCGAATTCGTCCCTGAATATAACACCTTATTTAGCTTGGGAACCCTAAAACATCAAGTTCAGCGGTTGGTCATGGCTGGCTGGCACGGCGCCGGGTTTTTCTGTCTTCGACGACACACCTCAAATCCAATCGCCCTCGAATTGAAACAAATTGATTTGCGATCTTGTGTACTGTGATCACCGAAATACGATTAGCAAGATGTTGGCGTTTCTACTGTGCCAAAGTTAAGGCTCGCCATATAAAGTTATACTCGAGTTGCTTTAACTGGCACTTCTGCCTAATCTTATTTCTGTGTGATTTATTTATTTACTTTATTCATGTACACAATACAAATGCAAAGGGTTATAGATAAGAGGAAAATACAGTACAAGGGAGCTGCTTATTTCTAAAGAAATTTCTTCCAGCAGAGCAGCAGAGAGAGCAAAGAAATGACAAAAAAAAAGGGTTCCAAAGGAAAGAAAGTCTGAAGGCATCATAGATTGTGAAAGGAAAAGCAAACCCTACGGCTAACTGCAGAGACGTGCGCATTCCAGTTTAGACCCGAGTCAAAAATAAAGCCAAAGTTCTTAGTGGTCTCAGCAAAATTAATAACGGTACCGTTCAGAAGAAGTGATGGAATAGCGCTTAGATGAAGTGAATTCAAAATTCTATTCATTATAATCATAAATGACGTAGGAAAGTGTATAAAATTCAGTAATTACTCATTATTTGCAGATGACATGAAAATATATAAATCAATATCAACAATCGACGATATAAGAAGGTTACTGGAAGATCTAGATAGTGTTAGTGAATGGTGTAAAAGTGAAATATAATATATATAAAATTACTATTAACCCTAGTAAATCTTACCACATAAAGTTTACTCGCAAAAGGAAGTGTACGATCTATGTCGTACATCGCTTGCCCGTGAGTGCTCCGTCAGCAAATTGACGCCGCGCTTTACTTTTTACATTATTTTAATTTCCGTACACATTTAATTGACCATCGAACCAGTCGAGAATTCTGTACAACCAAACAGTTCTCGTCGTGTGTGCTCGTACCATTTTCTACCATTCAATTCAAACCATTAAAAATTCTTCACCACCATAAATTCATCTCTAGATTCTCATTATTTGTGTTTATCGCAATAAACTTCTTTCTTATCATAACCAAACTATTTCTCTCTCCTCCTCTACACTTCTACCAATCATATAATATAATCAACGGAATTGAACTCGAGGAAGTAGAACAGATTCGTGACCCGGGTGTGACTTTGGATAGCAAGTTGAGTTCCATTCCACATTACGACGCTACTGTCACAAAATCATTCCAGAGCCTTTATAAAACGCAATACGGCTAACTTCAGAAATACTCGTACTTTAATATTGTATTACACTAGTTAGAAGGCACCTTGAATTTGCGAGTGTTATTTGGAATCCCTGTTACAAAAAGCATACTGACAGCATTGAGCTCGTTCAAAGGGTTTTTATACGACAATTGGCTTACAAAACTTTTAACTATAGTCATAGAAACAAAAACACTTATCGCTTATTAAAATTTAATATAATATCCTTATCTGATCGCCGTTAGTTGCTGGACGCAAAATTCCTTTACAAGCTTGTCCGCGGAGCAATCGATTGTCATCACGCTCTCTCGGATATGATCAGTTTTACAGTACCCCGACCAAACGCCCGTAGAAAGGTTACAAACACATTTATTGTCCCACGAGCAAATACTAAGCTTGGCAGACATGCGTCCTTGCCCAGAATTCTTTCCTCTTACAATAAAATTAATTCGAAATGCGACCTAGATATTTTCCACGACCCATTGTCTACTTTCAAATCGAAAATTCAGTCATCCCATCAAAATTCATGTTAATTTAATTTAATATCTACTTAATTTGATCTTAGAATTCAAAAGTCGAATTTAATTTCATTCTTTACTTCATTTAATTCAAATTCAATTTATATCCAAATTATTTCACTTATAAATTCAATTTACAATATTTGATTAATTTTGCTGCCAAAATGTTTATGAATGCTGTGTTCACCTGTAATTAGGTTGCATGCTAGCATATTTCTGGGAATGTTTATTGTATATTATTACATGTAACCTGTTAATGTGCCAAAATTAAATAAATAAATAAATTACAGAAGATATAGGCACGTTAGGCGTTAGTCCCGGTTGTTATCGAAAGATGGCAGTCGTTAGGCTGTGTCAGAGGCCTTTAGGCAGCCTGAAAAAATCAGTCAGTGTTGGCCACTAACACACCTTTGGTCATGTTCCTGTTGGTCTGGTTTTCCTGTAAAAAGGGTCGCGGAGGTCAGACGGCAGTCGCTCCATTGTAATAACCATTGCCGCCTAATCTAGGACCATGACTTACAGTGTACCCTAGGCTCCGAAGTGTAAACTTCGAACGCAACTAGGAAAACACGCTCAGACGAAGACTGAATATGCTATTATTGAAGTTAACTATAACTAAGTCCTAGGTACAGTCAAAGACACATAAACCAATAGCCGCTCTTACCGTATCCGCCGTAATGGCTGTAGGGTAAGCTTAATCGCTGTCTTCCACTATACTTGCGAACAACTATGGTCGACATTGTAGACGACGATTAAAATTTCCTAACAATATTGACCTATAATTGGTATGAATCAGTTCCCGAAGGACATGTGACATCAACTCGTGACATTGCCTAGAATTCGGTAACGGGAATGACATCATCGGCATTATGTCAGCTGACCCCTTAGGAACTCGCGAGTTTGCTGGCCGATAACCATTTTCTTGGTAAAGTAATTTTCATCTAGTAAAACATTGTTGAATACGACACCAATATTGCAAATATTGGTGTCGTATTCAAAAATTAAATTTTATCAGTGTGTTTGTTTGTACCCAGAATTTTAAATAAAATGACATGACAGACAAATGTTAACTTAGTCTGCCTGTGACCTGCAACTATAAAGTGATTTAAATGTTAGGTGTAAATAAATAAGATTACAATACAATACACAAAAACTCGTTATTGCACAACAAGGATACATTATTAAATACAAGCAATTACAAGAAAAATAACCTTGCGCAAAGGCGGCCTTATCGCAATAGCAATTTCTTCCAGGTAACCTTTCGGAAAATTGAATAAGGATATTAAAGATTGTGCGCGGTAGGTGTCAAAAAGAGAAAAAAATAATAATTATAATATTCTTAGCTTTAATTATAACGCTATAAAACGCTATAATTTAATAATAGCATGTAAACCGTACAAAGTTAAAACGTTCCTTTTATTTCACAATTGTGAAAACCTACAAAATATTGACCTCCCATATAAATCCTGTCAGCCGATCATTATGTTTGTATTCCGGAGGTCGAAAGATATTTTCGTTGTTTTACTTATATTGAAAGTGGTTGTTGTATTTATACATTTATTTTATGTAACTCGAACGAACTCTACCAACCAACCAAAATAAGACATTTTGGCTGCGAAAAGTTCAAAGAAACTATTTCACTAGTCTTCGTATCTTTTGGTTTAACAATAAATGAATTCTTAGTGATACTACACACGTTTCGTTAATTCGTATTTATTTACTTTAATGTCAATGCCTTAATCCCATTACTACTTCCACCCTTACATCATGTTCTCTCTGTGTTATACAAAGAAGAACTGAAAGAGATTGCTTAGCAATTTCCGCTTTTGCTCCATATTGTAAACAATGTTGTAATTTTAATTTTGTGATTCTCCAGATGTGGGCAATAAAGATATATTGTATTGTACAACTACATCCCGGATCCAAACTCAATTTAGTTTCGTCGAACACGTTTATCATGTCTATTTCTGAAATGAGAAAGATCCTAAAGACATCATCGGGAAATACCTTCGTATGCCGACCCTCGGGAACCCACGTCACAGCACTCATTAACACTTGTAGCTCGAATCCTTATTGCTGAAGTGTTAATTTGTGAAGGTTATTAATTCTTACAGTATATATCGAAAAACTGTAAAAGTTAAATTTAACTATTTACTTTGCTTTTACGAAGGCTCTTCAAACGACAGAATGGTCCTTGAAACAACATTTTAAATTTGTTTTTGGATTGTTATGATACAAAATATTTAACTCTATTTTTGATATTTACTCTCTTTTTAAATATATTAAAAAAAAATTGTCAGTCATAAATTTGTTGTGAAAGATGTGACTCTTCTCGCTAAAACGCCATTTAATTTCATTTACTTTCATCCCCAGTCTTAATCCTTTTCAGTGATCGACTATCATTGAGTCGTATTTTTTGAAGCAACTGTGCCTCTACCATAAGATTTCATTAACGCACACGCTACCGACTGCGTTAACAATTTAGGTACAGGTTTGCCATACTATATTTTATAAAATCTCATGGTGGACGTCTCATGATTGACGTACGTGATAACCACGCTTGGACGAAGACGACTGCAATGAGGTGAACAAATGACAACGTCATACGGCGGGCCCCCACGTCAGAATTCTGATTCACCATCGCTTAACAGACGTAAACTCTGCATCTGTAAGGAATGTATGAGAGAAGGATGTTTGCTATTACTAATACCATAGATTTGTTAGTCCTTATTTCCCCAGTTATTGACGCATTAAAAATCTAAGTTCACACGTATTGCTCTGGGCGTACTTATACATAGGGCGCACTGTAAGTTTCCGGAACTGGCCACTTACATAAACAATATTTAAAAATTTATTGCAACATTTGAAAATAGAACTCTTTGGCTGTAGAATGCAGTTTGTTTCATCTGACTGTCTTTTGTTTTTACCTTGTGGCGCCATTTAAAAAATTGTGTGTCTGCATCAACATGGATTTAACTCGGGAAAATTTTCGTAGTATGATTTTCTACGATTTTAAGTGTAATTTGACAGCTCAACAGAGCATCGCTCGGCTTGAAACAGCTTTTGGCAATGAAGCACCATGCAAGACAACTGTTTATAGCTGGTTTGCAGAATTCAAGCGTGGTCGTATCAATCTCAGTGACGAATCTCGCGATGGTCGGCCGTCCACCGCTGTGACCAACAAAAACATCAATGCTGTGCGCCGTATGATTGAAACAGACAGGCATGTGACCTACCATGAAATTCGCGCATCCTTAGAAATAGGCATGAGTCAAATACAATTAATCCTACACAAACATTTGGGTGTGAGAAAGCTGTGCTCGCGGTGGATCCCACACAACTTGACCGAGGCTCAAAAAACGGACCGCGTCACTTGGTGCAGTGCCATGCTTACCAGATTCAACGAAGGTGCGTCAAATTTGGTGTGGGACATAGTAACAGGTGACGAAACATGGATTTATTGCTACGATCCCAAAACAAAGCAGCAATCGAGCGTATGGGTCTTTCAAGATGAGCCGAAACCAACCAAAGTGGCGCGCGTGAAAAGTGCATCTAAGCGGATGATTGCTTCTTTTTTTAATAAAACTGGACACGTGGCTACTGTTGCTTTAGAGAATCGTCGTACAGTGAATAGTGACTGGTACACGACCATTTGTTTGCCAGAAGTTATTGACGAACTCCGTAAAAATAACCGTAAACGCCGTATCATCCTGCACCACGACAATGCTAGTTCTCACACGGCCAGACAGACAAACGACTTTTTGAAGGCGAAAAATGTAGAACTCATGAGTCATCCTGCATACAGTCCCGACCTGGCACCTTGTGACTTTTTTCTGTTCCCAAAAATTAAGAACCAATTACGCGGTCAACGATTTTCATCACCAGAAGAGGCTGTCGAGGAGTATGAAAAACACGTTTCAGAGGTCACCACAGAGGAGTGGCACAAAAGTTTTCAAAACTGGTTTCATCGAATGAAAAAGTGCATAGACGCCAAGGGAGATTATTTTGAAAAACAATAAATTAATTTTGTACCTTTAATAGTATTTTTTCATATTCATTCCGGAAACTTATAGTGCGCCCCACGTACTAGTATAATGTGCACTGTATGTACTCGTGTTTAGATCAAGATGTAGTTTGCACAGTCAATTGTTTTAGGAGGATTAGGATAATACGATCAGGAACACTATTCTAGAAATGTATGACACGCTGCTAAAAAGTTTTGAGATTAACATAAAAATAAACAAAATAAAAATCTCGTATTCAATATAGTCCTCCGAGTTCAATACACTATTGACAGCTTTAATTTTTTATTCAGAAACCCATCCAAATTTTTTTTTTTGTATTTGCCCTCAAAATAGCCTCTTAACCTCCATATGTTCGCCCCTGAAAGTCGTTTTATTAATTACTAAAAAAATACTAGAAACCAGGCCTAGAATGTATAGTCAGTAGTTATTTTTTTACGCTGAGCGAGAAAGCTGCCCGCAAAATGAGTCGTGTGATGTTGTATTTTTAAAAAGAAAAAAGATAGACGAAATTCTTCCGCAATCCCAAGAAAAGGAGACCAACGACTTGGCGAATGATTTTTCCATTTTGAACTTCCTTAACGACTATTCACCCTTCTGATAAACTCCATCGACCTTGTTTTGATTTTAAATTATGTGTCGAATACACGTTTTATTAATGGTCATAATGTGCTTACAAACTTCTTCCATGCGGTCCTTATAGAGGTCCAAAAGCTCTTGTGATGTTTTAACTTAGGTAAGTTCTGGTTTTCAAAAGGCATGAGCATTTTTGGAAACCAATGTGCGCTCATTTTTCTCAAGTGTAAATAAACGTGCAAAACTTATTCCATCATATTACTTAACTCTTCTGCTATCTACTATATTATTTTTAAAATCGTCCAATACTACTAAGCTTAGCGATGTTTTCATCTGTGACCGCCGTGCTTAGGCGGCGTGAGCCGCGGTCTCCTTGTATATATATCATCCGGGTTTGTTTCAATTAAAAGATGATTACATAAAACACGCGAAACCATCTAGATACCCGAATAAATTATTATTGCCTAATGCAACGACTAAGTATATGCATCGAAACAGTTACTACAGTTGCACAAAGTTGTTCAATAAACTACCAGAGCAAGTAAGGAAATTAGATTATATTTCATTCAAAACTAAATTATTGTCGATACTTACAAAAAAATGTTTTTATAGTGTTCGAGAATTTTTGGATAGTAAATTGACATGTTTTACTGATGAAGGAAATAATAATATTTGACTTGTTATTATGATTAATGTAGTTATTTGAATATTAAATCATATTTACATTTGCATGCCTAAATGGTTGATTGTTAGGACGAATTATTAATGTGTAATATCTGATTGTACTCTTTCAATGCAAATAAATGTTTTCTTTCTTTCTTTCTTTCTTTCTTTCTTTCTTATATAAAATATATATATATATATATATATATATATATATATATATATATAAAATATTAAGGTTTAATAATAGGTTGGGGAAAAAGTTTCTACGCATTTTTTATTGAATGACGAATTTATTTATTTAAGTAACAATGACTCATATTTGTCGTTGTTTTTAAGAAAATTCAAAACAATTTTTAATATAGTTTATTTACATTAAATTAAAGTATGTGGGTGCCATTTTATTCGATTACTTTTTTCCATTTTATAAGTAGGGACATGATCCCATTGCTATAGAAATTTTGAGGCTTCTGATCAAAATACCGCGAGAATGGGGGTTTGGCAGTCCTCTCGTGATGTTAACCTGACACTGCCTGAAGAATTCTGAAGAGACCGAAACAGGTAGAAATCTAAAGGTGCAAGGAGACCATGGAGTAATTACAAAGAGGAGATGCCGTAATAAGCGTTTTGTAAAAAAGTGTTTGTGAGGCTACACGGGGCGGAAGGCAGACGTGCGGGGTGCTTGGTTTCGGCCGTCGCTCCAATCATGGAGCACGAGCAATGACAAGCTCCGCCCACTTTTGTTTCGGCGAGGCGCCAATGATCACATCACTGCGCCATTTCAAACGGCATCTCCTCTTTGTAATTGCTCCATGGTCAGGGCTATACGGCGAATGCATTAACACCTCCCAGCCAAACTCTCTTAATTTTTGCTGAGTGGTTAAAGATGTGTGAGGTCTAGCGTTATCAGTCTAGTGGTAACTAGGCAGGACCATCGATTTTGGTGGGGATGAGCATTATTCATTATGAGCTCATAATAAATAATGCCCATCCCCGTTAACCCGGGTTTCGCCACAGTCTGTGAAGCCTGACCGGCCTTTTACCACGACCTTTTTCGCACGTTCTTGTCGTACGTGATCCACTTTTCATCACCAGTTATCAGCTTCTTCAATAATGGTTCGACTTCATTATGTCGTAATAAAGAATCACAAATGAGTACACGGTTCATTACGTTTCTTTCAAAATCGAGCTCGTAAGGTACCCAAATACGAGCTTTTTTGTGTACCCAGTTTTTTTCAAATGCGCCAAAACTGTTTTCTGGCCAATTCCCAGTTCTTTAGCTACGTCGTAACTACTGATATTCCGATCTTTTTGCTAATTGCCGAAAATTGTGCTACTCTCACAGACACTGCACTAGGTCCATAAACATCGCAAATTTTTTTCGCGGCTTGCGTTGCATTTTTCCTTTTTTTGTAGTAAAGTTTTAAAATGTATCCAATTTCTTCATTAGATTCACTCATCTTGACAGTAAGAAAAACAAATGATAATCACACATTTTCCTAATTGGAATTTAAAATTATCTTCTTTAAAATTTAAACTTTTAATGATACCAAAGCCAGCCAGATACAAATAATATAGCCAAAGAGATTTTATTACAAGTATATACATACTATATGCGAAAAGAATTTTGCCCCAACCTAATACTTATAATAGAGTTGAATCTATTTGCTATTCATAGACTATCTAGCAAGTCATTGTTTAGGCATGCTTTATTGATATTGTGATATGTATAAGCGACTATTTACGAAATATATTAGTCTTATTTGTAGTGAGTGAGTCGTTAACAATTTTATAGTTGTGTACATTACTGACATATTAATATAAGTATTATGCAATAAACGGGCAAGTCTTTCATTAATAATTGGTCTCGCGATCGTAGCGCCGCCGCGGCGGAGACCAATTATTAATCTAAGCGGGCAACTGCTGCGGGCAAAAGTTTTCTTTTGTTTATTGTTGTAAGTAGGATTAAGGCAACTGGGATTTATTAATTTGGAACGATTAATCATAATTATCATGGCCAGTATCATAAAATGTATTTAAAATCATTCATGAATCATTGAGGTCAATCTACGGAAGAAAATGATCAAATATATTGGACCCGTCAGTAGACTATATATGTAGAATTTGACCTATCATAATATAAATTTTATTTTCAATTTGTCATAACTAGAACGAAATCGAAATCTATTAAATGACTGAATATTTGTACGCCATACTTTAATGGCAAAACATAGCGTTCCCTATTATCTGTAACAACTGCATGTTCATGTATACCTATGTTTGCACATATAAATTATTTAGTTTGATTTGATTAGACCCCGCGGGTATTTCGGGCCCGGGGTACAGCTACGAAATACTCTGTCCAAGCCATGACAATTCGATATTTTTAAACTACTTAAGTAATATTCACTATGTGTTATAATTATCTCATAAAGACTGAGTAATTGACAAAAAAATATTAATGAACATAATAATTACAGACAAAAATCTCTTATCCGAGAATAACAGAAACAATAATCACAAGGCTACTTGTAGATACAATGTCCTGCATAACCCTGCTGCATATTTCTGTATAATATGACTATATCTGCAGAATGACAATTAGAGTCACCTATATATAGTATAGGATTCCGTTATGCAGTTGTACCGTTGGTCCCGGCTACCATTATGTAACCGTTAAAGTTAACCATGTTAGAGGATGAAAGGAGCTTCCGAAAAATCTGGAGGATTACACCGTTGTCAATTCCGCTAATAAACATTTTATAAGACCACGCAACTGGTATTCAATTACGACTCAATTTCATATTCTCAATATTGGATTCTCAATTTAATTGCAACTAAAACGTAATTGAATGGTTATAGTAGAAAAAATGTAAATATAATAAACAATTAACAGAGTACCGATTATTGAAAAAAAATGATTAGCAAAATTTTCCAATTGCAGTTCAATGGCATGCCAATGGAATATGATTGGTCTTAACATTAGTAACAGTATGCCAGAAACGTCAAAAATTGTCATTGCGATCCAATTACGATGCAATAGTGAACTATGTAAAATAAGAGAATTGACACCCAGGTCAAACACTCGTTATAAATGAATTAATAGGATACCTAAAGAGGATATGGAAACATTATCCCAAACGTCAACTGGGAGAGATTGCTACAGCCATAAGGCTGCTTTTGTGCCTCACTATTTTTTGTTGATGTGTTTCTATATGTAAGTCCAAAATAGCTGTAAGACAGAACAATTTAACCCATGTCGTGCGTATGGTCACGTAGTACTCCACTTTCTCCCTACGAGCGCACACGCACGTAGTCCCTAATCCAACCCCCCTTCCCCCCAAGCCCTTCCGATTACTAGTTTTGGGACATTTGTCAAGATCGAGCGCCGTGGGAGCTTGCGACAGAGTTCGTACCGACTAGTTATGTCATAATCAAAATATTGGCTCACTTAGGTTGTAGTAGAAAGGGCCTCAACTTATGAATCTTCATCTTAAACTAAATATGAATAAATGCTTGAGACTTCGTACCAAATGCAAAAGTAATTATCAGGTGGAAGCCATTTTAATCATCGCTAGACTTCTCTACGTTTGAAGGGATTTTCATTATTTCTTCCCATTTTAATAAGCCTTACTGACAACAACCCTCTTGAGAAATGTATTACAACGAATTTAGAGGATTCCATCAGAAAGATCATTTCCAAAGAGGGTTATCTTTAGGAAGGACCCCGGACAGGACCCTGGGTTTTGGTAGGTAACTGGGATAGCGCTTAAAGGACATAAAATTACACTTTGACAGTATTAGTGTCGTTTCACATTCATATTTTTGGCAAACATTTGTTTTATAGTTTTGTTATCGTTTGCCTCAACCTATTTTGCCTAGTCAAGTGACTATAGTCAAAAACCTCAGTCGGAATATTCCTATCCACTTGCGTCAAACAAGATATGCGTGTGTCTGGGGTGAATATTATCGGGAAGTACCGTGCCCAGGTGTGATGACAAATGTCTGCAGGCTTGTCTGTCTGTCTTGCGTCAAACATGCTAGTTAAAAATAATCAGTTTCTATTCTATGAAATTGTCTAGAATATTTACAAAAACTAACTTTTACGTAAGCCAACGAATTTTTTTATGTATTCCAGGAAATCGGGGTAATCACCAAGGTGACATAACATGCGGATTATAGCGTACCAAAAATAATTCTATGAAAAGTATATACGTCAAAGGAATATTTCAGATGATTCATTTAGTCAAAAAATATGGACAAAACCAGTACACAAGAAAAAAACAACTACGAATTTATAAATACGTATCAGTGCAGATATAAGGTCATTGATTGGCGAATGATGTGGTTGCGCTTGCGCAGCGCGAGCGGCATTCAGGTGACCGACCAATCGGCGACCTTCTCAGCCGCTTAGCAACACGATCGATACTTATATCACTCTTTACATCGATTAATTGACATGAGGCTCCTAAAAAATATGTCCTAGTAACTCCGCGTTGTATTCGAAACTCGAAATAAGTATTTACACGTATTGAACACGTTCTAATTTGAGTAGTATCCACGGGCGGGCCGCTGGTCCGGACATACCATTCATGCATTTGTCTTAGCAGTCCATTGCGTGCTTTGTATTGAAAGTGCGGGTATTGTGTGTGGTGGGCAAGCAATGGTTGCTGATAGAAAGGCTGTAGCGTGAGAGAGTGACGCACCGGAAGCTCTACGCGTGCCTACGACGGCCTGCATGAGAAAAACGAAGGCTGTGAAGTAGGGTTACCAACTTATTGTTGTAATTGTTATGTAATCGAATATCAAATAATCAGAATCGATCTATCCTTTTAGTAAAATAAGAGTTCCTGTCCTGCGACAGCTTCTTAGAAATACAATACAAATAACTTTAGGTAACATACTTACTTACAAATCCTTTTTGTAAGTATAAAATATTTTGTGTATAATAAAATATATATGTCGGATGTATGGGGACCTTTTCAGTAGTAAGTACAGTTTTTTACAACTAAAAGAAAAGCGTTAGCCATAATAAATAGTCTAAATAGGTATAATTTATTGATTGAAAAAATCGAGGAGTACTCTGCTGACGACTATATCAATTTCACCTAATTTTTTATAAATTCCCAATAAATTATTTCTATTTCGTCAACCCTACAAAACGACATAACAGTGTATGACTATAGTTTGTTTGTAAACAATCCGGTCATCTTCAAATGCGACCTGCATGACATCTCCTGTTAGAACGCTGGTGAATCACAAACAAGCAAAAACACCGTTTTATTCACGCCATGTTTCTGTCGGTGACCAATTCTCAAATCGATAGAAATTTCAGGTCGTTAACCGAAATACTGAAGTGTTTTCAGCGCAGCGGATTTACGATTAGGAGTTTGAAAGGCCAGAGTTATCATGATTGTCTTCTTCTTCTTTGGGTGCCACTTCATTACTGAAGGTTGGCTCTCAGCTCCATAAATTTCGTTTTGTCCATGGTGAGTCTGAATAGCTGTTCCACAGTTCTGATCCCTGTCCACTGACGGATGTTCCTGAGCCATGACATTTTCCGTCCTCCCACTCTGCGGTTTCCGGCAATTATAAAATAATCATGATTATACGTTGTTCCTGAATGCCATTGTATGAATGCCAATGTAATCATGTCTGGAGGCTGAAGGTGGTTCCGAAAAACTCTGTCACCAGGGTGTACAGACCATGTAACCCACTCAATATGAATGGATGAATCACGATTATCTCAGAATTCCCTAGGTTGTATCTGGAAGCGTCAGGCTTCACAAGAGCCCTTCTAAAAAAAATTTTGAGAAGTTATCCTTAGGGTCGGTGTCGGGTCATCACTGTGACAAAGCTTTAATTCTATTTTACCTTCAAGATCAGCAATGGGTCTTGACATCTCTGACGTTGCCGGCGTCTCTTTAATTATTTACCTAAGGCGTATATAGACTGCGATACATACCTACATGACATAGTAGATCCATGAGTCTCCAATTTAAAAATGAAAACTGTAGATAGGCATCTATTAATTTCCTATATGAGCTCATGAGTTGATAAAAAGTAAGTTTGAAGGTTTAAAATTTAAATTGAAGTACCTTCCTAAGCAGTGTTGAGTTAAGAAAAAATGAAAGTTTAATTGATTTTTAACAAAACAAACAAAATCATTTAACAACTAATTTCGGCCGGCAACTATTTTCAAAAAATTTTAGATGATGGTGATTATAAGATTTCAAATATAGTTGTTCATATCAAGAAGCCAACATTTCTTACTGGGCTGGATGAAATATTACTCAATCAATAAATACATCCCACGTTTAATTAAAGTTAGTTATATTGTGTTTAGATACCTTAAAAAAAGCGCATACCTATGGTATTTCATTTCAATAGTTTACAAAAAATCTGTCGATGCGACTGATCAAATGAAAATTTCATTTCTCTTCTTTTCCCTAGCGATTCAGTACTTACTCATCACGAAGCATATCTATCATCTTTGCGTGTAGACATTGCCTCGTTAGAGCTATGAGTCAATGGGAACGCGGCTCTGGAGCCCTATTTTTGAAATGTGTGACATATATGTCGAACAAAAATCCTTCATTAACAAACAAAAAATATTCTAAAACGAACAAAAATTATTCGATTCGTCGATTTTGCGTGAGTCACGCTTTTCGAAAATAGCACTCCTGGTGCGCACGCGCATGAACACCTGTGCTGCCATTTATTCCCGGGCGGCTGCTTTGCATCTAGTTCTGAGATTACACACTCTAGTATAGTTCAAACTGGGCGAGTAGTATTGGTGTCTCGTACAGTTTGACAAACTGAACTGTATTCTTTTTTGACATGACCATTTTTGACCCACTGTGGGGCAAAGGGAGATGCCTAATCTTATACATACATGCGATGCGGCTCTATCCAACGGCCGCTGTTGAAATCTTTTAGGTCATCACTTTGTGTTTAGTGTACAAATATATTTGAACTATAAACATGACAGAACAAAAAATGTTGTTGGATTCGTCACCTCGCACAACCATACCTACCCAAGGAGCTCTATATATATTGTGACTCGGTTAAAATCGATGAGTTGAAAAAATTTCATTCGAAAGCGAATTTCCACCACCAGCCCAGTTTCAGGAAAGTGGACTTGCCATACAACTTGCCGATTTACTCACCCAATGTGAACATTATTGAACTATGTGTCAGGTTCTGGACTGTACTCACTCACAGTCCTGCCTCGCTGACGGGAGGCGGACATCGCTATGCAGGGCAGGGTGCTATGACTACCTTCTACACTATGCAGATCCGGGATGACTCATATCATCGTCTAAAAGTTAGTTGACAACCAATTTTTTCGGTCGTGATGAATCTGGAATCAAATTGAAAAAAAAAAACCAACAATTGTTAGTTTGTACTAAGACTGAGCGGATTTTATAAATTTACAGAGCCTATAATAATATATCATTTTATACAGATTTATGCTGATGAGTTAAGAAATTATGATGTCTTGGTAAAAATAAAGAAAATTGCAGCGTTGATGTGTGTAAATTAGCAAATAAAATCTTACTTTGACAGCTCAATCTTTTCTGTCCTTAATAATAATACCTAATTACATGAAAAAGGGTACCCCATACCCATTGCTTTTTAAAATGTATAGTTTTCCGCAATCATCAAAAAGTTTTATGTTTGTCAGGAAGGAAAATTTTGTATTACTTTTTGCATAGATACTAATATTGCCGGCCGCATAGTTGCCGGGCGTTTTATTGCCGCCAAATTGAAAGCAACATGGCGGCATGGTAGAGCTTATAATTATATTGCATGTATGGCATGTATGGCTGATGCTGATCAATAATCACATAAAGTTTCATGATACCATTGCATATAAAAAAAAATCGTCACCATACATCAGATACTTCAGTAAACCCGTCTGCGACTTCAATAAATTGTAATCATTGATAATATGATTTTAATTAAACAATTCGTGGAATTAAAATACGCGTGAGATTAGAAAACGTTTTCTAGGATGTAAGGTGCCCAATGCTCTTCTTCCCAGGACTCCTGCCGAAAGAGTGGTTCAGTAGATTCATTCATTCATATCGAGTGAGTTGCATGGTCATTTTTACGATATACAACCTGGTGTGAGAGGTTGTCAGAACAGCTCTCACTTCTCTAACGGTTCCTTTAACGACTGCCAAATGGTAAATGGGACAAAACCATTTTTGTTTCTAGATAATGTTTAATTAAATGTACAAAATAATACAAAATCGCAAAAACTAAACTCAATAATAATAATGGTCGAGCATGGCCGAACATAATTGTTATTGTTGCCGGCAATTGAGGCAATATGTTGCTAAATGTTACCAGTATTCAACACCCACATAAACTATAAAAAGAATGACCGTTAACTTAATTGACTTTACAAGGTGAAGCTTCTATCTTTTTACCTTATACTGATTTTTAAATAAGATTAAACTTGGTTTTAATTTTTGAAAATAGCAACCCGTGGGTTACTGGCAAATATAGTCGTGTGAGTCTTCCTGTGGGTGCTAAGGGAATAAATAGAGGTTTCAAATCAGATAAATTTAATACCCACATATACAAGAAGGATAGGCGTTTGGTAGATATGTCCAAAGTATTTTACTACGGGAAAATAATAGATTACCAATCTCGCTCACAGAATGCTTGAGATACATTGGAATGAGTTCAAAGCAATAAGTGCATATTTCGTTAATTTTGGTGGAAATCAAGTAAAAAAAAAAGGCCAAAAGGCGGTTCCGAAAAATCTCTGATCACCAGGATGTGCAAGGTTAATAGAGCATGCAACTCACTCGATATGAATGAACTTAGCATTTTTCGTCACGGCACGTCGCATAATCCCACTGCCCCATAATTAAATATCGTCCACACTGCTTTGCATCTGAACTACATTTAAATCTATCAGTATTACAGACAATAGATTTTGCACCAAAATCACATTCCACACTTCATTCAAGAAGCGGTATTTCGCTCGCAATAATCGTACGAGTAAACATTCATAGTAAATCCGCCACATTACAGTACATTAGGGTTATGTATCGAGACAACGACTCACTGCTAATATCATGTCTGTAACATATATGAACAGTTTCTTAAGCGGGGAGAAGGGAATCTCAATGCTGTATTTAAGTCATAATGTACCTAACTAAAGTCTGTCTCAATGGAAAAAGACAATAATGTAAACAATATAGCCGTCTGACATTGAGACAGGTTTGTAAATCGTGTTGTTGTGAAAATGATTTGTGGGTTCATTGAGATGTGAATGTGATAAGCATTGATAATCGATTGTAAGTAATTGATGAGTAATTTAAATAAATTGCCATTGTATATATTAGTGTTTCCCTTGAGACAGACTTTATCTAATTCACACCTTCTCCACATTACAAAAGGCAACCTTAAATGTAGTACGAAATTTAAGAGAAAGGAGAGACACGTATACGGTGCATAAAAAGAGTACAACGCTAAGCAGAATAGCAATTAATGTACTGTTCTATGTGGTATCCTGTTCGACTTGCTATATGAATTTGGTAAATTAATATACGGAACCCTCATTGTATACTCGAACTCCTGAAGATAATCTGTAGGTGGCAGGTGGTGGGTCACGCCGCGCCGGCGAGACCCACCACCTGCCACCTACAGATTATCTCTCCGTCTAAATTATCATAAATGCTGCGCAAACGCAACTCGCAAATATTATCTCAACTTCGCCAACTGCCAACTCAGCCCGATTGAATCATGTTTCAAATTATGTTTATTGTTATGTGTATCTTTCATTTTTGTACTACTATTACAGCATTTATTGTGTGTAATGATGGTATTTAGTATAAGGTAGGCGCAAGCGCAGCGAAATATGTATTTAGCAAAGCAACCTCACCCTGTTGTTATTGTAATATCTGTTTAATGTGCGTGTGTTGTATTTTTATTTGAGAATAAATGTAAAGCTATCTATCTATTAGCTACTCACTCCGACATATAGTACATAGGCCAGACTAAGCAGACCATAGCTGAAAGGGCCAAAGAGCAAATATCTGCGGTTAAAAACCGAAAAATCGGCCATTGCTGAACATCTACTCGAAGTGGGTGCTAATCACTGGATTGAATTTCACCGCACGCAAGTACTCTCAAAAGAGCACCATTATTTCGCGAGGCTCGTGCGCGAAGCAATTGATATAAGGAAATATCCTAATAACTTTAACCGGGAAGATGAACTCAAATTATCATCGATGTGGAATCCGGTGATCGAATAAAGTCCCGTTTCGAAGGAAAAAAGTCCGTGCAATCCTACCAGAATACGGACGCATCGGTTGCGATACGTTTTATGGACGCTGTTTCCCGCAGCTCCGCCTGCGTCAAAAAGTAGCCTATGTTTGACCCCGGGTCTTCAACTATATCCATACCAATATCCGTTCAGCGGTTTGGCCGTGAAAGCGTAACAGACAGACAGACAGACTTTTGCATTTATAATATTAGTATGGATGATGTTACCATACTGGGACTTTGTTTTAAGATAGATTTCATGAGACATCTTCTTCTAAAGGAATACCATTTCATGTAACCTCTCATTAAGAGCAAAACCATTTTAAGTGCGTTTTTAAATAGCAAAATAAGGCTAGGTTAAATTTATAATTAGTTTTATTTAGTGTATATATGTATTGAATTAAAAAATAAATAGTCAAAGGCTGCATTATAAATATATACCACACACTAATTAAGTTTTCAAGTTTCTACTTTACACAAAAACATGTTTTGATTTATTGTTGATGGAAGTCACAACGGACCTAGTCGCTTTATCTTTAACAAATTAAGTACATAAGTATAGAAATTTTGTGTACGAGGTGAGCTTCATGTACAGTAGGCTGCAAAAGTCCATAAATAGCTTAAAGACGAAAACGGCGTGCACGTAAATCACACACACATTGACATAAACTATTGCAAATAAATATCAACCTTAATACTAAAGTTATAACGCTAACACGCAGTTGGCAGAAGAATTCCATAATAGTTTAATGACTAAAATGGCGTGCACGCAGATTACTCACACCTGACGTAAACTATAACAAATAAATACCTATCAACCTTAACTGAATAGACATAAGGCTCAATATATATCTTTACGAAATGGCGAAGCGCTTATATTGTAACCTCACAGCGTTTGCTTTCGGAAATGATTAGAGAGATTCTTTATTTCGACTGATGAATCATAGATGCAATGGTCTATCGGTATACACATCTACTTGGAAAAGCAGTGACCTCGGTTCAAATCTGACTGTATTTAATTTCGTTTCATTTTTTTTTATTTGTTATCAATTTGTTTAGTGTGTTTAGTTTATTATTTATGTAGATTAAATATTTATACATATATTATAATATTTATATATATATATAAAAGAGTCTGACCTCCGCAACCCAAAGGGTAGACCATACCAGAACCAATCCTAGGAAACGTGTTTGTGATATTCTATATATAAGCTGTGTTGAGCTTGTATTTCCTTAGTCGCCTTTTACGACATGCACGGGAAGACTTGGAGTGGTCCTATTCTACTTTGCCGGAATACACACGGCTTAATAGTATAGTAAGTCATAGTATCTATGACTTATTATGATTATATTATACATATACTTAAATATATATCTCTCTTGCCGTTTCCGGCTGTGGTGACTGGCGATGAATCATATCGTATTTATTGAAGGTATTTTTCATTTATATTCAATACCAAGAGTAAAAGCACAGGGTAAATAAATACTATGTGTTGAATCAAAAGTAAATAAATATAAAAAGTAGTAAGTATGTAATATAATTTTTAATATAAAAAACAAAACAATATTAGAAGAATTTTAATTCAATGTTTGACATAATCTTGTTACACATTTCAAATTCCTATTTATTTCATATGGTTAGTTATAGCTTAAGTATTCGTTTTCGTGATGAAAAGAAAATTGAAGCCAGCTAACCATAAAAATATTACAATTGTTACTATCATGCGGCGGCGCTGGACTTTTTTTTTCGGTGGTTAGATAATTTAAAAAAAAATCTTCTCATATACTAAATACACTATTATTTACTTACTTGTAGAAAATATCTTCCTTATTCTTACATAATATAAAAAAGTCGCCGCGTCTGTCTGTCTGTCTGTTCGCGATAAAATCAAAAACTACTGAACGGATTTTTATACTATTTTCACTAATAGACAAAGTAATTCACAAGGAAGGTTTAGGTGTATAATATACACTCGTGCGAAGCCGGTGCGGGTCCCTAGTTTTAATATTTGATATGGCCTCCTTTATTATCAATAACCGCAAGCAAGCGCCGCCGCATTGATCCGACAATATTTGAACAAATTTCTGTTCCTCTTAAATTTTCCCACACTTCCATGCAATGCGCTTCCAAGGCCTCTGCAGTCCGTTCATTCCGCATGTCCCACCTCTGCACCATTAAGCCCCATAAATTTTCTATTGGATTTAAATCCGGCGACTTTGCTGGCCAGGGAATTACGTTTATGTCATTATTTTGTCTGAACCATTCACGCACTACTCGAGCTCGATGCACAGGACAGTTATCTTGCACATATGATAAGAGTGGCATATCTATGACTGGATAGACACATCGCACAGTTGGAATCATGTGATCCTGCAGCACTTGCACATAATGAGCACCTGTAGCGCGGCCTGCTATGGACACCAATTCGCCAGGTCCAGCGGCACTCATCCACCCCCACATATTTACTGAAATGCGCCCAGACTCCATATTTGCAACTACGTTTTGTTCATCATAACGAGTTCTATCCCTCCGCCATAAGTGAAGTCTACCGTGTTGGGATGACATGAACGATTTCTCGTCGGTAAATATAGTACCGTTCCAGTCAAAATCTAAATACTCCCTTGCAAATGCCAATCTATTTTGTTTGTGGCTCTCGGATAGGTAGGGTTTTTTAGCTGGCTTTCTGTGGTGAATTCCTTCAGCATGCAAAGCTCGCCGGACAGTGTTCATACTCGTGTCGAATATATTTGCAAACACAGACGTCGGCACAAAGCCATTTGCTTCATATTGCTGAACCATGAAGCTCCGCTGTGATGCACCAATATGCCGCGGACGCCCACTACGAGGTCGTGTGGTTACAACGCCTTCTTCTTGGAAGCGGCTTATCCACCGTTTTACTGTTATCCACTGAAACAAATCCACACTAAATAAATACTTACATAAAAATATTACACTATTTTTTTTATAAACTACTCGCAAAGAAAATAATACTTACAGTAAATCCAGTCTTATCAGCAATTTGAGATATGTTATATCCCATATTATGTAATTCCACAATGCGCATCCTATCCTGCATATTAATATTAGATTGCATAGTTATTGGAACTATCAATACGATATTCAATCAATTTTAACAACACAGGCACCTTCGCTAGGGAACTAGTAACGACAAAGCATTAGACAAAGTTAAAATCAATCGCTGTGTAATTTACTCGGTTACCGTCAACTTTTTGAGTTCTTATGACATGTTAAACGTGTCCTACCCTTCAATTTTAAGCGTTCTTAACCTAAATGTTAAAATTGTTGCTGTTTTTATTAAAGAAATTTGAAAGCGTTGTTTAGACAATTCTCATACTCATAATTTCTGATCTTTAAAAAATATTATGATATAAAACTTAAAAACCCTCTACCACCAAATGGGATTTGAACCATGAACCACATCTATCAGAGCCGGAACAATTCCCATCGAGCCACAGAGCTTCTAATGGATGGCGACGAAATTATTGATATGTTTCTTGGCTAGCTAGTAGATCGACTAGGAGTTTATTGGTTTATTTGTGTAGCTGTATGAGTGAGTATGACGGCTGGATGCGATACTTTTTGCTCACTCTATATGGAGTTTTGCAGCTTACTGTACCTAGGAGAACTTTTTTAATGTATCTCAAAGGATAATATATAACTTTTTCTTTAATCTAGAAGTTGTTTGCACATGAATGTGCTACTCTTTATCTTCAACAATGAATAGTAACATTCCATTGGGAGCCGTCCAAAATATTTGCACTGCCGACATCCTAACTACACTAACTGTGGTAATCAGCTTGGCGTACAAGGCACGTGTCCATCGAGACACGCCTTCGGTGCATGAAACTTGATTTCCGTGAAAATGTGTATAGTCAGCAAAACAAACAAACTGTTTCATAGTCAGCTAATGATTACTGTATTTCTTATCATCCATACTTCTATACTAATATTATAAATGAGAAAGTCTGTCTGTCTGTCTGTTACGCTTTCACGGCCAAACCGCTGAACGGATTTTTAAGAAATTTGGTATGAATATAGTTGAAGACCCCGGGTCAAACATACTTTTTGACGCAGGCGGAGTTGCGGGAAGCAGCTAGTACTTAATACAAATTCAAAACTCATTTTGAAGCCGCCCATCCCGATCTATAGTTAACCATAATTCTCACACAATAAACTTGAATCACTTTGACTTGTAAATAACTGAGAGATTCCGTAATATCTTTCGGTTGACGGGTAGAGAATATGTGTAGAAACTTTCGCTCTTGTCAGATCTCCAGGTTGCGATTTCAATCTTGCTGTTGGATTCCGAGTGCAATCCTGGTGACCAATTCTAGCGCTTTAAAGAAATTTTGAAACAGATACAGCACCGCTAACTACGGATTTTTGTTTTGACAAAACATGAATCTGACTTTATTACCAAAAGAATAAATTCCCTGTAAAATAAACTGTAAAGTGAACTTGAACTTGAACCTGTATAATGTATTTGTGCAATACAGGAAACATACAACAAACATTAAAACTCAAGTTAGTGAGAATACATATCTTGGCACCTGGGGTTATGGGCCTAGACACACTGGTTGAAAAGGTCGAATAATTTTTGATCGATATCGAATAATTTTCGTTCAATAACGAAGAATTATTAATCGATATTGAACGATTTCATTCGACCTCTTCAACCAGTGTGTCTAGGCCCATAACATATATGTCAAATATTTCAAAAATAGGGTTCCAGGCTTGTCCTGTGACTGTGAGCACAAAGGGGGGCATTATATCGGCCACGGATATGGCGCGTATCTGGGCTAACAAGAAATAGTATTTTTGAGCTTTCGCCCAGTATAACGTTCAAACTCGAACCTTTTTGCCTGACGACTGATCAGACCATCAATATTTGAATACGGGCCGAAATGCCATACCCGTGCCAAATAAATATACAAATAATATGTTAGAATTTTCAATAGAAAAATCGTGGTGTTGTCCTCTAATCGCCCGGAAAGCCGTGTGCTAAATATTATTACTGATTACCGTCTATTGGCACTGGTCGGGGCCGGGGCAGACTGGATACTTACTGTCAGTTATGCTCGCTTTTATGAAGAGACCAGTGGAAAGTGCAGAAATCTTACCAAAATTTTCCAGCCAGCAAACGGTATGGGTAGATAAATGATGCATACCACATTTTGCCCATAAAACTCTACCTAATGCCACTCTGTGTGTGTTACTGTTGAGAGAACTGTGTAAAATAAAGTACAGTCCTTTAACTAGCACAGGTGCATATTGTATGAGGTCACTTTGAATATAAAAAGTGAAGACTGAAGAGATATATACAACTCAAATGAAAATGAAACTTCTTCATCCAACACATCAGTGGTCTAGAAGTATCGCGTCTGCTTGGCCCTTATTGTGTAACAGAAGACACACACACATATAATGTGTATACAATAAACAAAGACTGGTAGATCCGGGAGCAACACTTGGATTATTTATTTAATTGTACACACTTGTTCAGTTTGTTTTTCTATCAACAATAGGTACAATTTACTTATTAATAAACAGTAATAAAGTAAACATAAAAAAACTATAGTTTTATATAAAACATTATTATTATAAACTGTTTTATGTTATAGAAAGGATGGATGAAAGGAGACTTACGAAAGGTATTTACAAATCAAAGGTGATAGGAAAAGTCTGTAAGGGCCGGCCTCGGAAAACATACTGCGACCAAATCGCAGACATATTAAAAAAGGGAGATGTCAGGAGTACCCGTAATCGACGAGCGTGTATGACGAGAGTGATGAGCGTAGAAGAAGCGAGGGAAGTCTGTAAGAGTCGTAGCAAATAGAAATCCGTAGTCTCTGCCTACCCCTACCGGAAAATGGCGTGATAGTATGTTTTATTTTTATCGTTAAATTAAAAGTAGGTTTTATTAAACTGGCACATAAACAAAGAATTTCTAGCTTTTGTTAATTAGAAAGTTTGGTATTATCTGGGTTTAAAGGTATTTAAGCAATTCTATTAAATTGTACTCCAAATATACAACTTTGTTATATATTATGATTATTATTTTATATTTCAAATAATGAATACGATATCTAAAACATTATCCATAACTTACTTGCTTTGAAAATAACAATTAGTACAATAACATAAAGACGACTTTAACATTCGTTATGAGTATAATATACTCGTAACAAAAACTTTAAAACTTGAAAAAAAAAAATACCTTTTTTTAAACATTGTATGAATGATAAATTAGTGACCTGCGGCAACATGTTTCATGTGGCCCGGCCATAGTGCGCTATATATTTGATTTGGCCGATTGTAATAAATTACATCAATTTTGATAAAATTATCCTTCCCGTATGAAAGGAAAATATTGAACCAAAAATACTTGAACATTAACAAAAGTTTATGCGAATTTTCCAGAACTAGTATTAAGTATTTTCATCCAATAAAAAAGAAATAGCTCTTTTCCGTGGGATTAAATACGCGTGCAAAGCCGCGAGAAGAAGCTAGTTGTTCATAATTAACACGCACTCAGAGACTATAATGACCATTAATGCAATTTTTCAAAATCAAAAAAAAATTCTTCGATAGAGGGAGACTTTTTAATCTTGTACTCATTACTGTAGATATCCATAAGCATTTTTTTTACGTTGATTAAAAATTCATTTTCTAGGGGAGATTTTTATATTTGAGTTTGAAAAATTAGCTTAATTAGTTAATAACGAGTCTGAGTGCGCTTTCATTAATAGGCTTGTAATTATGTTAACTAGGCTACACTACATGGTAACCCAGTTTCGCGTCACGCCACTCAATCGGCTTCGCCATCACGCCACACAACAGCCGAGGCGCTGGGTGGGGTGACCCTTACTACTGCTGATGAAAATGTTGCATCAAGGTTTGACTGATGCAACGATACGCATAATATTGAAATTGAGTTAACGTAGTTTGATAGCCGTATATAATTATAAATATATATTTAATTATAACAGACAACAGTAATAAAAAAAAAATCTCACTTAACAAAATTAACTATATCTAAAACAAAAAAGTAACTAAATATAATCTAAAGTGGGCAGAGTTCCAATCACGCGGGCAGCATTCCCGCGCTGAATAGCGATGGCTATCCGTTGAGCGAGAAAGCTGCCCGCGCGAGGGTCGCCTGTTATCTCTTTTTGCCGTATATAATTAATCATTAAGGAGAACTTAAGAACATCGATGGCTTAGCGGAGCATGCGTGTTCAGCACAATCATGTGTGTAAAGCGACGGTGAGTTTTTTTAAATCTATCTTGAACTCCTCAGTATATCAGAAGACATTTAAGACCATGATATAAATATAATCCCATGCTCTGAAACATGTTGTGAAGTTGCAAATCCATCCACCCATATTAGTATTATAAATGTGAAAGTCTGTCCGTCTTTCTGTCTGTCTGTCTGTTACGTCAAAGCTGAACGGATTTTGATAAAAATTGGTATGAATATAGTTAAAGATCCGGGGTCAAACATAGGCTACTTTTTGTCGCAGACGGAACTGCGGGAAACAGCTAGTAATAAATAAATATTTGGGGACAAATCACCCAGATTAAGTTAGCTAAAAAAAGTTAATTTGAGACTTGTCTTATGTGATACTAATTCAACGATAAAATATTTTATTACAAATACATATGTACATCATCATCAAAAATTTCAGAGCTGGGCCCTTGGCGGTGTAGCTTCTTCCATTCTTCTGAATTATAGCGAGATCCTTTAGTTGTTTATACGACGCGACGTTTACTTTCTCCTGTACTTGCCTCATGTAGCTATGCTTTGGTCTACCTGGACCCCTTCTTCCCTTTATCTTTCCTTCGATGATGTTTTTCATGTAGTCGTGTCAACGACTCAACGACATGTACATAAATGTTTTATTATATAAATAATTTAATGTCAATATATTTATTGCTTATGTATTTCGGCTCTGGAATGCTCTACCCGATGACATCAAAGTGACCATAACTAAATTCGCTTTAAAAAAGAAAAGTCAAAATTCACCTCACTAGCTCATTATTACCTTAAACCATCGCCATCTTTTTTCTTTTTCATCTCTTCTTTTATGTATGTATATATAGTTATGAATACTGTATGTAAATCTATGTATGATTATTTAGCAGTCAGTGTTTTTTCTCTCTCATTGTATTTTTAAGATAATTCGCGCCGCACTTTATCTTTTCTGTTGTTCCTAATGGTTGACTGGGAGAGAATGCTTTTAGCATTAAGTAAGCGAATTGTAATTTTTTTTTTTTTTTACATGTAGTACAATAAAGATTTATAAATAAATAAATTTACATTCTGCGTACAATTTTCTGGAAGACGTATGATTTAAAGCCGTTTTTGCTGTGAAATATTTTTACAGGTAATGTCTTATGCTTTACATAATAATTTACTTTTGCTTCGAATTCTTTCTGTAAGGATCAAATATATTTATGATATAATATATCACGTGGTCACATGCCCACTTCTTAGAAGTCACACACATCGCCGGCGACGTGTCTGAATATGGTTCTGTGTATGTATTTGTTTGTCTGGTTCATTGCCATTTTGACATAAAATAAAAAACGTGCGTATGATTACTAAAGTTATTTTAATAGGCTACTTGACTGTATTCATGCTTGGGCAATATTTGTATACGAAACAACATGTACATTAAAAAGTAACCGATTTTGAAAATAATAACAAAATTGGATGCAGTAATTGGATTTTAAAGCTTTTTCAAGGAAAAAAGTGGAAGCGTGGTAGGGACGTCTTGCTATCTCTTTTGTACGCGCGAAACCAAGTGGCAGTGACGTCACTAGACACAGTGCATTCTTTTCTTGTGTTTTTCTCAGTTTCCCCTTCTACCGAATTTCAAAGGCTTATTACTCACTTATTTAAAAACTGATTTAAAAAAACTTTCTGTTTTCAGTTTCTGGTAGTGAAATGTTTCACATGAATGATAAAAAAAATTGAGTAGAATACCCAATTCTGCGTATTTATCATTAGAAAAAACTGCTGAAAATCACACGTCTACTGTTATTTTCAATTGTTTTTTTTAATATGTTAGTATAGTTTATTTAAAAAGGTATTTAATTTATATTTATTTTCAAAACTAGGTAAATGAAAGTTCAAAGTGATTTTTTAAAAAACGGACTTTTTACTGTGTATTTAGTACTTATTGTGATGGAATAAATGTAAATGATAGATAAATGGTGGTAAACAATATATTTGCGATTTTATAAAATAATACAAAAAGAGTGAAAAACAATGGATCGAGAAGCTATGGTACAAAGAAGAAAGAGTTTGTTAAAAGAGTTTGTAACACTTATATTAAATAATTTCAACATCCCGTCCAAATCTAGTGATTAGCTGATAGAATTTTGTACGAGAGGTGGATTTTTTTTTTTCATCAATTTTTTTTTATGTGGTCTATTTTCATAGCAGCACAATGTAAACATTCAGTCAATGGTTTCGAAATCACCCTGTACTGTAACTTATAAAATTCAAACAATAGAAAACAAGGTTATTGGTTAAGGTGAGTACTGTAAAATCATAGGGTAACAGGTATCCATACTTACTTATCCATACTAATATTATAAATGCGAAAGCCTGTCTGTCTGTTATGCTTTCACGGCCAAACCACTGAATGGATTTTGATGAAATTTGGTATGAATATAGTTGAAAATCTGCGGTCAAACATAGGCTACTTTTTGACGTAAGCAAAGCTGCGGGAAACAGCTAGTACTTTAAAAGTAATAAAAGCCTTTATGCACAAAATATTTTTTTTCATACGATTTATTGATTATGGCGATCGATTTTTTTTTTCTGTAAACCTATTTTGTGATCAAGTCTCGAGGTATTGTATCAATAGACATGTGATTATCATTTCCTTAGCACCATTTTTTGCCACCAGTTCGCTAAATGACCACAAATATGGCGAAATATTGTGAAAAAATGTCAATGAATTTCCGCCGTACAAAAGACATCAACGAATATTGCAAGCAATGCAATTTCGAGAGAGATCAAGGAGCCAATTTTTGACTCATGCAAAATTTGCGAGTCGAATTATTTTCGTTCGACATCGAAGGTTTTTTGTTCGATTTAGAACGATTTTTATTCGACATATATATCATACATTTCTAAGATTTTAAGAGTTATTGCGTAAGTCTACCACGAGCTTACACTCGTATTAACGCAGACGCAATGGAATTTCTTAGTTACCTATCCGCCAAGGCGCTGTACAGGTTTACCATACAAAAATACAGTTATTACACGAAGGCTTGCAAAAAAATTTCATGGTTGACGTACAGAATTCACTGCGGCCGGACCGGACACATACTTATGTAAGTAATTAATAATTAACCTATGGGTTTTTGGAACTATCGGCATTTTAGTTACATTGAAAGTAAACTTGATATAGTTCAATAAGAAATTGCTGCTAGTTTAGTATAATCCTCTGTCATCCTGTAAATTTGACTCCTGTATACTTTTCATGATAATCATTTGCTAGGTGCCAATCACCTGGGAGAGAATAGGTCCGCAATTTATTCATCTAAACATATTTCTATGTTTTAGTAGTGTTTAGCAACTACTAAAATTCATAAATTTATCCTTTCGATTGCTGCAAACTAGATAACAATAAAAATTCTATTGTTAAGCAAAATTGTTTTCACGCAGGTGAAGAGAAGAAAAACTAGGTACACGTCATTGTCAAATTCTATAACATGTTGATCTTAGGAGTCTTTTAATAACCGTTAATTAAAGTTAACGTTTTCCTTCAGCTGCTAGATAAGGATGGATTCAGGCTATTAAGACTACTTATCATTATCACATAATCACATAAAACGTCACATCAATTACTTCTTCAGAACAGCGTACGCTCATCGACATCACATTTGCAGAACTCCTGACGTGGATCTGTTTGACGTGGATCTTAGATCATTTACGTGGATACTCTCTTCCTTCCGCGACGTTAGCACTAGATTAGTCACAAGCTACAGACTTGAAAGAAATATAGACGTAGTGAGGTAAAGGCTTCTGTTATAGACCTAGCCTAAAAAAGGAAGAAAGAAAGAAATCATTTATAGTTTTAGACAACAGTAATAACTGAGTATCGTATTTCTATTCGGTGTTTAAACAGCAAAACAAAATGGCCCAATTTTTATGTACCTATGTTTAATAAATAAATGATTTCTTTCTTTCTTCCTTTTTTAGGCTAGGTCTATAACAGAAGCCTTTACCTCTCTACGTCTATATTTCTTTCAAGTCTGTAGCCTGTGACTAATCCGGTGCTAACATCGCGGAAGGAAGAGAGTATACACGCAAATAATCTAAGATCCACGTCGAACAGATCCACGTCACCTTAAAACTTATCAGAGTCCTGATGCACTCGGATAACTTTTAAGGTCCTATTTTTATTCTATTCTTGTTTTAGTAAATATCGATACAAAAAAGTGATATTTACCAATTTTTCGTCTATTCCTGAAACACGTAAGGAATTTCTACATGTTTGAAATATACTCACTATAAAAAAAAACACTTCAAAATAAAAAAAATCGTAATTGGAAATGATTTTACTAGAACTTTATTAGGTCCATTTCATTTGTTGTATAAGCTTTCACCAATACACACACAGGCGGCTGATTTCGAGGTGCGGTGTTGACAATCTTGCATCCGTCTGTAGTATTTTAAGTCTAATTAGAGATTGGTAGTCGTATTATCTGTTGACGTTGACCGTTTTAGAAAAATCATTCGGAGGCTGCGTGGTCCTCGGTATGTGTTGATAACATCTGACTCATCCTGCGGTTGGTGATCAATATGTTTGCCATCTTAGAGACCACATTGCAAATTTTTTCCTAACTGTCGGAGGCAAGAAACGTGAATCACGTGTTTGGGATTAAAGCAATTTCAATTATTATGAAATCATACACGTAAATAACAACAACTTGATGATTCGATGGAATTGTGACATGAATACCTGATAAAACGATTGAAAGTTTACATTCCAGGACCGAACACCTTAGATTTTAGTTGTTTAGTTAAATGATAGAAGTGAACTTTATAAAGACTCGATTTATTGGTTCCAATATATTAGATTAAAATGGGTATTAGCAAATGGGCATTGATATGAATGAATGCTAATTACACACAATTTGATTCGTTTACGTAAATGTCGCCCGAGTAAATTTAGTGAGATGCCTATGTACGTGTCACGTACAGAAAGCTTCAAACCTTTATCTGAGCCATTTTTCCCAAGGATATCTATCAAGTAAGATTACTTGGGTAAAGAAGAAAATCATTCCGAAACAAGAATGAGGTTGTTGACGTCAAGTAACTAAACTAGGATGAAGAATATATATAATATATAATAATAAGGTTGTAATACTGTTACTCCACTTAACTCAATGTATTTATTATCACATTTGTAAATGGTACAGTAAAGTGTTTAATCTTCATATAACACCTTATAATATTCCACTTTCTTTGCAAAAAACAGTTTTCTCTCTTTCAAAGAGATAAATAAGGTTTCATTTAATCATTGTGGCCGCCTTTGTACATAGACATTTAATTTTTGTGTAATCTGTATTTTAGTTCTTGGTGCAATAAAGAGTTTTTATTATTATTATTATTATTATTTGTTACATGTAACATTGTGCTGTGTTGATGTTTCATTATCTCTATCAAAATTAAAAACTTTTTGTAATTTATAAGTCATTTCATTTCCGAAACCGCCTTTCGGCTTCTAACGTGGTTACTTTTACGTATATGGACCATGAAGTAATTACAAAGAGGAAATGCCGTAATAAGCGTTTTGTAAGAAAGTGTTTGGGAGGCAACACGGGGCGGAAGGCAGACGTGCGAGGTGCTTGGTTTTGGCCGTGGCTCCAATCGTGAAGCACGAGCAATGACAAGTTCCGCCCACTTTTGTGGTCGGCGAGGCGCCTATTATCACATCACTGCGCCATTTCAAACGGCATCTCCTCTTTGTGATATGGACACTCTCTTTCTCGCCATTTCTATTGAAAAATAACTTATAATTCTCGCATTTTGTGGCCGTCTGTTCGATGACCAATATATCTTAGTTTTAAAAAAGATTTCCCCATTTTCTTTAACAAGACCTGCCCAACATTCGTCACTAGACGACTTTACCCGTTAAATTCCGCATTCGCAAATAGCCCAAGTACCTTCGTCACGTCCGCCGCTGGATTTACCAACATTCCTCGTCATCTTGTTAGGTGTTACAGTAATATTACATCATAGTTCTCCTACTTAGTACATCATATCGAGTTTATGTTATTAGTATATGTTTTCCGTTCGAGTGCTTTGCTGGTAATGACAGTGACGCGACGCCAGACAGCGCGGCGTCGACGGCAGACGTAAAGGTTGCCGTCCACTGTATGTACTATAATTCCTAAACTAACGCACTGAATACTTATAACATAAAATTACAAGAAGTGCGTAATGCCTTTATACTTCCGACGTTTATTATGCATGTATTTTTCCCTTGAAAGTTCTTAAGAAGGCACAATAAAATTTAATTGAGGATTGATGTCGGGAAGGTGATCTTTCATAAGTTGCAGCTAGCAATTACAGCAAAAATATGTAAGTCTTGCATTTCTGACACCATCACGTACATATATATACCTGTAAGAAATTTCTACTGTGAGTAAAATCTAACTTGAAGCAGTCTAAATTAAATTAATGAAACCATGTGCATTACCTAATTGTCAATTTGCTTTAATTTAGTTAACGAAAAGGGGCGACCAGAGGTATGCATTATAAATTATGAGCACTAATTATCTTCAATAGCTGATCATATTGTAACTTTTGTCATGCGCTAGTACTATTAATAATTTTGTGATGCTGTGGTTAAAATGAAAAAGAGGTCTTTACCTTCGACAAAGTTATTTTTTCCTATCCTAAAGGTAGCCTGGAAGAGTTAGCGATAAGGCCGCCTTTTGTACATCTTTGTTACAGACAACATATCTTTCTATTAAATTTTCTACGGTGCAATAAAGTGCTTTTACTTACTCATTTACTTTATTTATGTATCAAACGCCTTGTCTAGTGGACACCAACCCTAATAGCGCGTGAACCGCGCGTGTCAGCTTTGGCACGCGATTAATGAGCTGATAGCTTCCTCGAGGAAAACGTTACGTTGACTGACTAACATTATGTTGTACTACTACAGAAATATGCTGTTTTTGTTTATTTGTTTGTCTGTTTATTAATTTTGCACTTGAAACTAGTTCAGTTCTTGGATAAGAAATTAACTTAGAATTGCTTAATATTTACAAACAGTCTATATTTTTTTTCACCAAAGTCAATTGTTTACTTCGTGTAAACAACAAAAACAAATCAAATGAACTTCGTTTCCATGTACCACTTAAACGTTGATATAATTTTTGGACTTTCTATTAAAGCTATATAATAGAAGTAAGTATATTTATTTGTCAAAGTGTTCGATGGTGACGTAAGCAACCTAAGGCGTGTCCGAATTAGGTTGGTCGTCATTACTGTCTTCTGTATTTCCATCATGTAATATTTCAAAATCTCTCGCTAATGACTATAGGACAATAACCAAAATAAAAATAAAATTAAAACAGAAAATCAGGCACATATGACTATTGAATCTGTTATATGGCCAATAGTTTGGTTGACGTCAATTTAAGTTTATCTGGGATTACACGTAAATACCTGAATAAAGGGTATTTTGCTCAAGGATCTCATACCCTATGTTTTAGGTTTCTATTTTTTGCTTTTTGTTACAAAAACTTTAAAATAACAAGCAGTTTACTTTATAGACCGTGCCAAAGAAATATCCATACATGGACTAGAAAATTTAACGAACGAAAACAGGAATAATTATAAATTACAAGATAGGGTTCCATATCGATACTACACAATTCTTCGATCCCGAGAAGAGTATGCAGTGTGGACATGATACTGGCTGTTCTCGAATATAAACTAGAAAAACATAACCAACCTAACGCAGTTGGACAAAAACCTAGATTTGGAGCTGACGAATTCGATAGTCATCGGCAATTCCGTAAGTACGAGGAAGGCCTTGAGCACGCGTGCAAGTTGGCGTTTCGGAGAAAACTCCAAACTTCCATGGTTTCAACATACATTCACTTGCGTCATCAACAATGAAGGTTTGACTGTCAGAAAATAGTCACAATTGTTCCCTAGTCTATAATGCCACAGTGAAAATAAGTCAAGCTCTAATTTTCATAGATATTACAACTTATTATGGACAAAAGATATGTTTAATGCTGATACAATAGGAGACGGCCTTGTAGACTTATTTGACTAATACCTGTCATGACATTGTGCCTTGCGGTAGTCGGTACTATATCACACTATAAATATTCTTGTTCATATTTACCATTTATTTTCGAAATTGCTTAACTTTTAAAATATAGTATTTTGAATAATGTCATACTTAGGAATTAAATTTACTTCGTTGATAGGTAAGTTTAATTACAAAAAGCCGAAACATATATAAACTATCATCGATTAATTAACATCTTAATTAACTGCTCAACAAAATTTTGACAGTACCGAGCTGTTCATTCACATCATAGACCATACAAAACATCATCAATATAAAATGTATGTCAGTGTGGTCGGCAGCAAGTGGCTAATAAAAAGGCGTTGACCTTGACATAGCGGCGCCTGACTCGAGCGAGACTGGGCTCGAGCTTACTCCGACAGGTGGGGCAATGTACTGTGAGGTAGTATAGGCACAGAGCAACTCACATTTCAATAAATACCTATTACTAATAAACAAATAAAGAAATTACGACATAATGTTTATTTTCCAATTTTTTTCTTTAATATACGCAATTAAATTATTAACTTAAGCTATGTCGCCTAAAAACCCAATTAAGACCAAGACTTAATTTGTCATAAAGAAAACTCTCTTTTTCAGAGACATACCAGTTGCGGACTTAAGAAATTTTTAGCCATTTGTGACAGGATAAAGTATTTAAATAAAGCTGGTTTGAATCTTTTATAAATAATTAAAATGCATGCTATGCTGCATTTAAAAGTGTACAAATAAGTAGAGCAAGCGAGAGATGCGTCTGTACAGGCCACAGGCGTACGGTACAATACTGTAATCATCGTGATAAGCTTTACTATCTGCCTACCCTTGCGTAAAATAGGCGCGATGATATGATTACCTAAAAAGGACATACATTTTATATAGATCTTCTCCTGACTGTGTACTCTGTGCCATAGTAGTAACTCTTGCGCCGCCATCAGTGGGCTCGCGTGTGACGTCACCCGGCGGGGACTCACCACACGTCACGCAGCCTTCACGCTGTCGTTGACTTGCGCCCGCGCATTCGCATAACTACAACCTGTATTAACTTTGACACTTGGCACAAATAACGTTTATTCGATTATGACACGTATAGCTATAACAATAAGGTGTAGAGTTCAAAGTGGAATCTTATGCGCTCACGCATCTGTTCTCAATATTCAAATTAACAATGTAAGTGCAAGTGCGTACACCGACACGGATTCGTGAAACGCACGGACTTTAACTTTTCCGACATTCTTTCGGTTATTTTAGTTTTGTTTTGGTTTAAAAATATAAGGATTCCATAAATATG